>CM056996.1:157845446-158445446 GCA_029891345.1 Dryococelus australis | reverse complement strand
CACGAGGGTGATCGGAGGTATTTGTGTTGCCCCAACAAGATTGTTAGCAACTGTCAGTGTGACGTAGGTATCACCAGTTTTGGCTTGTACTCGTGGATTGACTGTTCAGAGACTGCGTTGGACCTGACTGTACGAAGAAAAGGTCCAGACCATCCACATTCTAGTAATCGTGTGACGTGCTCGTTCTGCGTGTCGCACTATAATTCAGCAAACTGCCTGTTCTATATCCCCCGCCGTCCCGAGTTTAAGATCCTTGTGTTGGGTTCAGACCCAGATGCTGCGATATGTGACTGTTGTGATAAAGGAAGTGATGAAGGAAGCAGTGAAGCAGAGGATGAGGAAGACTGTGAAAATGCAGGTGAAGATATATCTGCAAAGCAGGAAGGTGAAGATGTGGGCAAAGTAGCACTGAACAAAGTTCCTACCATTAACCCAGGTTGGTATGGCAAGGGTTATCGCAAGAAAACGAGGAGAAAGAGAGTTGATTCGAGGTAAAGGAATAATTTTTAGTGTATTAATTTATTATTTTTTTGTTGTTTTGTTGTACTAGAGTCTGAAAAAGTGCTCATTCTCAGAGTAAATATAATACAATTAATGAAAAATTGCTACTAAAAATGTGATTTCGTTGCATTTCACATGTACAGTGGACTTGCACTATAGTGAACTCATATGATAAGTTAAATTATCACTTCAACGAATGCTGTTAACAGATATTTACTATATATAGTAAACTCATGATTTTAGGACTGTTTACAGTTCCAGAGAATACTTTTGCAAAATAGCTACTGTCACAAATTTTAAGCTAACTGATTTTGACCCCTAACATATTAAAGTAATTTATTTTTAAAATGCATTTTTTTTTTTGCATATAACGTTTGTGTTTAGTAGTCTTTGGCATGAAAGCAACGTATATTTTAAAATAAAAGAATGACTTAATAGACAGATATCTTATTAATAAAATTATACCATAGAAGCATATACTGTATAACTCTCCTTGTTACAAAAAATGGTAAAAACATTGAACAGCACAAAGTTTTTCAGCATTAAGTCTATGTTTAATATTCTGTCATAAAATTAACACTTTTTAAATGAAATATTAATTTAATTCAATAGTCAGATGTGTTTAGTATAAAATTGTACCTCAGACATGTGTACTTGACCTCCCCATAATGTTAAGAATGTTAAAATATTGCATAGTGCATTAAGTTTTACAGAACACAAAGTCCATTTTCAGTGGCTTGTTACGGGAAAATCTGAGGATTTGTTTTTGAAATATTGATTTATTTAATTTGATGTCATCTGAAGAAATTTGTATTCTGGAAGGACACTCAGTGGACTCGCTATCTATCGTTTTTCAGGGGACTGTCAAAAAATTCCCATGTGGAATTTTAGTATAAGAGGGTTCTGACATGTACATCATTAAAAGATAATTTCTGAACTTTTCAGACTTCATTTTGAGTATGCTGAAAACTGTACATGACCTGTGAATAAAGTTTAGCTATTGAATATATGTATTAATTTTTACAGTAAATAATACATTTAAAACAATTTACTGAAACCAGTTTAAATAAAGAATATATCTCAAAATACTGTATGTTACTGATTGTAATCTGACACCAAATGCAAGCTGACCTAAAACTTTTAAACCCTCTGAAAATAAATATAATATGACACTGAATGCACGGAAAATTTTAATGTCCTGTGCGCACTCGATTCAGCTGAGAGTGCACAAAGTTATTGATCGGGCAGTGTGGATTATCCTTCCTGCCGCTACATGTTGCCGACACCTTGTGCTCATGGCAAATGGTCTTTTAAAGTAATCAAATTTATTTAACTCTAAAAAAATTTTGTTATTTTCAGGCAGAAATGAATAAAAAGGATGTTATAATTAATTTATTCACTATCTTTAATAAATCATTCAAACCACATCCTCTGACTTTCCATGTTGCAAGTTACATTGCACTCAGGTGATTATACATTAATAGACGACAAAAAGTGTCTAATAGGTCCTTACATTTTATGTTTATTCAAAAAATTTCTGTCTATTGAAATAAATTAATATAAATCCTCAAATTTCCTTGCAGAAAGTTCCTGAAAATGAACTTTACGCTTGATGTTCAAACAATTTTTGGCCACAAGTGGAGGTCATGTGTATGTTTCTGGGGACATAATTTTATTCACGAAGATGCTGTCCAGTGAGTTCTATTATTATTTTTTAAATAATATTGATTTTATGGCAGATACAATGAAAAGCAAAATTTAGGGGGAAAAAAACTGTCTTAAATCACAAAAGAAAACATCTTTGCAAATAATAATTCTTCAGTAAAATGCATTGCGGAACATTTTCAGGCAACACCATTTGCTTTGAAATATAAGTGATAATTGTGCAACTATTTTGAGCGATGGATAATCTTAATAAAATTTCTACGATCGCCAGTAGCACTTTATTTGCTCTGTAGCCAGCGTGTGAAGAAATGCACGCATGGCTGAGAGGAGCAAGAGACGATGTGTTTTGTCTTTTGTTAGACTAAAACTTCCCCTCTCAAAGTCATGTAATGGGAGGAAGGAAGATGCATTGCTGAGACAGAGAGAAAGAGGTGGGAGAGAGAGGATGCTAGGTCGTCATGCTGGTTGCTAGGTAACCACGTCCCCTCTCATCAGGCGTGTAAGGGGAGATAGTAAGCCAGTCTCGCACACTGCAGACGTGTTGGAAAGACAGACAGACAACGCACCGCAGAGCTTGACTCGGGCGTAAAAATGGCTGGATGTCACTTGCGATGCAACGTGTTTAATAATTTTGAAAACACGAGTTTACAAATGTTCATATCACTATAGTGAAAGGCTTTATTAAGAGACTTGCGTTATAAATGAAATTAAGTACCTTTCAGATAATAGGGCAAATTAAGGTGCATTTAAAAACTATCACAATAGCAGATGTGACGCTATAGGCCATACTTGCAATAATGTGGTTCCACTGTATTTTAATATGGTCTAGCGTGGCCTATTTATTTTTGGTGAAAAAACTGTATAGTAATATGCTATGCTTGCACGGGATCTCCATAGGGACTCTTAAGGAGGTTATGTTTTGGTTCCGAAGCACCAATTTTAAAATCCCGGTTCTCGGTTACGGTAATAAGGCGAACCAGTGGAACTGAGAACCGACATTTGGTTTCAACCCGTCCCTACATAAAATGTATTTTAACTTTAAATGCCTCAATCTCATTGAATGTCACACCTTTAGCAGAAATGTGCATATATATTACACACTTACCATTATTTTTCTTATATTTACCATTTTAATAAGTATGTATATAAAAAAAACTATTAATAAACAAATACTTTTAATGGGAACTGTTTGTCCGCCCACCAGGCAGCACACCGTGCTGAGAGTCTGGCTTAAAAGCTACCCTTCTCCACTCCTGTTATATTTTTCTTTCAGCATAAAGTGACTGACATTTCCGTATTCCGTTACTTTGTAACAACCATAGTCATTCACTTATCAGCGGGAGGGAAAAGTCTGCACTGTGAATCACTTAACCAAGCAAAGATTATTTTTATTGTTTGAAACTTGTCCCAAACTTATTTCTTGGATAACTGTTGTTATAAGAGTGGGAGGAAGTTATAGTCCATTCACAGTTACTTCCTACTTTTCTGAAGCTCTGCCAAAGTTCTACTTCCAGGATATTCCTCCGCTTTATGCAAACAAAGCTGAACCGAGTCTAGAAAATAAGGCAATACCAAAGGTACAATTCACACCGCATTTGTGTGCACTCAGTGTAATAATATTTTGCATGAGAACTTTTTCTCAGTAGGCATTACTACCAACACACCTATTTTCTCCCGGTTTGTATTCATACCAGTTTACATAGGTACACATTTGCATTTATGGTACAAACTCTATTTTAGCTTGAAAATTTTGTACTGAACTCGACGTGAAACTGTAAAAATCAAATTCACAGATCACTAAGAAATATGCATCCCATAAGGCTGTGGACTTTCATTTACCGCCATAAAAATGTAATCATTGTGACATGTGCTACTATGGATATATTTTTTGTTAGTGTACAGTTTTAGCCAGTGCGAGGACCAGTTTTCTCACTAAAATGAAACACATACATAAACAATTAATTGTTTGTATGCTGCACACAGCTGGTGCGAAGGATATCACTTTTCAAGGGCAACTGTGACACGTGCAACAAAGAAGCGAGGTGGGTGGCAGCAGTAGCGAGTGCTGCTGGTGTGCAGTTATTATTGACGTATTGTGTTGTATCCGAAGTCAAAGCCAAAAAAATGTAAAGGCGTCATCAATAAAAAGCACAAAACCAAAATCCAAAACCGTAAATAAAATTGTATTCCAATAAAAACGGCGTAAGCAGGCCCTCAACAGGCAATGCAATCAATTCTATTCGCAATCCACTATCAAAATGCAAGACTGCTCCACTGTTTAGTTTGGATCCTTTTGTTGCTAATTATACGCATCATAATTATATAAGAAAGTGTTTCGATGAGTACTGTATGTGTGGTATAATGATGTGGTCCTTTGGCACAATTCTTTGGTTCGAGACGGATGATCTGCTTGCTTACAAATTTTGGGTTCTGCGAATGTCTTAAGGTTTGGTGCAGGGCGTTAAGTTGTATATGTACCTCTGTTCTGACTGTAATCTCAACAAAGAATGAGAGTTGCACCACTATTGCACGAACATGTCATGACCTGATAAGAGAATTCCATAGATAACATGAATAAAAAGACAACAGTCCTAGTAGAAAGATAAGATAAGCTTTATCTCAAGATTATGGACTTAGAAAAATTTTGCAACTGTTATCTCAATGCTAAAAATCTGAACGCGGCAGCACACAGTAGATCTAGTTTGCTAATGCTGCCACCTGAGGTTGAGGTTATGTCTCACAAAAAAATACGAACCACTGGACAGATTTCGGTCAAGCAAACTTTATTGACATTTATGCATTATACACAATCTCTACATGATCAAGAATATGCAAATTTACAGTGGTATTACTTAACTTCCTATAAATTCATATTTCTTCTCCAATATTAAAAAATGTATCCTGAAGTTAAACACCACACACAAAGCCTAAGGAACATGGTGATATTGTGACCACGAGATAAAGGGTACTCATGGGAGGGAAAGGGAAGATCTGTAACCTTCACTGTTATTGGTTACCACTGTGGATGTGCTTAGTTGGATGGTAGCTAGGCACTCGGGGCTATGACGGGGAGAGGCGGATGAACAAAGGAGCCCTTTTTGATATAATATGTCGCGCAAATTCTGACTCTCTGAACACGCGTACTCTCTTTTCAAATCACCGCCGCTGTAGTTTTAAACTGATTTTAACTTTTTTTTCAGCAGATTGTTGAAGGGTACCTACTGTAAAATACCTAGATATTATTGCTGTGGGCCAGTGAATGTATTTTTATTAGGTTTTCATTGCAATTTATTCCATTTTATTAAGGATATTTCTTTTTTCATAAATATTTGGGATTTTTTTTTTACGGTTCCTGAAAACTTTTACTTTAGATGTTCGTTACTTCGGGGTTTGATTGTATTTATTTGCATTTGTCTTAAAAATGACAAGATTTTAAAATGAAGCACTGTGTTTAACATATTGTTAGCTGACCCTTTTTAATGACCAATTTGGATTGTAAAAAATCACGCCTTGGATTAGAATCAGAACCAGCAATATTACATACAGTTTTGACCAAGTGTATATAAAGTGGGCCTATGTATTTACCAGAACCATTACAGGCCTGATACTAATCATGTGGCGTTTTCTTAAAGATGTACTGTTATCCTGTTAAACGCACTGCACAGTGACCAAGTGATCTGCCGGGTCTGATCTCTAACAAGGTCATCTGTCATGAAGTATGTGGTAGTATTCCTTTACAGCACTGTGCCAGAACAAGTTATTATATAAAAGGTATATTATTTTAATTGATGTTGTAAGTATTGCATTTATCTGTAATAAAACTCTTGGTAGTCTCTTGCAGCATGATGTGCATCAAATTTTGACTCCTACATAATGTTTCTGATCACAGAGTGTGAAAGGTAACACCTGACATTAAACAAATTTACAAGGGGTATTGCATGAAACACATGTTATGTTTATGAGTGGTCAAAATGATACTTTTAATGTGAAATGTGGTTTGATAATTTTCCTAACTACTATTAATAACAGACAGCTTCAAACTTGAATTGCATTCCATCTTTTATCTCTTTGTTACACCCATTATTTTCTTTTTGGAAGTGTTTCAAACTTTAGGGTCAGCTTGCTTTTGGTTTCGGCCTACAATCAATTGTATCCGGTATTATTAATCACTTCAAAAGGTAGATGTTTGCCAATTAAAACGAAAGTTTTGTATGCTTACTTTCCAGTACGTTACATCTGCAAATTGCCAAGCAAACATACATGTAAGGCTTGGAGGGATAAGCTTCTGCTGTCCTCTGGTGACATTGTCTCCTCCCCTTAGATGTTGGTGAATGGGTGATGGTTGCCTAACAATCAGTGTGGCATTCTCACACTCTCCTCATTGTGATCAACTGGGTGGTGATACAGGAGAATGTGGAAAGACTACAGTACATACCCTCTCATATTCTAATTGCATTTTACCACTATGCTCACTGAAAGCTTCAGATGTCAACCAATTTTCACAAGGTTTTTTTATTCTTTTTCCATATTAAGGTGTATTAATTGTGGACAATAAGATTACAATACCTATATTTAATTGGTAGCTGACATTAAAATATATTTTGAGAACGACTTTTTACTTTTTTGCTAAAATCTGTTTATTTTTCTTTAATTTTTGTAATTATTTGAAGGTTCCTGAGAATTATATGAAAATCAACACCCTCGTAAATTCCATACTCATAAAATTCTGGGTGGCTAACAGTGTTGGTATGCGTGCAGTATTAAGCACATCTACACACTGATGAAGTGTGTATAGCGACATAGGGGAGTATGTGAGAACTCTTCCCTTTACATCATTAGTTGTGCACAGCCTAATGGACCAGGCATGCACACCAAGTACTGCCTGTTCAAAAATTTTAATGGATCGTCACTGGATTTTTAAAATTGTGGCATACCAATGTCGAAAAGGGAAGGTAAAGTCATTGACATTCTTTTGACCTCTCTTTGCTGTGTGTGTAGACCAAAAATTAAAACATTTACATGTGGTTAAGCTCATGAAAAGAGTGCTACTATCATTGCAGCAAACAAGAACACAATATGGCAGTAGTTTTAAATGATTGTATTAACCTTGTATTAAATAATGAAAATGACGTTGCATTAAAAATTGCTATAATGAATGTGGTGGTGTAGTTCGTGCTTAATATGGTGTGGTTCCACTGTACTTAAGTTAATTGAAGTAGTGTCGGGAATAAACAACCTGAGCGAAATTACTAATGTAGACAAAGACATGATAAACTTAATGTTTCCAAAAACTGTCTCTCTTATAAAAATAAAAGTGCATATTAGGAAAGAAAATTATGCCGTCAGTTATATTACAGCTTCTGTGTGTTACCACTGCAAGGACTAAAGTATATGATTTTCTATGCTATGTATGTGACACTTTTATGCATATCATGGCTCATATTTCACTTATTTGTCATATTGTATTTTGATGTTGGCAAGGGAAAATGATTTCATATTGGGGTTGTGACAGATCAACAAGACTTTTGTATATCTATTTATTAAGAAAGTTACAAATGCAAAAAGTTACAGAATTTTTTTTAAAAATATTTTTTTATTATAATTTTGGCTGTAATAATATTTAAATTATATTGTGATAATTTTTCTGATGTGTGCCAAATTGTGTAAAGCTTCAGAAACCTAAACTTTATGTGAGATTTGCTGTGGTATTTTTAAGGCAAATATGAGTGTGATATGTTGGTAGATAATAGTGTACCAATCCACTTGTAATATTCTATGTTTGAAATATGTTTTGTGGTGAAAGAGAAAAGTAGTGTGGTCAAACTGCCAGTGTGGGTCAGTGCAGCAATGTTGGTCAACTGTTGAAACATACAAATTGGAATTTCTAAAGAATAATTTTTAATTTGTCACATATTTAAGAAGTCAACATTTGTTACTGTATTTTTGAGTGTAAAATGTAAGCTTTATATTTTTACTATTACACTATGCTGTCACTTTATGGTCAAGAGGAGGAAGAGGAATGCAAATGATAAGAGATTGTAAACTGTAAATATTGCATGTGTTTTTGAACAGCTTGAAATTTGAGCAGCATGTTTGTTTCATCAATACAGTGGACTCTATGTATCAAAAGGCATGTACTGAAAACTGTATACACCAAAATTTTTCAGTAGTCCCGGCCAAATTTCTGTGTAGATAATAATATTATCTACTTCTGTCGTTTATAGAATATTACATTGATCAAAAAATTGTTTGTTCCTATCATGTAAGATTTCACGCAATGTTTGTTTTCAAGCTGGTTGTTAATGTAAACGTCTCATAACTGGATGTAAAATAAGTTAAGTGCGTCATTCTCCAGTTCAGCTGATGGATTCGGTGAGTCGAGCATTCAGGTGTGACATTGCTCCCGCCCTCTAGAGATGGGATGCATTTACCAGCAACCAGCTTGCCATCTGCACGCATACACACATGCACATCCACATCTCAGCCACGCACTTTTCTTCGTCCCCTTACATGCTGTAAGAGGTGAAGCTGTTATCTAGCAAAAAAGTGGTGGGTGTTTCTCACTCTTTATTGTCTGTACGGGCTCTCTTCTTCCCCTGACAATGCCTAGCAAGAGGGAAATTGGTAGAGTATATGAAACATTAAATTTAATGGAATGAGAGTCAACTCTCGATTCTATGACTCTTCATGGTTCCTAGGAAAAAGGGTAGTTATTTTGAGAGGGTCGTAAATGTAAAATTGTTTCATGGCAACCCAAAAAAAGGTAGTTATTTTGAGAGAGTCATTATTCCAGAGGTCTTTAAAATGAGAGTTGACTGTTACTATGTGGTCTCACTGTTCCACAGAGCAGTCACTTGTTTCACTCAGTCTGACCATTAACAAGGTCATGGCAGTCATGAGTACGTGATGGTAATCTGCTATGATACTGTGCCATTATCTCACATTTCCAACTTTAAGATCACATAAATTTTATCAAGATTATCAGTTGTTTCATTCCTGTAGTAATTCAAAGCAAGTGGTTTCACCTGAAAATGCTATGCAATAAATTTTAACCATTAATTTTTATTTGCAAAGGTGGTTTTTTTTGCATTTAAGGGTAGTTTTTTCCGCCAGAAAGTTTGGGTTTAATTGTATTTTGTGTGAAATCAACATAATTTTTAAAGGAAATACTAATTAACTCTATATGCAGCATCTACCTAATAAAATTATGTGCTCAGAAATGTATGTTTGACTTCTCTTTGTCGCCAAAAATTGTTTGAATATCGAGTGACTTGTATTACCAAGCTTAAAAATTTATTATCAGTGGCTTCTTGCGGGAAGATTGGAGGATTTATTTGAATTAATTTCAATACACACACATGTCTTCTGAATAAACTGATGTCCTTGGAAGGCCTATTCAAAGATTTTCCGCAAAATTATGTGTAAGCACTGAACTGGAGCATCGCCAACAAAGTGTAGATATGCGGCCTGGATTGAGTAAGCTCCGACTGCCCTTTGTGATACTCAGTAAAGCTCATTTCCTCCCCTTAAATGGCTGGCAGGGTGGGAGCTAGTTGTCTAGCAACCAGTGTAGCTTCCTTGTGCCCTCCCACTGGGTGTTACCCAGTTTGGAAGGGGACAGGTAAAGTTTTTTACTAGCACTGCTGAGGCTCTTCCTTATCTATCTCGACCACTGTTAACACACTGCCTGATTGAGTGTGCGCAGGATATTCAAAATTTGGCTTGCATTCACTGTTGGCTTACAATTACAGTATATAAAGTATTTTGTAATGTTATATTCTTTATTTAGGCGAGTTGGAGGTGAAATATTTTTAATGTATTATTTAAAAGTATGTACAACTTTATTTTTTTTTAAGTTCCTATTTTATTGTGATTATTAGTTGAATTTTATCCATAGACAATGCATAGCTCTCATTATACTCAACATGAAGTTTAATGAGGTTAGAAATTGTATTTTATTATTGTACATGTCAGATCTTTATCTATTGAAATTCTGGGAGTATGAAAAATTTTTGACAGTCCCCTGGTTAGTTATAGAAAGAGTCCACTGTATTTTGTTTCTTCTAGGCAATGCTTTGGGCAGTGTACATATATAAATATACTGCCAGGCAAAAATAATGCATGCAGAAGTATGTATCGGGTGGTACTGAAACTTTGTAGAGGTAGTGATACAGATGAGTAATAAACATGTTCACAAAAATAGAGAAGCAGGATAATTCCATATGAATCTGTGGTATGCTGTCTGGTCATCTTCAATAGTGCATCACCGCAGTGATATATGTTGCAACATGATCTGACCTGGAGTCCAGCAGACATCGGATGTTGTCCTGAGGCCGATGGGCTCCCCACAGTTGTTGGACAGTGTGTTTCAATCCTTGATACTTCGGTATGGTAGCAGCTGGCATTTAAACTGATCCCACACATGCTTGATTGTGGACATATCAGAGGAGCGGGCAGGCCATCGTTGTGTTTGGAAATGATGGAGGTAGTCATTGATGACCTGTGTCGTGCAGTTGGTCATTATCTTGCTGGAATATTGCACCTGGTATCCAAGCCAGAAATGTGAGCAGGTAGGCATAGGATCTCGTCTACATACCACTGGGCCATCAATGTTTGAAGTAACACAAAAAGGGAATCTGATTTTGTATGCTACAGCTCCCCAGACCATAATGCCCATCATGGGGTAAGTATGCTTCTCGATAGCAAGGTTGGGATTGTAGCATTCACCAGGGGCCCTTCACACCTGGTTAGGATGATCATCAGTCCCGATAACGAAGTGGCACTCATGACTAAACACCACACATTGTCAGTCTGTAGTGTTCCATACACCTTTCTCTGCCTTGTCACCACTGCAAATCGTGCAGCAGCAGCTGTTGCAGAGTTAATGGCAGTATGTAATTTGTGTGGGGGATCGCAGCTTCACCTTTGCAAGGAGTTTGAAAATTGTTCCTGGTACACAGGAGCACAAACGCTGGCCAGTATTATGGACCATTTCGCCATGGGATCCCTCTGTGCCTGGCGCACAATCCATTGATCCTCTTTTGACAAGTGGTTGACCTCATCCATCGTTAGCTGGTCCTCCGAAACTGGGTGCCTTCACGTATCCACATCCACTGCCTTCCAACAGCACTGGACAATGTGGTACGAACGATCTACATGATGGGGTGTTTGGTGTTACGACTACCCAGCGGTTTTCAGCCCAATTACGGGTTTGCACAAAGCATTGTCTTTGGCACTAATGGTTTATACAAACTTTTATGTACAGTGATTCAATTCATTGTAAACTTCCACTAGAGTTGTTTTGATACTGGTGCTTGTGTTTTTATCTTGTACTTGGCTTTTACCAGATATATTTATCGATTGGTAATGGATCTAGGATTTATTTTATACTTTAGTAATAATTTTGGAATTTACAATTTTATATTTGTATATCTTTATACAATGGACAAACACATTAAATTTGGCAACTACCATTATTACTGTAAGTTGGACATCCTTGTCAACTGTCAATCATTTACAGTATTTTACCATAATTTTGAAAGTTGTCTTATTCTTTCAGCATAGTACAGTATTGGTTTTACTCAGAAAAATGATAAACAGATTATTATTAGTCGTTATTGTCATGTTCGAGAGTTTGGTGCACAGAATGTCTGCAAGTTATAGCCCCAGTTAGTTATTTATGTACTGGATAGGTAGTATTTTTATGAAATTTGTTTCTGCACATTAATCTAAGCCTGCAATGTCATTTTTAAACATCTTAACACATCCTCTGCTGGTTATTTTACACCTATCTTCATCTTTTTTTTCTCATCATTACTTGCAAATTATACTCCATTGAGTGGCCCACCTATGTGGAGCAGTTCTCCACATTTTATTTTAGGCTGAGAAACATGGGAGCAATGACTATACTGACACACCTATGCGTGAGCCTCTGATCTGGCATGCAGTGTTCTCGTGCTGCACCTATGGGACTAAGTGGCAAGTCTGTAGCAAAGTTCAATACAGGGCACTGTACTAGTTCCATAGATATTTACCCAGAATATTTTAAGCTATAACAATTTAAAATGCCATTTTTTGGTGATGTTGAAGATCTTCAAAATGGTGATTTATGATAAGAGTGATCTGTTAAAAGTTGTATTCCTCCCTTATCTGAAGTGTTACCAAGTATTATTTCTTTTTGTGTGCAAAGAAACTGTGCACTCATGAAAAAGTTTGCTTAAAAAATTGTGTATTGCACACATTGCAGTCCAATTTGCTTGCCAGGTAGAAGGGTACTGTAACTAGTGCTCCCACCTGCAAATAATCTTCACTTCCATGCTGCACATTTCATATGCAAAACTTCTCGAAAGCGATAATAGTGGTGTCAGATGTTATTGTATCCCATGCTGACATGAACCATTGATAGGAGGATTACACTTGGTTCCTTGATTTTTTCCTTGTCAAAGATTGGTTACCAGCTTAACAGCCTTGAGATAATCTTTGAATGGGAAATTGACTCAAGTATCAAAGACCTGTAACATCTAACACAAGCATGCTCTTCTTCTGCAGCAGTACTCGAGATCTCATGTTCCAAACTTTTTTCTGTCAGTCTTCCATCAACTTGCTGGTTATCTTACCGTCATCGTACTGTTAATACTTAATTACACCACAACCAGCCCAAGGAGATTATTTGTCATGCAAAGTTTTGTCAGACGATTGGAATGTATCCTGTTTTTCCTCAAACACCACCATTTGACAGCTCCAAAGTTTTGTTTAGGAATACTCATTATGTTTACAATTTCCTATATTTATAAAAAAAAAACACACCAGTTTTCATTTCTACACAGGTAATAACTGTTTGCTCGTATGAAGTTCAAAGGTCCACTTTTAATGTCTAGTCTAAAAAATATGTACTGATGTCTTTATAAAATATATGAATTAGAGGTGACCGCACTTTTCATAGCTACAAATTTAGAAAATAACATTCATTGCCTTGGCTCCAAGTTTATATGGTATGTCTTGTAAAGTAGGGGAAATGTTTTGCATTTTTTAATTTTTTTTCTGTTGTCACACTGCTGAAAGAACCCTGCTCAGTAAAACTGAAACGGAATAGATGTTGTAGGGGCAACAATATTGACATCTGTATTTTTGGCATTTCAGAAAGTGTTATCAGAACATTTGCAGTAGAAAATAATAAATCTTAAGTGTCTGTAAGATTGTTTTGTAAATGGATTGTTGAATGTTGTGTATGTTATAAAAGTTTAGAAATGGATGTATGAAAAAAAAGTCATAAAATAAATACTTCGAGATTAAAAACTGCATGAATATTGATAATGCCGTACAACCCTTTAATTTTAGAAGTTTCGAGTTAAGCCTTTTTTTTAACTACCAGAGAAACTGCTTAACTGTTTCAATCCCTTCAGAAATATTGGAAGAGAATTTCTTTGTATCAACTGATAAACAGAATGAATATACGTATAAAACAACTGCAAACTGCAAATATTGTTGTTTCCAGCTCTTTTAGTTATTCAAGCAGGATCTGTCATCCTCTCCCCCCCCCCCCCCCTCCACCTGTTTTTTTTTTTGCAGTAAATGTAGTACCCTGAGCTGGTTGTAATATTTGAGGTTGATTAATAAACTATTGGTTTCAGCAATGTCAGCTGCATCCTATTTGAGATGATAGTTACAGTTCACTTGTGGCCTAGGCTTCTTGAATATTTCAGATTAACAGTACCATACCATGATGACAATTTGGAAAAAATAAAAAGAAAACCACAATTTTATTTTAACTAGCATTGTGTTGGTTATTAACAAAAGTATTTTCCATTGTGTTTAAAGGAGTATTAATTTCCTTGCATGCCTAACACCAACTTGCCATCTGTCGTACCCTTAGTTTCATGGTTTACACAAAATGTTCTTCGTTTGGGCAGTGACTCAAATTAATTCACATTTAAGAATGGAGTCTCACTACTGTTTTCATGAAAGAACTTATTTGTCTGTTGCAAAAAAAAAAACTTGGCAATTTATCGCAAACACAGCACAGTGGGTGACTCTTAATAGCTATATCTTTAGAACCAATACAGGTGAAGCAAGGTGTGTATGGAGAAGCACTAAAATGAAAGGGTGGGGGAAACAGGAGATCTCAGAGAAAACCCGCCAACCAGCGGTATCGTCCAGCGTGATTCTCACATGCAAAAATCCACTGGGAATCTAACCCAGTTCACCTAGGTGGGAAGTTATTAGTCTAACCACTACACCCCCATTTAGCATGTTCAAAATTTAGTTCTTTGAGTATATAGGCTGTTCACAGTAAAGTGAGCACTTTTTAAGGCCTTCTAAATTTTTCCTTTCATCCAATTTCAATCTTCCTGTTTCTTTTTAATATAAACATTGCAATGTGACCAACAAACACAGTGTATGCATTTCACCACCCTCAAAATTTACTGCCTGAGGCTGTCGGTTGGTAGGGCCTTAAAAAGTGCTCACTTTACCATGAAGAGCTTATATCAGGTATAACAAGGTGGGCGAGTTCTTTAGCTTTGAATTAGATGAGCTAAAGAAAGTGGGATGTCTAGATGACTGCAGGCTATGGATCAAGTGGATGCAGATTCAGTGACCTGCAGTTCTTGAAGTTTTAATTAGAAGTGGATCAGATCCTGAAGTTTGGGAAAAATTTCAGAGATACATAACTATTTTCTTGTTGGACAGGAAAGAAATCTTTCCTAATACAATAAAACCCCTCTTATTATGACCACCTCTCTATTACGACCCAATCCTGAGGAACCGTGAAAAATTTGGGTCGAAAATTTGAGGCTCATCTAAAAATAGATACAGTAATCCCTCGCCAACCACGGTTTTCAGTCTATGGAAAACTAACCCTTACTGATGTTAGTGGTCATGCATTTCCCAAGCTACCATTACTTTGACATTTGTTGACGGCGGGCGGGCGGCCACCGCCGGCCGGAATAATCTTGTAGCGACCAACTGACAGCTGCCGAGCCTAAGGATCTAGGGCAGAGCTTCAGCAGCAAACCGCCATGGTCGCGCTGCAGAGGATCTAGGCGCTTGCCCAGCTACGTACACGGCCAGACCAAAGCGCGAGCACGGCACGCACACATATTGCACAACGCTACCTAAACTTTTTGATCGCTACGTGCCTCATAGCAATGTATGACTCGCTAGACCTGTGTAATAGATCTTTAACAATAATTTTATATTTTAACAATACATAATCTTTTCATATACTTTCAATGGCCATGTCATACTGTTTTTAGACCTTTTTTTTACGACTAGGGGTGTTCTTATGTGACTTTCTTGGGTATCAAATTAATCAGGAGACTTCCAGCTATTAAAGTATACATACGTATTTATATTTAATTTAAAAAGTGCGTTTTTATGTGCTAGAGACGATTCAACATGAACTTCATGCAAAAAATGGCAAGTTTGGGGGCATAGGGGTTGGGAGTGGGTCAAAATCGGCCCAAAATTTTTGAAATTTTTTATTCAGCCCCCCCCCCCCCCCCCCATTCTTTGTCCCTTTTTTCCTATTACGACCCTATTCTCGGAAACCATGAAGGGTCGTAATAGAGATGTTCTACTGTAGTTTCAGGAGAAAAATTTTATCACTGTTCCAACTAAAATACAAGCTGGGTTCTGTACGTGAAGTTTTGTATGTATTGACTCTTCACGTTAGTGATTATGGTTTGATGAATTTAGTTAAGGCAGTAATCATTGATTTCTCTGCTTATTCACAGAGTTAAAATTTTATTGCATGAAGCACAAACATTTTTGTATGTCAAATATTATTTATTTGCTCCAGTAGAACTAACCATATGATGAGAGAAAAGTATAAATTTGTATGCAACATATTTTTACGCTTCTGAAATAAACTGAAGTAATAAATTTTCGTCTGAAGCCATTATCTACGGCAGTGATATGATGCCATTTAACTGCACTGTTAATGCAAGATTATTGTTATTTACAAGTTGTGCCCCTCAACGAGCTTGCAGAGTATAATTATGAAACTATTCAGCGTGAAATGCAATTCTCTTTGACATGGAATGTCTAGATTTCTTGGGGGTTTAAAAATGATTAGTTTATATTATTGCAACTGCAGAAATTTTTACAAAGTCATTCTTGTAAAGGCATTTACTGTATGTTATGCGAGGCGGTACCAGATCGTGTATACAAGTTTTGATGTATGGTGCTTCATTTTCAACACTGTTAATCTAGGTTGACACTCGAGGAGCAGCAAAGTTGCAAGTTCACAGCAAGAATCATTGTTTGCAGCGTACACATTAACTATATATTAAATGCGACTGCAATCTGCATGTATTTTACTTTTTATATTGGTAAACAAAACCTGATTTAGATGGTAAATTGTTAAATAATTAGTACCTTTACAAAAAACCTACATATGGGCATTAATCTCATTTTGGAAGACATGAAGTAAAATAATCTTTGTTGTACTGAGGTAACCTAAATTTTGTAAAAGTGAAATAGTTTTACATGGGGGTTTGAACAGGAATTGGAAATATTATGTTAAAGTGAAATATATGTTTATTATTGTTAAGTATTTAAATTATAACTAGGGATGTGCAAATAATGGATTTTGATGTTTGAATATTTTGAATCGAATATCTACCAGTAAACTTAAATTGCAGTTATATATAACAAAAATAAATACAATTTCACTGATCACAGAATAACCTGTCACCTCACAAGTGTAGTATATCATTTTTACAAGATTATATTCTGCTAAAACGTATGCTGAATAATGTAACCATTACTAAATAATGCACTAAATATATATATATATATATATATATATATATATATATATATATATATATATATATATATATATATTATATATATATATATAGAAAGGGACCAGAGTGCCACAGATAGCCATTTTGAGTTAAATGCGGTTTCATGAACTAGAATGGTAGATCTACATTTTAATATTTTAATGTAAAAACAGTCCCAAATACACTGGAAGAACACTGTGTAAAGAAGTAACACATATTTTGATTCAGTGTGAAAAGGGACCCATGTCCTGGGCTTGGGTACCTTTTAACCCTTTACCATTGATAACCATGTTAGGTAAACATTTTACACTACACTATTGATAGCCATGTCAGACAAGCAGTTTTTAAATGTTAATGAAACAGCTGATAGGTACAGAAAAGTTTGGTTTTGTGCAAATAGTAGAATGTACTCATAAGTGTAAAGTGGTGGTAAAAAAGCATTAAGTGTGATTTAAATATGAGTGGGACGGACACAGAAATATCGCCAAAAAAGAAGAAAAAATATGTGATCCAGACAGTTATCAACAAAATATTATTAAAAAAAAGCCAGAGTTGCAGGGAAAGAATACATTGACCATGGAGGCAAAAAGTATTGAACTCGAGCTATTCAAGAACCATGCAGGTTAGTGAAACAAAGTTTTGAATGCTATGGATAAGTATGCAGAACCAGTGTTGTATATTAATATTGTTGAAGATGGAAACATTGTTGAAGATGTAAACATTTGCCTAAAGAAAATTTGAGATAGTTTTATAGCACACATGCTATTAAACCAGATAATGTGTGTTTCGTTCTAAGTTGCCAGTCCTTTGGTGTTAAATGTTAACATGTTTCACATTATTAAAAATAAGAGTTCATTAAGTCATATTGTATGTTTAATCAGGTGTCCCAAGAAATGCTTCAACTGGTTTGATGAGGTTGACCGAGCTGCAGTGTTTGAGGTTTTGTACACAATGAACACAAAGGACGAGCAAGCTCTAAATCTGCAGAGAATGACAGAAACTAGAGAAGTGGAATACCACAGGAAGAAGCCAAGACTATTCTGTTGAACCATGTTCTTCTCAAGGACAAAAAGATTGAGGTATGTAGTGATGCTTTCTTCTGATTGTACGATGTAACTGATAAAAGGGTAAGGCATATTCACAAATTACTCGTGGAAGGAAGTCCATGTAAGGGTAAGCGCGCAACACCCTTGAGCATTAAAAAAAAGGCGGAGATGAACTTCTTCAGAGTCATAAACACATCACCTCGTTCCCAGTTAAGGAAGCACATTACACATCATGCAGTTACAAATATATCTGCAGAACTGTCGGTTGCAAAAATGTACAGCATGGTCAAAATCAAGTACCCAAAAACCACTGTCAAATGCAGCTTTTACCTAAAGTACTTTAATAAGAACTACAGTTTGGGAGGCCTCAGGTAGACACTTGCAGTTTTTTTGAGTTGAAAAAGATCATCATTAATAACACATCCGTAAATTACACAGCGAAACGGGTTGCTGCAGTTGAGTTGATAGTTCATCTACGCCGAGCCAAAAAGTTTTGTAGCTTGATGAGAGAGACTGAACAGCTATCAAAGTCTTCTGATAAGGTTTGAGGATTAGTGTTTGATTTTATGAAGAATTTAGAACTTCCTAAAATCGTAGTACAGTTAGTTACCTGAGGCAACTTAATGCCTTTTTTTGTGTATACGGTATGAGAAGTGGGCTGGCACATTACTATGTCTACCATGAAGGAGAAGCCCACAAGGGGCCTAATGATGTAGCCTCAATGTTATTGGACTATATCAAGCAGAAAGTCCCTCCTTTGGTCAAAGAACTTCATTTGTTTGCAGATAACTGTCCAGGACAATAAAAACCGCATACTTGTTAGATTCTGCCTTGCACTTGTTGATACTTGTAGATTTCAAATTGTGAAACAGTATTTTCCTATACGCGGACACTCGTACCTCCCTTGTGACAGGAAATTCAGTGTCATTAAATGCGCTATTAGAAGATGTGATCGGATATTCACACTAAGGGAGATCTGTGAACTTATCTGCAATTCATCGAGCAAGTCACTCATTACTGTCACTCAACAACAAAACCTAGTGGTCCTAGATTAAAAAAAGTGGTGGATATTGTACTACAAACAAAGTGTACTATCACTGGAAACCAGGCAACATGATTGCGGATCAACAGAGATTTTCAACATTTCTAAATACCATTACTTTGAGTACTCTTTGGAGAAGAAAGCTGTTGTGAAAGCCAGTGAATGATTAGGTGGTCTTGTATCCTATATGCTAGTGCTGAGAAAGATACCTAATGTTAGTTTGTCACCCATTTCTGCATATCCAACTCGCCGAGTACCTATAAAAAAAAACCAAAGGTAGAGGACTTGAAAAAGGTATGCTTTTATATACCGGAGGAGTGCAGGGATTTCTACAATACGTTAACAGTGTGGCCAACAGTTGTTGCAGATGACACAGGTGATGAATAAAGAACCCTGATGGACTGTTTGTGTGGATGTCGGAGTCACCTAATGATTTTGTTATTTTTATCATGTAAACAGGTTTAACTAAGTTATCGTTGTGTTTATTATGTATTTGCACCTCAATTGCAACTTATATTATGTAAATATACTATTACTGTGACAAGTTACACCTGACAATTTTATTTCACATCCCATCTGTTGTAAGAAAGGTACACAAATCTAACACACTAATTAACTTTTTCTGTTGATATTGCACAATTTGTAACCCTGGAAAGACAATACATCATCAACATATACCACTGAGAAGTTACCATAAAATTTTCATTTATCACAGCCCAACAGTTTCCTTCCAAATTATTATTTTTTTCAATTTTTCCAAACTTAATGGCACTCAGGTCCCTTTTTACAATAAACAGTTCATATATATGTATATATATATATATATATATATATATATATATATATATATATATATATATATATATATATATATATATATATATATATATATATTAGTGATGGGACGATTCGATTATCAAATTAACTGATTCTTGCTTGAATCTAAGAATCAATGAGTTCTGATTTTTTCCATTTAAAAGTTTAATTCGATCCTGTAAAATTTGCTTAACTGGGTAGCATATTCTGCTAACCTGGTGGTGCTTGTAAACGCAATGCAAATAGCTTGTGTGCGTTTGCAGTCGTTTTCAATCGGGCATAATTAGAGGCATGATTTTGTGTTAAATCACGATAAAGTGAAATAACACCAAAATAAAAGTTAAAACACGAAATGCAGGCAAATGCATGATATCTCACGAAATTAGCTTTCTCCACAATAAATGAACTCTTCTTCCAAGTTATATACACTGACACGTGCCGCTTACATGAGTTATACGAAACGATTGTGACTCATCCTAACATGTTAATATTATATCGGGAACCACAACCGTAGATGGCTATAGGATTGCTTCCAGTGGAGGGACAGTTGGAGACACGTGGTATTTCCTGATGTTCTAGACCCAACTTTCTCACACTACTCACGTAGTATCTACGTAACCCGAGGAAGGATCAAACCCAACACATTATTCACGAGTGCAATGGAATTGCTCCCAGCCTAGTGGGCAGTTCTCTCATGTGAAATAAGTAATATTTACAAGCGGCCGCAGTAACATGTCAGTCTCCCAGATGCACCTGGCAGTGTGTCGCTACACCAGTGAAGAGGGCCGAGCACCGCCACTTGCTCCAGGCAGATGTCACACCTCCCACTCCAGCACACAATATAAGGCAGTGTGTGGCCAAAGATGCCAGTTGTGTTCTCCAGTAGCTCGCCTCAACACTTTGGGCTGGGACCTCTCCAAGAACTCCAGAGATCTTCAGCAGCCACCAGTGAGAGGCACCATCAACAACCAGAACCTCTAGAGACTTCAACCACCACCAACATCCAGAAGCTCTCCAACACCAGAAGCCTACAAGACTTCATTCCACACTTCCGTTGTCGACCCTCCTGGTTCAACTTGCTGGTAAGTGGCAACTACACCCACTGCCGTTAAAAGTCTCGTCTAGACAACTCCAGGATAGAGTAACAGCATCTGAGTTATTTTCATTGTCAAAGTTATTCTAATCTTGCCTAGCCTAGGAGCAGGTCACCTCCACCTGTAAAGCGTTGCTTAGTAGTAAGAGCACGTGTCACCAGTATTTATTATTCATAATAAATACATTTAAATTCTATCCCAAGAGAGAATCTGTTATAGAAGTAGTGCAGTGCAACGAGCAGCATGCCCAGCTGACTGGCCAGAACTCTGTCACACAGAATGATACACTAATATAAATAGGGCATAAGTGCATTAATAAAAGTGTTTCTGGCGCATACCGTGCCAAATTGTGTTATGTGGTAAATAAAGACTGTGAATCTAGGCCTTCTATTTTAGTGTTCAGTGTGTCCTGTTTGTTTCGTGAAATTCTTGTTTGTTTTCATTTTGATGTGCATTAAGTCTATTCCATTCCATTATAATCTTTGCAAGTGTTTTGTCATTCAGGGTTCAGTGTATAATTTTGTGCAGAGTAACGCCTATGTTTAAGAAGGTAAGCTTGGAGACCAAAGCATGTGTGCAGGAAGCAGTTCCTACGTGGTGTGCTATCCTGCTAACGCCCACTCTTGCCATGTTGTAAAGTCAGTAATTGTGTAGCATCAGAGAGGGTTGGTTGCGTGTGACCATTTTCCAGTGTCCGGGCGGCATACCTTCATTTAGACTTATCAGTTAACGTGCAATAGACTTTAATTTGCAGGAACAGTTTTCACATCGCCACCCGGGACACCACCCTCACTTTCCCAGAGCTACATTGCCTGGGGAAGCATAGCTACTAACATACAAATTGTTTGGTTAGTACTGTTTTGCAGTGTAACCGCAGACAGCCGGTAAAGCCGCCACCTGCATGTAAGCTGCTTCGACTGAAGCATTAGTCTGTTCACAGAATAAATGCAACAGAGAACTGTTCTACGTGTATCTTATTCTGGTAGCTACAAGGCGTGTCAGGGCACGGGCCCTTATAATACCCACCAATTCTTTGCAAGTATTTTCCAGTATCAATGTAATGAGTATTGAATTTGCGACTTAAGTACCTGTATGGGCATGTGGTCAGCCCGAATAGTCCACACCGCGACGCACGTGAAAGTCTTCAACACTTTAGCCACCACAATTGTCTTGATTATAAGGGCATGTAACAAGCCGATAGGTTACCATTTAGCAAACTGCAATTAACTATAGTATAATAACTTCAGCAACGTAGGAGCAGAGGCCATCACCATCAACGGAGAATTACACCTGGGTAATTGGCCTGCAGCACCCCGAGAACATCAAGGAGTCATTGTGCTACAGTATCATCATCATCATTGATGCCATCCTGGATTGACGTCTGGTGCCTAATTTGGTAAAATCCACATTTCTAAAACCTAACCTAACCCCATTCAGTCCAGTCACACGGCATCACCGTCTGTCTACTGCTTGCACCCAAGTAGGAGTAAGTTAAGTGTCGCTGCTACCTCTATGCCATTCGAAGAGAGGCACACAGCTAGAAGTGAGGAGAAAAAGGAGAAGTTCCCTGCTACTAAGCAGGTGTGCACTACTAGTTCCTCTGCACTTGGTACAGATACACCACGGGAATGAGCTCGAGCCCTGTCACCTGGAGAGGCCTTCCTCTTCAGTCAGCATCCCTGTTTACTTCCCTACACACACTAGGCTTGGCATCAACTGTCATCCAGCAATGTATTGTGTAACATTTTCAGGTGGAACTATTTGCTTTAAAATACTAATTATTATAGGTGCAACTATTTTGAGCAGAGGAAAATCTTCATAAAATTTCTAACATTACCAGGTGCACTTTACTTGCACTGGGGCCAAGTATGTAAAGGGTAGCAGCCAAGAGACAGGATGCACTTTATCTTTTGCTAGACAACGGCTTCCCTCTCGATGGCATGTAAGGGGATGGAAGAAAAGGAGGGTAGGGGGAGACAGAGAATATATGCTAGGTAGCCATGCTTGTTGTTAGGTTAACTACTGCCCTGTTTATCAGGCATGTAAAGGGAGGTAGCAAGCCAGACTGGCACTACGCTGCAGAACGTTGGGAAGACGTCGCTCCACAGAGCGGTGATAATCGGCAGCGTGCATGATGTATTCCACATCCAGTTGTTGTGGGGAAACCTTTGGTGATGGGGACCTAAATATACTTCGCTCAACGCAACATCCGATGCATGATACAAGCGGGTAGCTTTATTATTATTATTCACATAGCAATTTTGCCAGGATCAATGAAAATTGTGGATACTATTTATGAGTACATATGTGTTTAGTACAACGGAAGTCCATGGTCCTAGTGTGGGGGGGGGGGGGAAACAGGTACAGATAATAAAACCCAACTTATAATGAGTTGATCTTGTGCAATTACTGGTCCACCTGTTGAAAACACCTATTTTGGTGCCTTAGATATACTTAATTTTATTTTGAAATGTTATGAATGCTTGATAAAATTGTTATAAACTAGAAACTGCTTACTCCATTTTACCACAGCTTATAGGCCTAATAAAGGTTACAAAAAGAAGTACTAAAATATTGAGATGAGGAAAGTTTGTGATTTTCATTATTTAAAAACATATTTACTATTTCACCATTAGTCAAACACATTTTTCAATGCAGAAACTTAAATAGTGTTGGGTAAAATTAAACTTTCAAAGGCAGAGCATATTTTATACTGTAGTTATCAGAATTTGGGAAAATATTCGTCACCACTTTCAGATATTGTCTCTTTCCTAACAGTAATTCCATTACTTTCATCACTCGGATGGCTTATAAGCTCTTCTAAAATACACTCCAGGATTCAGCTCTGCTTCCTGCAGTACTAAGATGAAGGCAGTAAATTATACATAGTAAAGTTCTACATGTGATGCATCATGCAATGATGGTATACATTGATACATACTACTTTATATTACAAGTAGAAGAGCCAAACTAGTGGGCCACAAACACTTCATTAGATGGGCAGGATTTACATCAGATGTTCAAGGTGGCCACCATCCATTTGCTGGTATGAGTTTTCACTTCTCTCTGCTACCCCAGTGTAACAATAAACCGGTTTTTTTCTGCATTGTAAGCAATGATGTCTTTGGTCGGCAGATTTCTCGGGGATATCCCGTTTCCCCAGCCCATTCATTCCAGTGCTGATCCACACTCGCCTTGCTTCACCCTCATTGGCTATCAAAACCTCACTATTAAGAGCTGTCGAAACCTCTTTACATCTCCTCATCCTTGTTCCCCAGAATTAGTAACCACATAGATTTCACCAAGAAGTGCCAGAGGATTCCTGCAATATTGTTACTGCTTCTCTGCGAGGATAAAATTCATACAACATATAAACGTCAGTAAAATGACAACAATTATGGCAACCTGTAACTTATCAACACTTTCCACAGCGTGAAGTGTGAATTTGATTGGGTGAGACAATGTATTGTGAAACTGAAAGTAGTTTGGAAGTTGCTGTACCACAAATACAAACTTTATGTTACTTGTGATCCTTGCATTTAATATTAATGTGTGTTGCTGAGTAAACATTTTACTAATGGTAACCAAAATAATTTAATTTTATGCATGTACGAGGATCAAGGAAGTGTAATGAAGAAAAACGAAACTATAAAGCATTATCTTGTATGGCTGGAACATTTGCAAACTTCAACACCATCATCAAAAGTGAAGCACAAGTCGTAATACTTTAAGAGGGGCATATAAATAAACTTAAGTGCTTCCTCTTCATTTGGTATGTTATCCCTGAAAACAAGTTTCTTGTATGCTACATTTTTCTCTGCATTTCCCGAGAAATAATGAGTAGAGCATAAATAGTTTTAAAATTTAACATTAAAATACTTTAAATTAGGGGAAATCTAATAATTGCTTCATTAATGTTAGTCAGCTGTCGATGTATTGTTGTCACATGTATTGATAAACTGCATTCACCAATAATTTTTTTGTGGTACGGCAAAATCCCTATGTAAATAATGTTAACATAAACCGTTTGGATCGTTTATCACGTGGAGCATTGATCACAGTATATTTCGTGCAACTATCATTTTTGAGCTGGTTGTTTATGCAAATGTGTAGTAACTGGATGTGAAATACGTCACACGCACCGCCATTTATAACTGCTCTGAGGTGTGCTATCTGATGTCTCGTCTTTCCAACATGTCTATCGACACTGCGGTGTGGTGAGGGTCTGGCTACTTCCCTACATACCTCAGAGAGGGGAAGTGATTACCTATAGCAACGAGCATGGCAACCTAGTATTTCTCTCTCTTCCTCTCTCCCCCGCCTCTTTTCTGTCTCAGCTATGCATCTTCCTTCCTCCCCCCCTCACAAACCAGGCCTCCCAGAGGGGAAGCTGGTGTCGAGCAAAAGATAAAGAATGTCCTCTCTTGCTCTCTCCCTTGGTCAAGCCTGCTTAGCTCGGCACCCACTGGCAGCACAGAGCAAATAAAGTGTGCTTGGCAAACATAATTTTACCAAGAATATGTATCACTCAAAATAGTTGTACCTAACATCACTTGTATTTCAAAGCAAATGGTTTCACCTGAAAATGTTACGCAAAACATTTTAACAAGGCATTATTTGAAAAAAATGTTTTCTTTTGTGATTAAAGATTGTTTCATTGTAACTGGTGTAAAATTAACATGATTTTTAAAAGTAATATTTAACTCGAGGGGCATCATCTTCATGAATAAAATTATATGCCCAGAAGATACTTGAACTCCTCTTGTCACCAAAAATTGTACGAACATCAAGCGACTTATATTGTAAGTGATTATAAGTGTAAAATATACTTTCAGTAACTTCTATGAAGAAATCGGACAATTTATCCTAATTTATTTCAATAGACACACGTCTTTTGAATAAACTGATAAAATGTAAGGACCTACTAGAAACCTTTTGCCATCTAATAATGGGTAGGTAAGCACCGAGCTGAGTGCAGTGTAACTTACGACACGGAAAATCAGATTAATTATTAGACAGTGAAGAAATCAATTATAATGGCCTTATTTATTTAGTTTTGACTCAAAATTACAAGTTTTCTTTGCAGTAAAATTTAATAAATTACTTTAAAATACAGACATTTGTCATGCGCAGTGCATCGGCACTCGGTAACAAGTAGTGGCGTGGAGCGGTAATCCTCCTGCAGCCACCCCTCCCACCTCCCTCAGCCACAGTGTACTGGCTGCCAAATCAATAACTTCCCCACACTCTCTTAGCTGATAAAGTGTGTGCACGGGACATACAAAATTAGACTTGCATTCAGTATCATATTATTTTCATTTATAGTGTGTTTGAAAGTTTTAGGTCAGCTTGCATTTGGTGTCCGATTAAAATTGATTTTATACAATATTTTGAGACTTTTTTTTTTTTTTTATTTAAAAGAGTTGGTGAAATGTTTTATTTACAATAACACTTTTTCTAAAATTCCCATTTTATTGTGTTTACTAGCTAAATTGTATTCACAGATAATGTACAGCTCTTACTATACTAACATAAAGTTTTATAAGGTTAGAAGTTGTATTTTATTGACGTACATGTCGGAAACTGCATTTGGCGATATCTCGCATGGATGGACATTTTTTTTGGAATAACGATAGATCGAGAGTCGACTGTATAACTATTTCCCAATAAAATTTGAGTGAATAGTTTTCTAGAGGCAAGTTTAGTTTGGAAGATTGTTGACCGTGTAAGGCAATCATGCAGCAGGCATAGATAAGGATTATATCCCAGTGTTTCTTTGCAGCTCTGGCCAGCACAAGGAACTGGCTGATCGAGTGGCAGCTGTGTAAGTGGAGTAGACAAGACTTAACACCTGCAAATAACCATCTGTGGCAACAAAGCCTTGCCCTAATCAAGTAATACAATATTGTAAAGGGGGGGGAAAAATACCTTTTGGGACAGTATATAATAAGTTTAAAACTTTGAATAAATAAAACATTTGGTAACATTTGTGGAAACTTGACTGGTGCACTGCTTCACACACTGGCATTGAGCTGTAGTACCATGATGGAATTTGAAAAGAGTGCCAGTGGTTTTTCATTGTATGAAAAACTTTTGTGAGAAATTTAAAAGAGAGGAAAGAAATTGTTAATACATGAAGGTTAAATTAATTATTTGAATAAATTTTTTTTCTACATAACTAAAATTCCAAAATTTCATAATGGTATAAAAAACCTTATGTTTGGCTGCAATAGTGTGATGTCATGTAACGTATAATATTCTAAGGATGTGCAAGACGACAGCTCAGAATTGCTGTACATAAGCCATCCATTTTTGTGATGTATGGTGGAAAAAAAAAATGAATTCTCTACCTATCCTGTTTGCATGTAACAATTTATTGATACATGCGATAATAATACATGAAGAGTCGCCTGTATTTTTAACAGAGAAGAAATGGAGTTATTGGTAATTTATCATATTAAATGTATTGCATACAGACCTTGTGCATGTGTGTGTAGAGTAAACACTCGCCAGTCAGTGGTTCTTGGGGATTCATAACCCCTCAGATTTCCGAAAACCACAGATGTTTGAAAATGTTAGTGTGTATTATTGAAGCTCATTTTCATATCAAACAAAAAGTTTACAAAGCCCGCAAAATGTGTCCCCTACGTAAGCTAATTCCATCTCCTACGCCTTTTTTATATATTGAAATACATGCCATTACTACAGTGAAATACTATGACATCATGTGACAGCCAAATTACTGTGGCCGCCTTTGATAAATACTGCAGGAACACCGGCAACATGCCGTGCATAAGTAAACATCCTGTTAACTGTCGGAGGACAGCAACACGGAAACAACCATTTCTTCCGCACACACTGCCAAGAAACTACAGTGCACTACAAAATAATAAATTATGTTTAACAGTTATAAAAATGTATTAAACGTATACTCACTAGTAGAAACACTGCACAGCGTGGAAAAAAAAGCCACAAAGAATAAATACTTAAGTGTAGTCGCACATATTTTTAAAATAAAATATGTTCACCCTGATTTCATTATCACTTTATTATATTTAATTTAGTTAGTGTTGTAACTTAAAACAAATGTATTTTGACGTCACTAGTCGGTACGGATACAGTGGAAACGAACCAACTGGTCACTAGCTGTTGGAAGGGTATAATTTCATTGGTAAGATGTTTATTCAACATACAGCATAAAATAAAACTAATGATGTGATCTCAGTTTAATGAAACACAGTTATATTGTCAAATGCACATCACAGAGCGGCCAAGTACTTCACTGGGTCATTTTTACAGGTGACATAACTCCAACGCTAAAACACTAACAGCAGAGATGGAGCCAGCTGGATAGCTGTATTAATGTCAAGGTGACCTTGGGCATTCTGGGCTAGTACCGTTCGGCAGCCGGCATAGCACAGCAAAAATGACTAAACAGCTTACATGCAGTACGGCGCAACATGATACATTAAAACAGTTTAAAATCATATAGCTTCGGAAACACCACTGATTTCTGAATGCGCCGGGTTCTCGGGGCACGGACTGGCAAGAGTTTACTGTATTAGTATTTGGAAAACAGTTTCATATTTCTGCGGAGATGAGACATGGCATTGTATATTTAAGCATTAATGCTGTTAATGACTGTGATCAAAGTGTAACTGAGATAATGTTTGAGTGTTAACATGTAACAAGTTTTCTAAACCAAATGAAAAAATATTTCTTAACTGTTTGTTTTTTTTTTTTTTTTTTTTTATAGTTCCTGACAAAGTTGCATATAGCCTATATTTTTTCGCAGTGTATAACAATTGGTGCAGTGCTCAAGTTGATTATTTAGGTTTGTGAGAGGCATTTTAATTTAGTTTATGTTATGTTCACAGACTACTAACAGTATTCAAGTTGTGTGGATGTTGATTGTTGTAATCATAAATCGTTCTCTCACCTTTTTGAAAATTAGTGAACCAAGACTCTTTTAGTGTTCTATAACAAATTCCCCTCCAACAATTGCAGCAAAAATTGTAGTAAAGCCCCATTATGAAAATCAGTTAAATATTTTTTTTTACGTGGTCTTAATTCTGCTGAAGCACAGCCACCACTCCAACAGCAGCCATGTTGTAGAAGGCTAAATGTGTCGGTTGTGCCAACGAGAACAATTCCATTTGCACAGAGATAGCTGCCTAGTGCAGATTTCTCTGCATTTTGCCTCGGTCACGTGACTGTGCAAAATTTTTCATCGCACCCACTAGAAATACACATTTAATCAGCCCCCAATATGCTGACCACTAATTTTGTGGTTAAACACTGTATTTTTTTTATCTACAAGTAAATTCTACATCTATTTTTCTGTCAGTCTCCTGAAAAATGCTAAAATATCCACTGTAGGTTGGGGAATGAGTCAGTTTTTTTTTTTTTTTTTTTTTTTTTTTTTTTTTTTTTTTAAACTAATAATTTGAGATTTCAACACTATACTAAGTTAATATAGCTGTAAGTGTTTTCCTGTGTTGTAACTCTTTGATCATGCCTTATATTTTGTACGCACAATAGATTCACATTTAATAGCCATGATGTATTTGACAATTTGTTTTTAAAGTCGACTAGACTCACAGCAATGCGTTTATACCCTATCAGTTTTTTTTAAAATTGTTCTTCAGGTTCACTTTTTGTTAAATTCCCCAGTTTCATTTGTCAGTGAGTGTAATTGTCCAAAATTTTCCTTTCATGCCACAGTTTAGAAGTAAGAGCTTTATCAGTTTAAATGTGAGGCTGTAATCTCTAATACGTGGCACTTTTGGTTTCCCAGGCTTCAGAGCGAGGTGATGCCACTTTTGAGATTAAATTTTTTATATAACTCCCATGCTATCAGCATTACTTTTGTGGAGGGGAGGCTTGCTGTATGCACCAAGTCACTGGCAGCGAGCCCCGTACGCGTTCATAACTTTTAAAATACCACAGAGTTAGGGTTAATAGATGCTTTTAATGAAATGTAGAAAAATTAATAGTGAGAAGCACAAAGCAATGAAAATTCTTGTTTTTTTTATTATTTTAAATTTTATACATTGCTTGATAAAACAATTAAAAGATATTTTGTTTTATTTATTAAAGATGCAACATATTTACTGTGTATTAGTTATTTTCATACCAACAGCAATATTCTATTATCACTCCATGTTTACGCATGCTATTTTTAACCAATTAATCATCTTGTTTTACACTTCAACATATCCTAGTTGTACATTTAATAACATATTTAGAAACGAAACCAATGTTTTGTTGTTTATAACATGCACAAAACCTAAGATCGAAGCAAAATTTGAATTACAGTATTTACACAAAAGGAAGATGACCTGGAATCTAAGACAACCCCTTCCCCAAAAAAAATATTTAAACTTGAATTCAAGACTACCCCTTCAAGAAGAAATGCTATAATATATTTTATTTACTTTTAAAGAAAAGCTAATCACAATGAAATAGGCATGTCCAACCTGGCTGTATCTTTCTTACACTGTAAAGCTTTTGTGGGTGTTATATTCGTAACTTGAGACATTTTGCTCCCCAACAAAGCGTTTCCTCTTTGCAGCTATTTGAAAATTAATTGCATTAAGATTAGCCAATTAATCGGATGATCCATTAATATGCAAAATCAATTTTTAGACCATCCCTATCAACATGTCGTTCCCCTAGTGAACTAGAACCCGCCCGCCCTTACTACTACTCAAGCTTTTTTTTGTCTGGGTGACATCAGATAAGGGACCCTTGTCAAAGTTGGCGGGTACAGTTTCAGCACTACAAAAATATGTCCAACCATAGCACACGTGGTCTTTAAGCATGAACAGCATTTGTCAAAATCCTCTCTGATGGTATGCCAATTTCAGATGATGAACTGCTTCCTGAGTAAAAAATTATGAATAGAAGCCCGTAGTAATGCTGTACATGTAACACAAACTTAAATGCTAAACTAGCAGTGTCACAATTTATGGATTTGTGGTCCTAGGTTTTAAATTGAAGACGACCCCAAATTGTAGACAATCCATTATTTTTTCTATTCCTTTTCTGTCAAAAAACTTTGTCTTCCTTTCTGGTAAATATGGTATAACCTCGGTTTGGCTACATTAATAACGTAGACAAACTCTGCTTTCTGAAACGAGATGCTAGACAGGCAGGATCGATATAGATCGCATTCTGCGAGAGTCTACCAGAGTTTGTAGCGCGCGGTAGACATGTTCGGAACTAACATCGGGCTTCTAAGCAAAATGTAGGACATTACGATTATTCCGAAATTCCTCCCGGACACCAGACAGAAGGTTAAAATGGAGGACATGTCCAGGAATTTCCGGACGTCTGGTAACACACCGAGTCAACACGTCGGTCGGATTGGCCGAGTTTTTCTCTTAAATAGTTTCAACAACAACTCAGAAATGTAGTGAATGCTAATGTGACTTTGTACCTGTGTGAATGCGGATGACAAGGAAGATGTGTCAGGTGATGTCATACGGACATACTTGTACTGTGTTTGACCGTCCAAAATAAATTGATTTGAATCTGACATGGATATCTTCTGTTCTCATTTTTACTAATCAAGTGTACTACCAACAACATGGTGCTCGGAGAGACTGAGGCTAGCCTGAACCCAACATAATTGAATGCAGAGTGTAACTTGTTTGTGGTATAGCGGGCTGATGCTATGTTACAATGTGCCGTGCCAATGCTGGGCGTGAATTTCGACACAGCAACCCTGAGAGACATAGTAAAGGTGGCGGAAACGTCGCGCTAGTGCGCGACAGCATGGAGATGTTGCAAAGCAGCATTCCTGTGTTGGCCATGAACTTTAACACGACCTAGTAACAGCAGTACCAGACTTCATCATCAGTACGTGCGTATAGAAGCAGATTTATGTTCCAGTGGTAATGCAGTCCCTGTTCCAGAAGCAAGAAATAATTTTGTAAGTAACATTTCTGCAGTCATTGTCGTCTTCAACAGGTACGTGCTACAACAGCCACCATGTCATCCCCATCAAGATAATAATGTGTAATTTGTAACCTGGTCTTTGTATTTTTTATTGTGTACGTGTTTTGAAAGTTTAACATTAATATGGATTGAAAAGGTGAGAGTATAGGCTTGCCAAGCGACAGCGAGGGTGAGGAATTTTGCGTGTTTGAAACTATAAATGTAGAGTAACTAACTTACCGTAATATTTACATTATAGAATTTAATGTAACTACTCCAAATGTTTCAATGGTAAAAGATAACCTGACAAATACCAATGTTTCTAATATGGAAGAGAACCCATCAACACCGCAGCAAGGGAAACTTAGTTAGATTCTACAATTATTAAAGGAACAAAAAATTTAATCCCACGAGTTCTCAGGTAAATTTGACAAGGTGAAAACCGTGTTTGACAAGGGATTTAAACAATTGTTGGATAAAATAGATAACCAAATGAGAGTAGCGGATGAGGTTATAAATGAATGTAGGTGGCATGAGTTTTTTTACAACTAAAGTAAATGTGTTGAATGAGATTGTTTGTGAAAATGTAGAATTGAGTGCAGTGTGTGAGAGTAGGTCAGTAGGACATGTGGAAAGTGTAGATGTTGTAGAGAAAGTGGATACAGATGTAGTTTAGGTCAGGAGTGAATTGGTACAAATGAAAAATGAGAGTACATCGTTGAAAGGTAACACTAGTTGTACTGTTTCATCAATACACAGTGCCGAGTCAGAGTGAAATCAATGTCTGTAAATTCTATATGTGGGGGGTAAATCAATTTGTGTCAATGAAACTGAGTCTGAAATTCGAGACTGAAATGAGATTGGCAATTTCTGAAGTAAGATTGACAACATCAGATGTGATGTTGCCAAATATGTATGAAGTAGGGGAGTACTAAGTCTGGGGGTACCCAGTAGTGAAATTGTGTAGTGTTTGGTGGGAGGAGTGTATGGTAGTACAAAATGAGAGTGTTTATCAAATGTAAACAACTGAAAGATCACGCAAGGCAAAAATGTGCAAAGAAAAAAAAGGGGGGGGGGGGGTAATAGTGAATCTGTAGGTAAGAGGAGAATTGCAACAGGTAATGTAAGGAAGGCAGTAAGGAAAATAGTAAAATTAAGGTGAGTGAGAAAGAGAGTTATGGGGAAAAATGAGAAGGAAGGTGGAAGCAAGGCAGACTGTCTGCCATGTAGTTTAAGATAAGATGTAAGTATAATTGTTAGCGTATATGTCATGTTAAATTTTAAGATTTTTTTTTTTACTTTGTTTATTTTTATTGGTGTCAGTGCAAGGAATTATGAAGTTTTTAAAAGTGTACTTTATATAGGTTATATTCGATGATTACTGTTTTAAAGTGAAACACAGAAGTGAGGTTATGATATGATACAAACCCATGAGTTTGGAGTATGAAAGTGACGTGACATTTAAATATGAATCAGAGGAAACAACATTGAACACTTTAAATAGTGAAGAGTAGGATTGGTAGACAAGGTACCAACAATTTTTATATCTTTTTTTAAATTAGGACACGTGTGTCAGATTTGTTCAATGAAGAATACAATTTTTCAGTAAGTCTATAACTAAGGGTAATGTCTAGTGTGAATTATGTAATCATTAATACAGTTTTCATGTGTTTAGGTTTAGAGGTAATTTGTCAATTTTCATTTTTGAGAGTGTTTAAAGTGTCACAGGCTAGGTTTGAGACTAAGTATTTTATTTCATAGTTCTCATGTACAGTTTGTTATTGTACAGGGTCATGACAGATGACAATAATATAGTTTGCTGCTGCAGGTATTTTGCCACTGTGCATCGAGGGTCATGGCTGATGGCCAATAATGTAATTCGCAGCTGCTGGTATTTTGGCCACTGCACTAAAGCAGTATTAGAAGACATTTGTAGTCCTGAGGATGTTAACTTTTATGTTGTTACGATTATTACTGTTGAACAGCACTTTCAGGTTTGTGGGTACATGCCACTTATGACCATAATGGTTTTTTTCGATGGTTAACCTCATTTTAAAGGTATTAAATTTTTAAGCAAGGGTGATTGCCTATGTTAAGCTGTGTGTGTGTGTTATGCAAGTGTGAAGTGAGATGCTGAAGTGAATTTGTTGCAGGGTACATGTGCTGTACAACTACATATAAGGTAGTTGTGCTGTGTTATGTGCTGTTGTAAACAATTAGTGACTTCTGTGTCACTAATAAGAGATTGTTAGAGACTGTATTTTACAAATTTTGAATATATAGTGTATTTGAAATATGTTTTGAAAAATGTTGTATTTGAATAGTCCGTTTTCAAAACTATTACTACATATGGACAGATTAAAAAATATTTTGAAAATTCTTTTTTTTTTTTTTTATGTAAAGGTAAAAAATTTAGCCAACATTATTTTAACATAAGCTGAAACTTAGCAGTTTTTTTTTAAATATATATATATTTTTTTCGATTTTTGGACGTGATTTAAGTTAAGGTGTGTTAAATTGTCATTGGGCCTTCACTCTAAGAATGTGTGTTGGGGTGGTACAGGTCTGTGTCCTTTTTTGAGAGTACACTGACCTAGTTTTTTTGTATTAAATGTAAATGTGGCAGTGGTTTTGTATAATGTTTGGAGCAGACCTGGATCCATGCCCTGGTTAAATTTGAGGCTGACTCAGTGACTTTATAAAGTAAATATGGACAACTATACTAAAACATCTAACAGAGGAGAGTTTTTTTTTTTTTTTAAACATAATTTGAGTCGACCAAAGTTTGTTAGGATAGGAGATGAATACAGGGCATAATCATAGTTTTTTTTTGTCTCTGTCAAAATAATTGCAAATATTTTTCTTATGTAATGGTTATGTAAAGGTGATGTTTATCTGCAATAAGGATTTTTTTGTCTACGATATTGAAAGATGTTTGGAGAGTAACCAAATGTATGTTTATTCAATGAAGATGATTTCTGGTTATGTATATGTACATGGTGTTATGTTACTTATTGATGTGAAAATGTTAATTCATTGTTAAACATTACACTGTTAATTTTGATGATGAAATTGTTTTGTAATTTATGATAGTTTAACCTTGTATTTTGATGTTGTAACATGATTAATATTGTATTACTGTATACTTGTGTCTTATTGATGATGTTTGTTACATGAATGTTTATATTTCAGGTTTTTGTAATAAGTGAATGATAGTTCTTGTGATTTAGTGACTGTTGTAATGTTCTTTTGTAGCTGTTCCATTGAGAGAGTGTTGTCTTCCGTGTAAGGTAAATTTGACTTATGCATTGTAAGGGTGTTGATGTTTTGAGGTATTTGTTTGTTGTGTTTGTAGGAACAAGGTTACAGTAGTCTACTGCTTTGACATTTTAAAGTTAGGTTTTGATTTTGTAAAGATTTCTTCAAAATTTTTTCGAAATCAAGGGGTAATGTAGCATTGCTTTTACCATTTTAATAGTTATTTTAATTGTTTTTTAGTTACTTTTTTTAAATTCCCCATATCATTTCAGTGAGTGTATTGTCAATTTTTCCTTTCATCAGGTTTAGAAGTAGGGCTTTATTAGTTTAATGTGAGGTGTAATGAGTGTATTTGTAATGTGGCACTTTTGGTTTCAGGCTTTGAACGAGGTGACACACTTTTGAGATTAAGTTTTTTATATGATTCCCATGCCATCAGCAGTTTCATAGTTCCATGCAGTGACGTGATGTAATGTTCAGCCAATAGGACACCGCAAGCCCCAGCCAAATGTGTATTGTTAGATTTGTATTGTGGAGGGTAGGCTGCTGCATGCGCTGAGTTGCTGGCACAAGCCCAGTACTCGTTCATAACTTTTCAAGTACCACCAAGTCAACATGTCGGTCAGATCAGCAGAGTTTTTCTCTTAAATTGTTTCAACAACAACTTGGAAATATAGTGAATGCTAATGTGATGTAGCTGTGTGAATGCGGATGACAAGGAAGACACGTCGGGTGATGTCCTACTGACATACTTGTACTGTGTTCGACCGTCCAAAATAAATTGATTCGAATCTGACATGGATATTTTCTGTTTTCATTTTTACCAACCAAGTGTATTACTAACAACATGGTGCTTGGAGAGACTGAGGCTAGCCGTAACCCAACATACAGAGTGTAACTTGTTTGTGGTGTAGCGAGCTGAAGCTACGCTACAGACTGACTGCTTCACGGAACCAGGGAGTTTGGCGTTGCTTGCAGCCATTAACTGCAAGATGTATGTCTAACCAGTGAGTTTTATTTTTAGTGTTTGTCACTGCAGGCTGACCACATTATACCACCTCACCACAACTGCAGGGGGTGTCATCATGTACCATCTGTCTTGAAATACTAGTGTCTCCCATCTCTGCCAGGAACAAATTGGGTGGTGCTCTTGTTCATTCCTCTTCACCACTGCAGATCTCCAGATGCAGTGAAACTTAACAATTCAGTATTGATATTTTCTAGCACAACTTATTCTGATACTCCTGCTCCTTTGTCACTATACTTCATCACAAATTGAAAACATATCCTGGTTATATACTACGTAAGTGTTAACATATGCATACATAATCTGTACATACTTCAATTGGAATTTTTTTCAGATCAGACATGTATATGTCTTGGCAATATATATATATATATATATATATATATATATATATATATATATATATATATATATATAAAACAAATCACACTTGCAAATTGTACAGTACATGTAAAAGTAGTAGAAAATAAGTTTCTGCATTCAAGAAAATAATATAACTTGTTGATAACTAATAATATAATATCTCAGTTCACTTGTCTTTATATTCTTATTTTTATTAAAAATTTTGAATGGATTATTATATTAACAATTTCTTTTATTACAAATGTACTGATTATAATTAAATTTAAAGCTACATATTAACATACATACATTATAAAGTTATAAATACTGATGTTCAATTTCTTTGTGTTTTTAAATGTCCTTTACAGAAAACACACACGTTTAAGTACTTTGTAATTTTTTTTCCAGGTCTGTTACACCTGTGTGGAATATTTGAAAGTGAGGCAAACTTTCAATTTTGAGATTTGATCTAACAATAAAATTTATGCTCTGATGTTGGTTGTTACCAGTACTGTGGTCATAATAAATGTTCTTATTGTCCATATTATGAGCTGGTTACTGCATAACCATTTTTGTAGCACTTTCGTTGCTACTCATTGCTATAATAATCTTGTGACTGTTGAGATAATAGTAAATGAGATGCTCTTTACAGATATGACACCTGCTGTTTGGTAAACATGAGAAAGACCTATAACAGAAAGAAAAAAAAAATCACACACTTAACAATTACTCTTGTCACAGTAGATTGTGATCATTGATTTGATCCACTTATTGGAGGAAGTGGAATGGTGTAATGAATAGACTAATTACCTACCACCATAGTGAACCAGGCATGATTCCAGATAGGGTCACACCCAATTTTCACATACATTGACTAGTGGGGTACTCGTAAAAAGAAGATTCTTTTTCTGAATCATAAAACAGCTATGTTTTTACCTTTTGCTTTGAATTCAGTTTCCACTGTAACAGTTATAATGCTGTAAAGTACAAATTGCATAGTACTTAAGTATATGCACCTTAAAAATAAGAAATAATCTAGCTGCAACTGTGAAAATAGCACTGTGTCATAGTTAATGAAAATTACTATAGACTGCTCAAGGTAAAGTGAGCACTTTTGAGGCCCTAGTTATTTGATCTTTTCAGCCTTTTTTATCCTTTAAACATGTTTCTCCATAAATACAGTAAAACCTCATTTTACCGTATGTCCAATCAGCGAACTTTGGTTTTCACTGACAAAATCTCAAGTGAAATCATTTTCACCACTGTGTCTACTTACTACATGCAGTGCGGACCTACATAGTTATTTTTATTTGGTGTGTGTGTGTTCACATGAGTTAATAGAATGATGCGTCAGACCTGGGACCTACATGGTTATTGTTCTTTGGTGTGAATGCACATGAGTTGACAGAAAGACACGTCGTGCCTAGGAACTACATAGTGTGACCGTAGTCTTCTATCACAGGCTCACAACCAACCACCACATGCACCTTGCATCTCTTTGCACTTACACGAGGTACAGATGTAAGGAGAAAAACACAAAACGTGATCCAACTGTCAACTTCACCAACATCAGTGTAATTCAGTGTTAATAATGCACTTCCAATAACTGTATTCAAGCAGGGAAAAAGGAGTTTCAGAACTACCTTAGAAGCCACTCTTTCAAAAGTCAAAATTATACCTTTATTTAAAACACTCACAATAAATGCACACTATTTGACAATATAACAATGCAAAATCTGAGTTTGAACAATGTAAGGTCTAAAATAATACAGGACTGTTTCTTCTCAATACATACAAGTTTTTTTTTTGTAGTTGAACAATATATAAGACTATCTGTTCACATTACACACGAGTTTTACAAAATAGAACCCTAGATTGTTTGTACAATATTCCAAAATACAGTTTGTTTGGTAACTTTAACAGTTTGGAGACATAACATAATCCTACTTCGCTCCAGCACAATATTCTAAGGTAACTTAAACCTACTTTGCTCCAAAACACTGTAGAGAGTGGTCTCAAGTACTCTCCCTTTTAATGTTTGCCTCTTTACCAGGTTACAAAACTCTTGGATGGAGACTTCAATTACACCAACATCCACACCAGACAACCTGTGGTGACCAAGGATATTCTCCCTACGATAAACAGAAATGGTTCGCACTTCCACCACAGGACATTCACTCCCCCCAACCAGTGGATCTGGCAAGGGATACTGTCCCCACGGTACCCACACAGGTGGTCCGTACTTCCTTTCCACACTTCACTTAATCCACACACACACACCAAACTCCAAGTCTCAGTCCAAATTCCCATAAAAATTCTTTTGCCCCTTCCACCACAACGACTTCCCAGTACTTTACTCTGTTGTATCCACCCTTGGGTTCCCACTGTTCCAGAACTGTCCCATTCCTTCTACTATGTATATAAAATACCTTTCTTTGTGAACTGTCCCTCCTAAATTACAAGTCCCACATAGCTCATCCAGCACACGAGTGAAGAACTATAAGTTCCTTCTGGTGTCGCAAAAGTACAAGTCCCATTATCACTCCTCGAGCGACTAAGTTCAGTTAACACGAGTGAAATCTCCTAAGTCCATTCAGGGACTTTGAAAATTACAAGTTCAAACACTGCTCCTCCACAGACTAAGTCTTACTCGCAGTCTTACTTCGTAGTTCATACTTAACTCTCTAGTCGGACAACACCCAATCTCTTCTTGACCAAGGAGGACTCCACCTTACCCTTGGTCTTTTCCTGCTCACTGGCAGGGCGCATCTCTGCCCAACCCTCCTTGCGCACACCTATTTATACTCGCAATCATCCCTACTACTAGCCTTCTCCCTCCTTGAGACAGCTCACTGCAACGCCTCCTATACGATTGTGGCGCTGTCTTTACATACGCCGTGACTGCTGTACTGATACAAATTTTTCGGCCGCTTCCGCAGTGGGAAAAGACAACCAATCAGGTTCTTACAGACTAGAATAACAGCTCCTTCGCCTTGTGGGCGGCGGACCAAAACCCATCACACATCTCATCACTGTGGGTAGCGGTGCACCAGGTTACTGCAAGCAACAGAGTTCCTTAATACATACATCAAACAAACAAAAACTATTTGTGATGGCCACACATCCGTCACAATTGTTATTGTTTTTCGGTTTTTATGTGTACATGAGTTGACAGAAAGACACCTCCGACCCGAGACCTACATGGTAATTGTTCTTTGGTGAATAGCCAATGCGTGAGTTACAGCTGTACAAGGCAAAGGGAGTGAGAGCTATTTTTAGACTGACGTGCCGGGTGTGGTGTATGGTGACGCCATGCATTTTTCAACACATAATTCTTCAGTTTATCATTTTCTTTACGAATATCCGACACTTTTTTCACACCATAATCAAAATACCCTGGCCACTGAAATGTCTGCTTCTAGTTTTTTTTAATAAGTTCTAGTTTCTGTTTAACTGTTGAATTCACACACTTTCTTTTTTTTTTTTTTTTTCCTGTGGCTGAATACCGTAACTTTCCCCTCCAGCCACCTTTTAAGTTTATCACTGCATGCATCTGTATTCCTCCCAGTGAAACAGCGGCCAGACCGCCGGCTATCCAGATGTGTTGTTCCAAACATTTAACTGTCGTGTTGCCTGTCACACTTGGACCAAGGAGATCTACGCTTGAGAAGGGCAACAAAAATAACATAGGAAAGGGCAGGGAATGGGAGTGCAAGGGGCGGGACGACCTGGCGCCACCAAAATGGCTTTGACAAGTTACGGGTAGGAAACAGGAGAAAGACCATCCCTGTGCATGTTTTTGTCTCCATGTCATTGACTAAGTGTTCCACACAAATATACGTTGTATACTTTTAACTCTAAAACAAGTAAATTTAGATGATTTTTGTACTCTGCTATTTACCAGACATTATGGTTTACCGGACTATTGCTCCCCCCAATTAGTCCGTTGAACCGAGGGTTTACTATATTGCTACGTAAGTAATGAACACAGTGTGTATATTCCACCACACTCCGAAGTTAACGTCTAAGGCAAAATAAAATCTATTTATTGACTATTATTCCAAATGATAGGTCTTTCAAAAGTGCTCACTTTACCATGAATAGTCTATACCATGGAGCTATACTATGTTAGAGCTCTGTTGTCCCACAAAACACAGGCATAAACAGTGTGTGTCAAGTTGCTTATACCCACTGTACAAATAATTAATGGTATTCAGATTTAGAAGCAAATTCTTAAGTTATTTCAATGTTCACCATTCACAATAGAGTAGAACCCTGTTACAAAACTTCTCAAAAGCTCCAAAGAAATGTCAGCCTTATGTAAGGGAGAACTTTACAAGATGGGAATGCAGTATTGAAAAACATGTTTGTGGACCAAGGAAAGGCAGCTTATTAAGCAGGAAAATGTTTTAAGAGCGGATGTTATTAACAGAGTTCCACTCTATAGAGCTGTCACTGCTTTCAACTTGAAATCAACCTCTTTCCTTTTATTAGTATTAGAGAGTGAAAACATTTAAAATGTGAAAACTGTGTAATATTACTGAAATCTCAAAAATGTGATTACAAGATGATGGTAAAATGATTATTCACTACACTTGACGCTGGCTAAGCATGTGTGCGCATCCTGCTGCAAGTACGGACTTTCCCAAAACAGGATAAAATGTTTCAGTGTATATATACTTTCCTTTCAGGGTAAAATATGTTTGAAAAGTGTAACATGTCTTATTTCAGGGACCTGTGTAATATTGCTATTTCAAATTCAAAGTTCGCGTGGCACTGAAGAGAAAGACAATAGTATTCAGGTGAAGATGCCTTCAAAATACAATTTAATAATTACCAGAAAATATAACTCTGAATTCTGTCTGTAACACTGTTTAATAATACTTTTGGTGCCATTTCAATTGCAATATAATATTTTCACTCGGCCTGCATAGCACTTCCTCTTCTGTGAACCCTGTAGGCAGCCATGGTAGGTCCGCATGACCCCTGCCTCTGGGCAGTCGCCCTAGGAGAGCTGGCGAGGTAAGACGCTGTCACATACGCACTTCATATTTTAGCACTGAAGTAGGTTTTAATAGCATTTTCAGTTTACCGGTTAATCTTTGCCTTGCATACGTTTTGCCAGACTTCCCCAGTGTAATGCTATCCACTTAACTTAATTATTTACAGACTTTCAGGCTTTTTTGGAATTTAAACAAGATGAGAAGGGGAGATGATGTATAGGGGCATGCGGCCCACGCAGTTTGTATATCAGATTCCATTCGCCCATGTTTACGGCTTTTCATTTTAACTTCTTTTCAAGTGCGCCTACGATATTAAGGGTAATGCGTTTGTATAATTATTTGAAGGTTTTTTCATGCTAAATATGTTTTGCGGCCACATCCCCCACTGCGACGTGGTTAGCTACCACCAAGTCCATATCTGCGCCATCACCACATTATGAGGGTTATTTCTTGTTCCATCTTCTGCGTCTTAATTTATCTCAGGGTTTTATGTAATATTTTCAATTACGATTCTTGTATTTTTCATGTTTGATGCTTTTCTTCATGACCATGCGGTCAACCAATGTATATTTCCCTGCCATCTGGGGTCCTAAGAACTTTTGTAGGCGCGTTTCGTTTATTGAAGGGAACATTTTTGCTAATGCAGACATCATTTTGGCTAAAGGACATTGACAGAACTTCCCAAGAAATACTGAGTTTTAACACCCGCACACTTGGTCTGCTACGAACTTCATCCAGTGGCATCCGCACCATCTAAAACTATTTTCACACAATTGTGTGTTTATTTTGCCTGCTCAAACTGTGCCCCATGTTCATCAAGAGTTATTTTTGTATGGCATTATTTCCACAATAAATCCGCTATGTGTATGACCATCGCCACACACCACGTGGTTCAGGGACGTGTCCCAAAGAGAGGGCGTGTCCATTTCATACTTCTTGTCCTGTCTCTAGGCAAAACCTACAGTCCATCCTAGTGGCTGTGGGCCCCTTGCTTTGAAGAGGCTGTGTCATCAAACACCACGGAGCATCAGCCAGTTGGAGTGCGCAAGTTAAGTAATGTGCTGAGGGAATCACCCACAAGAGCTGGCTAGTCACGTCCAAGTAGTAAAATACCTATTTCATTTTTTGGCATGGTGTAACCTGGTATGAATAAACATACCTCACAGCGTAAAAGTTGTAAGTCTTTCTAGCATCAGTTACCAAGCTCCATCAAGTGTTTTGTATAACAATGTGATGTGAACCATCAGAGCCAGCCCATTTATTCCCGCCGCCAGTATTTCCGCCACAGTTATTTACAACCACAAATGACGTCAGTGTCAACCAGCATTCCGTGTGTCAGTGTAAATGCACAAGTGCAGTGAAATCAGTGTAGATATACATATAATTGTTTTTGAAATGGCCGTTTTAATATTGTGTTTTCAAAGTGATATAATGTGTTTGTCACATGAGTACCGCATCGACCACGTGTCACATTTTGTTTTGTTTACATTTAGTGAAGGGAATTATTTTGTGTGTTCTTGTAATATTGTGTTGCCGAGTGTAATATGTTAGCAAAGGTGAGTGTCAATCACATGAGTAGTGCACCGAATGTTTTCACGCATTAAGGGTAAATATTATTCTTGTTGTCAGTTGTGTTGTATTATTTTTCAAGTGTTGTTGTGTTCTATCATGTTGCTGCCCAAGGGTATTTAATACCCTTGGGCAGCAACATGATAGAACACAACAACACTTGAAAAATAATACAACACAACTGACAACAAGAATAATATTTACCCTTAATATATGCGTGAAAACATTCGTTGCACTATTCATGTGATTGACACTCAACTTTGCTAACATATTACACTCGGCAACACAATATTACAAGAACACACAAAATAATTCCCTTCACTAAATGTAAACAAAACAAAATATGACACGTGGTCGATGCGGTACTCATGTAACAAACACATTATATCACTTTGAAAACACAATATTAAAACGGCCATTTCAAAAACAATTATATGTATATCTACACTGATTTCACTGCACTTGTGCATTTACACTGACACACGGAATGCAGGTTGACACTGACGTCATTTGTGGTTGTAAATAACTGTGGCGGAAATACTGGCGGCGGGAATAAATGGGCTGGCTCTGATGGTTCACATCACATTGTTATACAAAACACTAAAGTCCTTATATGTAAATAAGATAAGTGACGTATACACAAAAATTGTGTAAACGTGATACATGTCAGTAGAAACCTGATTCATTATGAGCACGATACCAGTGTCATAGATAACATAATAAACCAAAGACTGGCGAACAGAGACAAGTAGCAGAGGCCATGGGCCAACCCACACGGCCACAGACTGTTGTCCACAGACTTCGTTAATATGTATCCAAATATTAATATTCTTTTAAAGACATTTTTTCACTTAAATCTAAATTGCAATGTACTTGTATAAATGAACAATGAAATCACCCATGAATGTGGGACGAGATCCCTACAAACGAGGTCACACACGCCATGTGAAATTTAACATGTTTTGGTTAGGAAAGGACAGAACTGCACTGCAGTTATGAACGTCCGTGTGTTGTTCACAACTTACTTTTTATTATTTTTAAAGTATTTTATTATATAATCTGAAGTGAGTAATGTAATTATTTTTATCATTATGTGCCATCTTCGTTTCACTTATCTCATCTTAAATTAGTTTTGTTCTGAATAACGGAACTTTGTGTTGTCCCGCGGGAATTGGAGCATAGGCACCAACCCGCGTGGCCATGTTACTTTATAGCGTCTTCGCCTTACGTGGGTGCCATTCGTGTGTGAGCCCGCTCCAGGGTCTTCAAATGTTGAACCGATCATGTAGTTGCAATAGTTAATTTAATTTTTCTGGAACATTTAATTACTTTTTAGTACCCCGGAGTGTGCACCGCCCTACCGTTCAGACAGTTTTGCTACACGGCTGAACCTTAATTTTTCATGTAATCTTTTATTGGCTTTGTGCTTTTTAACCTGTTGTACAGCTCTCCGAGCTATAGTGGAGATGTACAAACTTACGTGTCTCATACGAGGGTGATATGGATAAATCCGATTGTCATGAATAAATTCTGCATACGACTTTATTTATCTGGTCGGTCTGACCATGTGACTTAGTGTTATTCTTAACCTCCAATAATTTACTACGTGTGTTCACGGCGTTGGGTGGCCGAAACAACCCACAATGATTATTAGTGGCGTAAAAGGGAGGGCCGACAACCCGTACTTGCCTAGGCCGAACTGGATTTATAGCTGCTTCAAGACTTGGAATTATTCGTCGAACAGGAATCACCACAGGAATGATGTTGGAACATCGAGGGGAGGCCCTATGACCATTGGCCTTCACGACCTCCAAGATTCTTGTGCTCTGCACTGTTGCCCAAACCCGGTAAAACCCATCCTATTTTCCAGCAAAGTGACCTAACCTGTTAATCCCCCTCTGTTCTGAAAACTCCATCACGTCAAATGACTTTTCCCAACAAGTGGGGCTTCATTGCTCACTACCCATCAAAATTACCTGTCAGTTAACCCTACATTATATTGCATTTTATTTCCTGTATATTCCTGTTTGAAATTTGTTTATCAACATGCCCACGTGCATCCACATGTGTACATCTCCTATTACCCTTTGGAGCACAAGGTCTTATAATTTTTGCTACTGTCGACTTTTTGAACCTGCCTTTATTTACCGGGGACATAAGAAATTCTGAGAAACTGCACCGCAACAGAAAATTAACCATGTGCGTTTTGGCGCCAGAATTTACCATGGTCCAGAGTATCAGCCGCCATTTTGGAACCAGCATACGATGCTGTGATGTAAGCTACCCTCTGCCATTTTTGGGAGCATTACCTGTCTTGAGGGGTACCCAAATACCCTCCCCCCCTCTTCATGCCACGTTCGCTAGGTTGTCTGCTGCATGCCGTGAGACCATGTGGTCCAGTGAAAAGTAAACAATGGCTGAAGGGACAACAACAGGGACTTCATCCCGCCAACTGCGCCGTGTTCGCGACCCTGGTTGGGTGAATTGGAAGATGGATGCAGGAAAGATGTCAGAATTATGCGAAAAGTGTCTCCGGCTAGCACAGAGCCCTAACAGCAACAACTGCCAGGAAGAAACCAGTTGTCCGCAGTGTAAGACCCACTGGTGTTGTATGGCCTATACACGTTAAGACGGAACCGTTTCATGAGATAGGTGCAGCTTACCAGCCACGTGAGTGGACTTTGCCGCCAAGGAATGTGTTTACCGTAGGACCCCCAAGATTCTCGTGCTCTGCACTGGTGCCCAAACCTGGTAAAACCCATTCTATTTTCCAGTAAAGTAACCTAACTTGTCAATTTCCCTCTATTCTGAAAACTCTACCACGTCAAATGTTGTGTATAAAAAGTGGTTTCGTAAATACGCACAGGTGTGACGAACACACAGAACCCACAGTATCTCCTAGATCTGCGAGTTTCAAAGTGTGGTGTGTAAGAACCACCGCTGGCACCCATCAAAACAGGTAAAAGTGTATGGTGATTGTCTTCTTGTTTCACCCGAAAGCATCACACTGAATGTGTGTGGATGACACAAAACTGAGTGTGTATACTATATAGTTTCAGATTACCAGTACTGTAATTATTCTGTCATATTTTGCATCTGTATTTGCTTGTTATACTGTATAATTTTTCTGTTGTGTGCATAACATATATTATGATATCAGCATATACTCCACAAATAAAGCGGTAGCGGTGGTGTAATGGTTAGACTACTTGCCTCCCACCAAGGCAAACAGGGTTCAATTCCCGGCGGGTTTGCCCGTGATTTTCGCATGTGAGAATCATGCTGGATGATTATGCTGGTCAGCAGGTTTTCTCTGGGATCTCCTGATTCCCCTTCCCTTGCATTCCAGTACTGCTCCAAAGTAACCTCGTTTCAACTCCATCAGCTCTCAAGACCTTTCTGTTAAGATCCACCCAAACATCTTAATTTACAGACCCCTCACAAATACAGTTGCTACTGGCCACCTTGGTGGCTTAGGTTTTCATGTCTCAGAACATCATGTACCAGCGTTCACAAGCCATGGATTATGTGCATGTTGTTTTTGTTTTGTAAGTTTAGTTTTGTTTTAAAACCATTCCTTTAGTAACCTCCTGGTGTGGAAGTGGTGGCACTAACAAGTCTAGCAAATAAAAATATATTCTACAAAACACAATTAATTGAATAGTTCAGAATGCTTTGATCCTATTTGCTGACGCGTGACTCCCTGGGACTGGTGAAGGAACATCATTACGTCAAGAGGGTTTTTGGTGGGTGTTAGGTCAGGTGCACCCAGTGGCGGGGGGTTCTGATTTGATTTAGTCTTTATGTCATACTGGCACACGTCCAATGTAAAAAACTGGCCTAGTAGCTTTACAGCAGGGCACAAAGTCAGGTTCCATGAGAGTTATCTTACGCTTTAGCGGACTGGCTCTAGGTGGTATACCTGGGCGATGTGTAACTTTAGGAGGCTGCTTAACTTGTGTGAACTCTGGCGGGCATAAGTGTGAACTAGGTTGTTCAATGTGCAGTGGCTAAAATGTTGAATCGGTTCTGTGAGTTGGCTCTACTGGCTCAAATCCCCTGAAGTATGTGCTGGTAAGTCCTGAGGACTAGTCCTGTCCGCTCATACATATATGCTGCACATAGGGCATGTGTTTCCTCGCTCAAACATATAGGGTCCTGGAAGAGGTCCTTGGGTATATCCAGTGTGACAGGTATCTGTAGGTGGTGGAATGCTTGGGCTTGATCCCTCAGTGAGAGGTTTGCGAGTGTAGTCAGGAGTAGGAAAGTAAGCTCCTTGTAACTTGTCTTACCTTCTCTCGGATACCACTATGACAGGAATAGGGCATCTGGACCAAAGCACTCTCACGTCCGTGAAGAGGCTGCAGGTGATGTGTTGTCCTACCCTGGTGTACAGCCATGTGTAGCATTTGCCGACCGTAGGTGGTATTCCTATCCCAGCACTCAGCATCGGAATACCTGAGCACCGAGAGTCAGGTCTCCCTGGTTGACAGTCCCTGCATGTGGGTGAGTGTTTCAGAAGGGAACAGCCTCCCAAGACTCAGAGAACACTAAATCTGGCATCTACTGGCATGGTGGAAAGATTAGCCACTGAGCAGGCAAGCTTGCCTCAAGAGACTGAGTTAATAGTGTCATGGCTCTACCGTTCTGCCCACCATGGTACACAGAAAGGGTGGCTGTCCAATGTGTGTGGATACTCTGATTGGTGTATTTGCATTCGAGTAAAATTTCCTGGTCACCTGCAATCCCTTGGATGGCATGAGATCCACTGGGAGAGGATAAACAACTATGGGAAGAATACCCTTGAGTTCGTAAAATGTCTGTTTATTCCTTTAAAACGGGAAGCAAACAGAGTGGTGTCACACTACCTCGTAACATTGGCAAGAGCTTACCGAAGCTTAACCTACGTTGAGCCAAGAGAAGACGACCTGGGCCTAAGCTAACAATGGCAGGATGGACAAGCGTTATGCAACTAATTGAAACTGGTACTACTACAACTAGTGTTGCCCAGAAAGAGCTGTAGTGCCTAGGTGTGTAGATGACATTGGCATTGATTGGCTTTTCGGCAAAAATGTGGTGAAGACTAAGTTTGATAGTAGAATGGCTTCGGCAATGAGTTGCAGTGGAGACCAAGGAGTGGAGGTTCCTTCGGCACAAATGTGGTGAAGGAAGGGCAGGTAAAACTAGGAAGCAAGCAGGCTGGTCAGTTCCCCGGCAGCGACTATGGTGGAAAAATGAAGACTGAAGCGGGCGAGCTTCCTGCTATTTATACTCTGGCTTGTCATTTCCCTTCAGTCAGTTGGATAGGGGTGGCGATGAAGAGAGGGTAGATGTGACATGACGGGCCAGCTTGGAGAATAGAGATGCGGTGGGACGTAATGGTAAAGCCATCTGGCAGCGTGTTGTGGTACTGAAGTGCCTTGGATGCATAGCTTCAGTGGCCGGTGAATATTACAATCTTCAACTGGGATGTCCATTCTTGCTGTTGTACACAGTACAATTTGGCATCTCGTGATGCATGGTGAAAACCAAAACTCTGTTAGAATTTGGTGGCAAGGTTTGCTCACTGATGAGGCAAAGTCGTAAAATCAATGTTGAAAAGACGTCATGTGTCAGTACTTGCAAAGAAATACTTTATCTAATGACCATTCGGTTTATTGGCAACATTGCCATTAGTGAAAATACAGTACCTCTATTGCAAATATAAATACCAATAATACTGGGCAACAGCAAATTGAAAATGCAACAAAAATTCAGGAGATCACATGTTCTAGTTCTATGAGTAATAAAGTTACATTCTTTGTAAAAGTGGAGATGTTGATCCACGTTGATTATTGCAATTTGAAGACCTGCCACTAATTAAGACGTATTCATGTAATGCAAAATTGTAATGCTAGCTGGCTCTGTTTACAACCTAAAAGAAACAAAAACTGTTACATACTTTCCTCCAAAGTCATGCTAGGAACCACATGACGTGATGATGCATTACTAATACTTATTTGATTGAAGTCATATAAATAACAAACAGTAAATTGTTCAGTATATTAAACACAGGGCTGGCAGTTTGAAAGTGAACTGTACATGTAAACTAGTATGGCTTGTGGCCCGAATATCGACTTTTGTTGTTTCTCATGTGAGATGCTAATATGCATGACTCTCAATGTATCGTTATCGCATGTATCGATAAACCGCATCCACGAACAATTTTTTGTGGTCCTGGAGAAATTCCTATGTAAATAATGTTAACATAAACCGCTTGGTATCATTTATCGCATGGAGCATCAATTGAAGTATATTTCGGGGTCCCTTCACCTATTATTTCCACACAACTACAGTTTTTAAGTTGGTTGTTTTGAAAACATAATATTTATTTAACTCAAGGGGCAGCACCTTCACGAATAAAATTATTTGACCAGAACGATATACTTGAACTCCCATTGTCACCAAAAACAGTTTGAACGAGCAACTTGTAATATAAGTGTAAAATTCATTTGCAGTAATTTCTGCGGGGAAATCGGAAGATTTATATTAATTTATTTCAATAAACGTGCGTAACTTGAATAAACTGATAAAATTTAAGGACCTACTTGACACCTTTTGCCATCTAATAATGGGTAGGTAAGCACCTAACCGAGTGCAGTGTAACTCACAACAGGGAAAAATCAGAGGATGTAGTTTTGATTGATTAACTATAAGACAGTGAAGAAATCAACTATAATGGCCTTATTTGTTAATTTTTGTCTCAAAATTATGTTTTCTTTGTAGTAAAATATAATTAATTACTTTAAAAGACAGACATTTGTCACATGCGTAAGGTGTCGGCACTCTGCAACAAGTAGCGGCATGGAGCGGTAATACCCGTGCCGCCACCCCTTCCACCTCCCTCAGCCTCTGTGTACTCACTGCCTGATTGATAACTTCTCCGCGTCCTCTTAGCTGATAAAGAGTGTGCGCGGGATATTCAAAATTTGACTTGCATTCTGCGTCATATTTTCATTTTTAGAGGGTTTGAAAGTTGTAGGTCACCTTGCATTTGGTGTCGGATTATAATCAATTATATACTGGATTTTGAGACCGTTATATTTTTTATTCAAACGAGTTTAGGTGAAATGTTTTTTAAAGTATTATTTTCAATAATATTTTTTTCAAAAAATTCCAATTTATTTTGTGTTTATTAGCTAAACTGTATATACAGATAATGTACAACTCTTACTATACCCAACATGAAGTTTAATAAGGTTAGAAGTTGTATTTTATTGATGTACATGTCAGAAACTGCATGTACTTAAATCCTGCATGTATGGATATTTTTTGGCAGTCAGTCCCCTGAATAACGATAAATCGAGATTCAACTGTAGGTATTTGTCTCACAGAATCAATTGTTTCTATTGTCTCTTTTCTCAGTATGATGTGCTATGTTCCACGTTGCGTACATGTCGCCATGACGGCTGCCCGGCTACTGGTGTTAGGCTTTGAGGCTACTGCTATTGCCAGCCTAACGACTAACATACTACCTAACCTAATTCTACCTGGACACAACACACAACAGTTCCTCCTTATTTAAAATGTGACAAAATCGTCCAGTTTCTTGGGGGCACACACTGTCATTTCGACGCTCTGCCCCGAATACATCCTTGAGCTTTACTCGCAACAAAACCCTCGGAAGAGAGAAGATTCTTGGGAAACAGCTGAGCAATTTGCCTCTTCTGACTTTCCCAGAGTTACACACAGAGGCCCTGAAGCTTCGACTCCACCTGAAGCTGTGGAATCCTCCCTGGTGTTCTGGTCGGTTGCAGCCGATATCCCAGCACCCGTCTGCTTCCTTGGCCTTCGAATCTGATGCTGGTTGACAACTTCTCCATCGCAGCTGGTCTACATGCCTTCTATTAGAATTGCCCTGCTCATCTGTGACCTGGTAAATCAACCATCCTTCCTCCCCACTGATCCAGCCTGGTATCCATTTGAAGCCACTTACGTAGTTACACAGCCATATGACCTCTCCCACACTTAAGTGTCGAGCCCCTGCCACTACTGCACCTGCTACCTGCGTATCCTTGGAGGTGTGCCTGTCTGTACCTGGATGCGGTTTGGCCAGAACCGTCTGTAGTGGTCGCCCCATTAATAACTCTGCAAGAGTCTTCCAGCTATTATTTTCCCCTTGTCGTGGGGTTGTCCGCCAAGCTAATAAAGATGCGTGCCAACCGTATCTGCCAGTCACCTTCAATAACTTTGCTTAACTTCTGCTTCACTGTTTGTACAGTCCTTTCAGTCAAACCGTTGCTGGAAGGATGGTATGGGGGAGAAAAAACCATTTCTATACCATTATTCTTCACAAACCCTGCCATTTCTTGAGATCGAATGCAGTCCCATTGTCTACTACAATGACGTCTGGCAGCCCATAGCAACTGAACATATAGCGCAGCTCCTGAATGACTGACATGGCCGACTGACTTCCGACCCGCCTGACCAGGCCATTTGGAAAAGGCATCAATGACTATTAGAAATGTTGAACCTTGAAATGGACCAGCAAAATCAATGTGCAACCGTGACCACGGTTTATCTGGTTTTGGCCAGGCAACCATTTTAACTTTAGGTAGGTTATTTTGGCACTACTGGCAAAAATTGCAATCCTTTACCACTTACTCGATGGCCGCATCCAGTTTTAGCCACCAGAAATAGCTTCGGGCCACTGCATATGCACTACCCCATTATGTTAATCATGCAGTAGATTCATCACCTCTGAACACAGCTGGGATGGAATCACAACCCTGTTTCCCCACAACAAACACTCTTTATGTAAAGACAGTTCCTGACTGCGCACAAAATATGATTGCATTTCCTCAGTCACTTTCACTGGCCATCCACTTACAGTGTACTGAAGAACCTTACACAGTAACGTGTCCTTACTAATTTCTGCTGCTAATTTACCTGGCTCTACCAACACCTCTGCTAACTCTTCCAACATGAGAATGTCACTGGGCGCTGGTACCTCAAATTCTGGTACCTGGAGCAGAAGTTTGCTGAGAGCATCTGCATGTATCTGGTGTCCTGGCCTGTATTCCAACTCAAAATCGTACATCCCCAACATGAGACTCCATCGCAACAACCAAGGGAATATTGTATCTGGAAGGGACTTCTTAGGATGGAGCAGCTGCAAGTGAGGTTTATGATCCGTTATTATCTTGAACTTCCTAGCAATCACATATTGTTTGAACTTGCTTACTCCAAAAATGACAGCCAGGGTTTCTTTGCTCACCTGTGCATAGTTTTGCTCGCTCTTCTGTAGTGTCCTAGAGCCAAATGCTATTGGGACTTCCCTCCCATCACTCATGTCATGGGCCAGTATCACTCCTATGCCATACTCTGAGGCATTGCATGTCAGAATTAGGGGCTTATTGAGGTCATAATGTGTCAGTGCCTGCTCTGGCTGCAGCAGCAGCTTGGCATTTTGAAATGCCTGTGTTTTTCTGTCCAAAGCCATGGAGCATTTGCATCTAATAACCAGTGAAGTGGCTCCAACACTTCTGCCTTGTTGTAAAGGAATCTTCCATAGAAATTTAACAGTACAAGAAAGGCCTGGAGCTCCTTTTTGTTTTTCGGTTCCAGTGCATCATGCACAGCATCCACCTTACTGGACAAGGGATGAATACCTATCTTGTTGATTCTGTGGCCCAGGAACACCACAGAATCAACTCCAAACACACACTTGGCTATTTTCAGTCGGAGTCCTGCCCGTTGCAGCCTTTCTAGAACTTGATGCACCCGACTCCAGTGCTTTTCATCTTCTCCCGATATCAGTATGTCATCGAGTAATGCTACAGTCCCTGGAATGCCAGCAAGCAGAGTATCCATCAACTTTTGGAATATTGCTGGACCACTGCTAACCCTGAATGGCAACCTCTTGACCTTGAAAAGCCCTTTCTCAGTATTTACTGTAAGCAGTTCGGCTGTTACTTCATCTACTGCTACCTTCAAATATGCTTCCTCCAAATCAAGCTTGGTGAAGAGTTGTCCTCCCTCCAGTACTGCTAACGCCTCATTAACCGTGGGCAGTGGATACACACATATGGCACATACACTGTTCACTGTTCCCTTATAATTCCCACACAGCCGAATTGTGCCATCCTTTTTTAAGAAGGGTATTACAGGTGTCACCCTTTCTGAAACATTTACAGGTTCATAAACTTCCCGTTGTACCAATCTCTCTATTTCCTGACTTATCTTGTCTCTCAATGCGAAGGGGACTGGTCGACCCTTTTTAATCACAGGAATACAGTCTTGCGGGACTTTAATGGCGACCTGTGGACCCACATATTTTCCCAGTTCACCTGCTTTGAACACTGCTGGGAACTCGCTAACAAGCCAGTCTACCATGTCTTCCCGAACTGTGTTTACCCTGATCAATTTAATTCCAAGTGGCTCGAAACAGTCATGTCCCAACAAACTTGGCCCACGTCCTTGCACCACAACTTACCCAGCGTCACTGCCTTATGACCCTTACGTTTTACTGCCTCTTCCTTTACTCCCAACACTTCTAAATGTTCGCTGGACCATGTACGCAATTCCATGTTCCCCTTTTTCAAATGTGGCACATTGGGCCACAGAAACTTGTATGTGTGGCAGCTGATAATTGAACGGCCTGCCCCAGTGTCAACTTCCATGCTCACTGGTTGTCCGTTTAACTGCACTTCGATACACCATGACTTCCTATGTACTTGCTCCTGCATATTGTACAAATTATATTCTGAATCTACACAGTTTGCAATGTCCACCTCAAAATGCTGCACTTCCTGTGTGGCACCAGTATGCTTCAAGTCCCTCGCACACGAACCTGCCTGCTTTTTTTTTTTGGTTACACATGCCCGCTCAAGGTGTCCTTTATTTTTGCAAAAACGGCACACTGTATCTGAGTGCCAGAATTTATTGATTGCATGGTTACCACTGCACCGCCAACAATGCTGATTCCCTTCACATATTTCCTTCCTTTGCCTGTCAACTGATACACTGTTGACTTTACTGATCCTCCCTTATTCACGTTCCTCCCAACTGCATTGTTCATTTTGTGCACATTTTCCTCCACTAATGTACTGCCTCGCAAGTCCGCCATGTTCCTTCCTGTTGCTTCTGTTGCCATTGCAATGTCCACGGACTCTTGCAAAGTCAATTTATCCTTAACGAGGAGAGGCTGTTGTGCAGCTTTGTCCGGAACCCTACAAACCAGACGATCTTATAACATGCAATCCAAATTTGGAAAATTGCAGTGTGTGCTTAGCCGTCACAACTCTGTAATATACACAGCAACTGATTCCCCTCTTTTTGATCACACTTCAGGAACTTAAAAGTTTAAACTATTTCACTGGGTTTTGAGTGGAAGTGATTCGTTAATCTTGTGAACACTTCCACAAGAGGTACTCCATCGGTAGATTTCTGTGATAATAATGAAGTCACCAGCCCATACAACTCTTAGGCTACATATTGTATAAAACACCGCCCGCTTAGTTTCATCGTCCTTGATGTTGTTCGCAATGCAATAGAATTATAGAAGTTCATGATACGAGTTCCACGACTCCTTGTCTGGGGAAACATGCATATAGCTCCAATTAGTGCCATTTTTTTGTGGATCTGGACCACATACAATATTGTAAACCTCATCACCAACTGTTATGTTCCACAAAGCATACATGTCACCATGACAGCTGCCCCACTACTGTGTTTAGCTTTGTGGCTACTGCTATTGCCAACCTAATGACTTACATACTACCTAACCTAATTCTACCTGAACACAATACACAACATGATGTTATCTGCTTGAAAGTTTTGAATGTTATTTCAAACAAAGATTATTTACCTAACAGATTTGAAAAGTTGTGGTGATTGTAATTGTGGCTACGTAGTAGGTACTGCATTTTGAGATGATTAAATGATTGAAGGTCATTTACATTCCAAGAAGTGATGATTCTATGAAAAATTAGTTTCATTTAAAAACAAAATACTTAGGTGGCTTAATACATTATATTTTTTGAATAGTGAAAGTAAACTAATGTTTTTCAATAAAATGAAGCCTGACCTGAAGATTGAGGTTATGTAAGCAGCTTAAAATTTTATACCTGCCGACCTACAATTTTGTTTTGCTTTCTTGAAACTACTGATGTTTTACAACACCAGAAGCTTAAACTTACCAGTCATAAAAACTTTATATTCTCCCCTCCTTTTCCAGGCCCCAAATTGTTGCAGAAAACAATTTTCCAGCATTACAGGAAAATAAATAATTGTGAGAATACAGCCTCCCTCCTCTCACTATAATGTACTATTCTGTATCAAAATGACATAAAACTTGTTACATTTACTCAGAACCGTCTAGTGCAATAAATAAGGTAAATTGAAAATTCTATAATTACTGTTACTGCATGGAAATTATATGTTTACATTTTATGAAGGTAACTCGCTGCTAATGTACTGTAATTTGTTTCATAGTAATTAAATATTGGCCATACAGAAACTAATTACTTATGATGAATTCAAGTGCCAATAAATAATAATTAATGCAGTTTTCTGTTACAGTAACATATTTGAATATATTGAATCTAATCAAATTGTAATAAAAGGCACCTCTGTGGCTTGCATTTCTCATCACTTTTTAAATTCTTACACAACACAGCGACATCACTAATGTTGTGTCACGGAAAATGGCGGCAATGTGTTGGGAAACACACAAGAGATGAGGGTGCGTGCGTGAGCCAGTAGGTGTAGCATGGATTATGCCTTGGGCAAGGTGCCGGTTGATATTAGGGTCGGCCACACATTGTGTGAGGGAGTCGGTGTTTGGAGCTCGTCAGGTCCACATCGGGTGCAAGAGGTAGATTTCCTTAGCCCAAGGGATGCTCATGGGTGCATGATAGAATGATACAAGTAGTGTAGTTGCAGCCAACCCACTCCTTGGTGCTATTAAACCTAGAATCTGCTATAGTTTACTCTCTGCCAGTCAATATGGGTAAACGTTAATCCAAATTATGTAGCATGTCTAGAGAGTAGATTTGGTAGAGAAGCAGACCTTTGCCAAGTAGATGGAAGTTGCAATTGACTTCGGCATCGTGATTGGAAATAGGTAGGAATTTGTGTCACTTTTATAGAGATGTGGCTCGAGGTAATTAAGGGGAAGATTGTCAATTACTTATAGGTTTATGGGTCTTGTAATTGTAGATAAATCGTTAGGATGTGTGCAGATTGGAAATTTTAAATATTGTACTATCAAATTATAGATAAATTAAGTATGATTTATAAGCAAGAATATTATAATATATTCTGGCTAGGAATGTTTGTCAAAGGAGGTGACAAAGTATAGAGTTTTGAGAGCAATGAAATAGATTACTTGTTTGGTAAAAATTGTCATGGAAGTTATGATTTGAGAGAGACACGCAGGGCTTACCTCTATAGAGTACAACATATATGCTCCCTTCATCACTGCAGATCGGGTTTTGGTAATACCCTCCAAATACCAAGGTGGCAGCTTACCCTTCAACATCACTTTGCGAGAAGCCTTCTCGGCTGTCACCACTGGTCTGTATGTGGGTATAGTCACCCTCCGTACATCACGGCATCATGACATAATGATTTACAAAAATTTTCTCAAATGTAATGTTTTCACAAAAATTAATAAAATACTCAATAAGGAAGTAGGGTTGTGTAAATGTGACTTTTTGTCATTAAATGAAAATAAAAAATATCTTGTGAACTTTTGTGAAACTGAAACTAAAATGAGAGTATTTATAAGAGCTTTGTTATAATAACACTTCAGCAAGTTATTCATTATAACAAATTTGTTGCAAAACCAAATTAAAAATAAATGTATAGGCTGTTCATGGTAAAGTGAGCACTTTTGTGGCCCTAGTTACTTTTTCTCTATCGTCAATATTTTAATCCTTCAACAACTTTTTGAAATGAATAATGCCATGTAAGCAATATCAACAGTGTATATATTTCATCAGACTGGAAAGTTAACATCTAAGGCAAAATAAAATATTTTTATTAACTATTGTTCCAAATTAGAGGTCTTTCAAAAAGTGCTTACTTTACACTGAATAGCCTATAGTATAATGTACATGTTTTTTATTTGGTTGACTTAACACCTGTAGTAAATACTCCATGGAGTATTTACTACAGGTGTTAAGTCAACTCTTGATCCTATGACCCTTCACAGTTCCTGGGAAAAGGGTCGTTATCTCAAAGGGTCATTATTAGAATTTTGACTGACTCTGACCAACCCCTGATGCCCATTCTCAAAAATTCTGCTTAAGTCATACTTAATCCGCTTTTGAACAGCACTCACGGAAAAATTACATGCATGTTAAAGTAATCAAATAAGTAATTTCTATCATATGAGCATTTACGTTACTCGGAAATGGGCTTATGCTCTATGCACCTGCAAGATTAACTTTGTTTAAACTTTAATAGTTTTAACCCAACAAAACACAAAACCTATGTTTTTGTGTTAAGCCTATGTTTACTGGTCTTTAATATGAAAACAACACATTATTTTTATTTAAAAATTATTAACTTATTTTGATAGATAATGTTAAAAAAAAATTATACCCTCAAAAAGTATACAGGACTTCCCGAAGTCGTCAAAATTAAGTCTAAAAACAGTGCGCCACACAACTTTTTACAATTGTAAAGTCCATTTTTAATGGTTTCTTAACAGAAAAAATACTGTATTAGCAAAACATTAATTCAGTTTAACAGGCAGATGTTTTTCTAACAAAATTGTATCCTAGACACACTTATACAAAACCTATCTTGTCGACAAAAATTATGTAAACATTAAACACAGCATAGCTTTTAACTAGGTCCATTCCATTTTCAATTGGTTTTTGCAGTAAATTCAGAGGATTTATTTATGAAACGATTACTAATTATTAACAAAAAAAAGGCTTATTTTGAAAGTTGCATTACAGGGTTCCCACGAAATTGCGGTGGAAGTTGGGTGGATGATGTGACATGGTAAGCATTAGTTCTCTCAGAGCTGTGAGCCACTGCCGACTGTGCCATGTGCAGAGCAGAGGCAAGGCTTATGTGTGTATGTGTGTGTGTGCAAGAGAGGGAGGGAGGGACAGAGACACGCACGCACCCTGTGATTGATATCGGCAACGGCCGGCCAGCAGACAGCAACCCCGTGCTGGAGGCGAGTAAACAAGCTAATTTAAAACATGCCTGAGGAAGGAGAAAGGTAGAGCCAGCCACCCCTCCCCCTCATTATAACTCCTGTAGTCGGCCGGCAACGCCTCTTCACGCCCCTCTGGCCACTTTCATAGGCCGTGTTAGTCTACCAGCCAAGCCACACCTCTCCACCCTTGTCTCCTTAACCCTAACTGCAGAAAGTGTGATGTGAGAATAGATGCTGGCACATCGGGCCTAGCCAGACGCAGTGTTGCGAGTCTGCAGAAGCCAGTGCGGCATCATGTGGACTGTTAAATCACAATCTCAACATCATATACTACGCAGTTGTAGTATTTGTTAAAGTTGCAGTGTTTACTACTTACATTATTTTGTGATCCTTTTGGTGCATCATTTTAGTTTTATTTTAACTTATTACCTCACTTCAAAAAATATTTTCCTGAAGCCAACACATAATTTACGCACCCTGAACTTTCAACTTAAAATATGGTATAAAAATTGTTTAAAATATGTGGAAAATACAATACTTTACAGGACACCACTAATTTTTGATGCAGTTTCATTCAAGAAATATACTTTTTTCCAGGAAAGTATATACATGAGTATACACAGCATTTTAAATTTTTCTGAAATATTCATTGTATTGTACTTCTGCTTACTTTTACTCATTTTACTGGGAAAAAAAAAAAAAAAAAAAAAAAAAAACCACACACACACACACACACATCAATAGAAAACCAAATTGCCACTTGAACATCTATTTTTGACACAAACTTCTGTACCCCTCATTTTTTCATTTTTCCCATACTAAACATCAAGTTTGGGTAGAAAAAAAAAGAGCAGATTGTGGGAGTTCTTTGTCTGCGGACTGGGGTAGTAGGGAGAAGTGAGAACTGTTCAACATGCAATGCAGCCACTGGCTGCTGGTACACACAAGGAAGCCGCCAGTCTGTTCACATAAGGCAGCAGCCGCTAGCCTCTTCACTAGATACGGTAACCATTCCAATTTTCAGGAAGCATTCCAGAACATTCCAGTTCATAAAAAAAAAAAAAGAGTTCTTTTTAACCGTTCCTTTCGGAACGGTTCATAATATACTCGACTGGTGTTCTGTATGTAATTGTGTATTTAGTAACCACGGAGGGAGGTATACACATTACACAAACAATTCCTGATTAAATGAATGTAGGTATTAGTGCTGTGATGCAGCCGCAACTAATACATCATTGTATGTAAGAAAACATATAGTGAAAAAAATTTCCTTCGTACTTATGCAATTTTGTCACAATTTAAATTATTGCAGAAAACTCAGGATTAAAATCTTTTTCAAATTTTGTAACACTAATCATTTTGTATTTACTCTTTAAGGCTGTAATTTTTCCCATCACTCAACTTAAAACACACAGCAGAAATTTGTCCATAGAAACAAACAAAAGTAGATAATACTGCAAGAGAGAGGTTTAGTTTGAGAAAAAAAAAACTATAATTTACTCCACAATATTTTATCTTTACTGGTAAGTCTGAGCGAAACATTATGAACTTAAAAATACTCCTGTTAAGGTGTTCGTGTGTGATAAAACTATTTATTGAAAAATGATTCAATATTCCTGTGCCACTGTGAGTTTGGTATTATATTTCACGTGTTTTAAACAATGCACAGCAGTTTCAAAACTCTAGATGGTTCAGTTCATCTGCAGTAATCATTTGTGAGTCTCTAACAGTTTCGAGGCTGTGAACAATTCCATCCAATCGCTGGAATCATTACATCTCTGCTGCTGGCAACAGTTCAGAGCTGGCACCATCCCCGTTTAGCAATTTCATAATGTAATCATTGTTCTGAGGTAACGTAAAACTGGAAATAACCTGATGTTGCAGTAACCCAGTGTACTAAAATAACACTCATAGTATACTAATTTTAAAGCATGGTTTATAGTTTTTTCACTCATTAGAAGTTAAACACAAAGAAATTATAAACAAATTTTATTAATTTTCTGCGTGGAAGTATAGTGTGGCGTTCCGACGGAATCATTCATTTGGTTTGCTTGGAACTCTAGTTCCATTTCCTCTCTTTGGAAATGTTCTTTGGGATCCATCCGTGAAATATTCCCCAATCTTACTGTTCACATAAGGCAGCCACTTGCAATGGTTAGGTTTTACACAGCAAGAATATCATCAAAGCATTGTCTATAAATTACCTGAATTCTACATACACTTTGAGGAAATTTTACTTTGAATTACACATTGTGCGGAATTTTGAATGAACCAAAATTCAAAGGATGTAAAATCCCATTCTTATGTTCAGGGGCTTACAAATATTTTGATTAACATAGGAATTTACATTAACCGGGTTCAAATTAACAATGTTAATACTGTAGTATAGTTCGAGAAGAGAATCACATCCATTTGTGGCCACAATAAATGCAACAAACTTATTTTTCTACCCAGTTCCCTAAAATTTTCTATTTTTTTTTTCAACCAAATTTTTTTTACGGTTCCTGAGAAAAGGGTGGTTCCTTCGAGAGGGTCACTATTCCGGGGTAACAGAATTGAAAGTTGACTGTATTGCCTACATTTAAGTGTACTTTTTATGCAGTTATTTTAGATATAAAATAATAAAAACAAACAAGATAATTTACAAACAAACATTGCCTTTGCTGGGTGAACTAAAAAAATAGTAATTAAACATGGGGCTTTCCCTTCTTTGGAGGCACTGCAAGTCGCTTATTTGATAAAACTTGTAGTCATACAGAGCCAGAATATTGTCCTGTGGTGATAATAGGTTTGGTGATCTCGCAGGCCAAGTTATTGTGTCCATACCTTGCAGAGAAGATTTCAAGATAACCGTCGCATGTGGATACATGATCTGTGTGAAACATTTGTGGCCTGATAAATTCCCTCTGCACAAATACAACACTTGATTTTGAGTCGTAACTAAGGGTGGGCAGATACCCATAAATTTCTATTCGGATTTGATTAGACTAGTATATAAACCCCACATGGAATAGATTTCTAGCATTAAAAAAATTGATTGTAGTGTTCAAAAGAAAAAATGATAAAAAGAAAATAAGAAGTTGAGTAATCAAATTGAAGATCTGGATATTAGGACTACACAAAAATGTTAAATTGCTATACACACAGACTCAACCAGTTGATTTCTCTAACATTGCAATATGCCAGTAGCTAATAATATTAATGATAGATTGCTTACAATTTGTAATGATACTTATTGCAACAGAATAAAGTTTTTGAAATTACATCACAGTGTGGACTGTACGCATTTCTATCACATACTCATTTAATCAGGACTCTGACTTAATAAGTGTAGTACTGTTGGCACTGAAAAACCAATTGAATTTTAAATAATTGATAGAATAAAATAAAAATACTTTGCATTTAATACAAGAACATATTTGGCAATACTTAAAAATATATTGAAGAATTAAACATTGATTCTGAGGTTATCGTCATGTCGATGTATAACCACCATTTCCACAATGGTTTAGTTTGCAGTGCAACCAACTCAACATGTTTCTAGTTCAAAAATGAAAGACCATAACGGGCTCAAAATCAAAACTAGTCCTGTATAAGCTAACTTTTGTAACACAACGTTGCCCTGGCTGACTCAACGAACTCCCCAATGCTCTACCCCATGCACCTGTTATGAGCAGAGAGAGGGGGAGGCAGAAGTAGACAACTAAGAGCCCATTCTGCCACCTGAGCATTTAGTCACAAAGCGCCCCAAAAAAGAACTTGCTGCGCAAGCCTTTGAAGAGCAGCTAAACTGCAAGAAATTTGCTCATTAAAAAAAAACAACGCTAAGATATGGGACATCCTGGAAAGGCGCCCTAATCAGTTCAAATTAGACAAGGGTATGGCCTGCGCTAATGTACACACAGAGGACTGGAAGCTATTGGTTCAGCCTACATTATGGAAAGACCTATGTTGTTACTTTCACAAGCATCCCCATGCCTGCCACTCAGTGGCTGCTAATACCCGTACGGAACTTTCAATCAGGTTCATTTTGGACGGGTTGAACAAGTATGTACGAGAATATGTGAACCAATGTCAGCAGCGTGCCACTACCAAAGCGCACGAGGCAGAACGTGCCAAGGGTATTCCACGGCTAGACAATATACCTTGGAATACAGAGCACAGACGTCAAAACTACCTACAAGGGGTAAAGAATCAGCAACCGCTAACAGAACTAGCTGACAGCATAAGCGTCAGACGGCACCGCCCACCGCCACTCGAGGCAGACGGCAGCTTGGAGGCCCGACCTTCAGAGAAGAAAGCCGAATGTATAACGTCTACCCTAGGGCTGGACCACAGTCCAGTGGCCACCACAGGTGCACAAGAGCCATCACCTGAGAGATAGTCAACACACCACCTGCAGGCCATGGACTTGTCCAGTGCTCTAGCAGAGTCTTCAGCCCAGCTCAGTAAAAAGATGACATGACGTTGTCACCCACTGTACCTTCTAGCATCCCATCAGTAACCCAGCTGAATCCAGATGCAGGAGATTTCTGCCCGGGTGTCTCCACTCAGCAGACAGTAGCAGAAGAGAACAACATACCAAGGTACGTGCCACCGAATCATTGCCAACTGCCTTGCCGTAGTTGCAGAGGCGATCCACAATAGCAACAAGGGAGTTACAAGGAGACGTCATAACATCCCTCCCCCTCCTACAGATGGCCTCAAAGACCCAGTTCTTAGGGGCATGCTGCTCCTGAAGCTCGCTTTGATCACAGACTCTGCGAGTAGGGGCTTGTTCGCGCCTATCGCCCACTAAGAGAAACCCCCGTGTGAATCAACGACACATTATGCTAGTGCAGAGCATTAGATTAGTCCAGTAGGTTAGTTTATGTTTATTGGTGGGTAAGATAAAGCTAGTGTTGCTATTTATTCGCAAGTGCTGTGTGAACCCCCAACTCAAAAGCAGAGCATATTTTTTAAATTTCTCTCAAGTGCATCGCTACAAAGAAAAATTTTCCAATTGCACTAGTATGTAATAAAGTTTGGATTTGTTGTTTTACATAAGAGTAATTTTTACCAGCCATGAGCCACATTAAGCACCCTACCTAGTGTAACTAGTGTTGTGTAACTTGACCAGGTAACACTTCACATAAGTTTTACCAGACACACTTCATAATAGTTCCAGCTATTTAAACTTGATGCTTAATTACCTTACTAGTGATTTTCATTGCTCAAAGAGCCTAAGAACCATGTTATGTAATTTTTTTTTCAGTATATGTTTTGCAATGTATAAATTATGTTTTTGGCCTATGAGTCACATTTAATGATCAGTTGTTATTGGTGAACTACCATTTCTTTACGCTAATTATCACAAAAGATTGTAACAAAAAAAAAAAGCTCCTATGTAACTCTGAAGTGTCTTGTGTACTTGCATAAGTGACTGACCGAAGTTGCATGCTCACTAATTATCCCTTAGTGCCAAGCTTAGGTAGGTAATTTACTTGTGCAGTACATTTTTTTACTTGGCTAATTATTTGTGTTCTAGGTGTGGAATATAAATATGTGTTTGCTGTTTTCCATAGCAACCAGCTTTCGGGCATAATACTGTACCATTCTGTTAAGTAGGTTGTGACCCTCGAAATTTACATACATACATACTTGAATTCTTCATAAAGTCTTGCAGTCACCTTAGCTTAAACTCAACGCTAGTTAAAATTATTTATGATTTTATAACTTTGTTAACGAACTGTGAATACAGCTAACCAACTTTAACTTTGTTACAACTTTTGAGGCCAATGTTTGTGACATAGTTAGGTATCCGATAGGAGCAGGGATTTGTATTAGTTGAGCAGCTAACTGAGTTCAGTACTCCAACGTGTCTGACAATTTCCACCATTACTTGTTTGTGAGCAGCAATATAGCTAGTTATGCAGTTACAATGTAGCCATTACCACATTGTGGTACATCCTTGAGAGCGCCGCTGGGAGCATTATGTGGCATACAGACAATGCCTTTTTCAGGACTCCGATCTGCAAACTCATCATGACTCCAAGACAGACAGAAAGAGGTCGCACCTGAGGCATCGACTGACAATCAGGGAGGACTAGACACGCCATGAGCACTGTTGGTCACATTCACAAGCCTCAGCCTCTAGTGCTACCCTTAGCACACCATAGTACTAAGCGCAGTCACTAATTTCACCTCTGTAACGTTCCATTCTACAAGCAGAGTGTAGTCCCTTACTGCATGAGGGGTCGGCAATCTGCGCATCGCCACCCTCTAGTGGACATCTCCCCCCCCCCCCCCCCCCACCTGCTTGCCTTGCCCTAGCCGGCAGGCATCAAACGCACACGCTGGCTAAGCATCAGGGGAGGTTTCTCCCTCCATGTGGCCCACTCCAGCCACCCGTAGCTCACCACATCTCTAGAGAGTATACATTTCCTTGCACACTCTCTGAACGGGGCAGCTCGCATTATTTAGCAGCCATAACTCCAGCTATATTGCCACTTTATTTGCGTATGTTTGCTTTCATCAAGTATCCACTTCAATTTGGTTTGCTTTGCTTTCCATAACATTTAACACTTGTTTTTCAATGAATGGTAAGAAGCTCTTGTCGTGGACCATGCCAGAGCCAGTCCTCTCCCCCGCACAGTTATGTCACAGCACTTATATCTATGGTTGTGCCTGTGCCTACAGGAAACCCACGAAATCCTCTAAAAATAGTAATTGTGTACTTTTGTTTAATTTTTATTCCCTAAAAAGTAATGTAACATTTCTGACACTAAAGCTGTGTATCAACGGCTATACCATTGCCTCATCACAGGGTGGGCCAGAAAAGAGATAATATACTCCACAGTACCCAAGCTACTCACTCTGATGAGCCAGGGCCAGATGCCCTTAGGGTTCAAATGCATCTGTCCATATGGCTCTTAAAATTCTTGTTAAGGAGACTCCAATTCCCTAGTCTCTAGAGAGATACTGAGGTAGCGCACCATCACCACGTTGCTCAACTGGCGTCATCTTTAGTCACAAACTTAACATCACATAAAGTAGAGCTAGAATGAATGACTTTACCTAGCATCTCTGCAGCTATAGCATTATAATTTTGGATCTGGAACATCTTCTGAATAACTGTATCAATAAATATTTCTAATAAATAAAACAAAAAAATAATAGTGAAACAGTGAATATACTTTGTAATACTGATGCCGGCTAACAGCCAGCGGCGCTAGAGCCCATGATGTCGCTCACCACGCATGTGTCAGGTGTACATGAACGTGTGCAAAGAGGTCAATATTTTTGAACTTTCACATACATATTATTTTGCAGTGTAAAATGTGTCTTGTATTTTTATTTTCAGGGTTTGATATGTCTTACAGTGTTTTAAAGTGTTTGTTGTTATTAAAAAAAATGTTGTGTTATGAAATTCAAAGTGCATGCTGCACGGAGATTAGGAATAGTAATGTTCTGGCGTGAATGCAGTCATAAAGAGACACTGAAATAATGCAAGAAATTCGCAAGAAAAATAATAAAATGTAAAACAATATTTAATTTATTTGTGCCACTTTTATTTTCAATAGCAAAATATTTTACTCTGCGTGCATAGCACTTCCACTTATGTGAACCCCATAGTCAGCCATGGTAGGTCCGTGTGACGCTTGCCTCTGGACGGTCTATCGACAAGAGCTGGCGAGGTAAGACACTGTCACATATGCACTACAACTTTTTGTTTACTGATGTCAATTTCAATAGCACTTTTAGTATACCGGTCATCCTTTGCTTGCATACATTTTACCAGACATTTCCCCACCATTCTGCTTCCGCTTAACTACTTGATTTCACCCTTGTGGCATTTTCAACTTAATCGAGGAGGAGGAGAAATATGTCGATGAGGTCACATGACCCGCAAATCTTGAATCAGGCGCAATCCGCTTCTGCTAAAGGTGTTTTATTGTAATTTCTGTATTATAACTGCATGCAATTTTAAGGGCTTTAATTCTATGTATGTATTTGAGGGTAATTTTCATTTTGAATATTTTACGGCATCATTACGTCCAACCACGTAGCTAACCGATGCCAAGTCTATGTCTATGCCATCATTGCGTTTTAAGAGGTTATATATGTAATATCACATGTACAATATTTTATTCAGGGTTCTATGTTAAATTTTGTCAGGGTTCCGTATAATTTTCACGTAAATGGATGCTTTTGTGTTTGACCATGCGGTCACGTTAATGTTTGCTTTTTCCGCTATCAGGTACACTACAAGCCTGTAATCACTTTAATCGTAAAGAGAATAATTTTCCTTATCAGAATAATATTTTGTTGATATTTAATTTTCAGTTTCCACAGTGAAATATAGCAATTTCCCCTGCACCACATGGTCCGCTACAAACTTTATCCAGCTGCATCCGCGTCAAATAAACTTGTTTCCCCATATATGTGTGTTTATTGTGATTACTCATCTCATGCCCCATCATCTTTTAAGGGTCTTTGTGCAATTTATGTAATTTGTGTACGGTGATATTATTTCCGTCCTAGCCGGCTCTGTGTATAGGACGTCACCACACTACCCACGTGCTGGCGGGCAAGCCCAGACGAGTTTGCGTTAGTGATGCCAAGTAATCACATGTGTTAATGTATCATCAAGTGTTTTATTTGTAATTCACAGTGTCCTGTCTTCAGGGAAAAACAGTCAGTCCACCCTAGCGCTGTCAGCCCTCTTCTTTTGTGAAGGCTGTGCTTTCGCGCACCTTGGTGAGATCATCCATCTAGGCGGGCATTAGATTAATTGCGGGTTGGGGAGCACCCGAGTGGAATTGGTTAGTCATGACCGAGAGTATCATAATTTCATTGGTATGTTGATCTGTACGAGGAACAATAATAAAAGAAAGTCTACAGTGAACTTACCTTCTTTTATTCAGTAGTGACAGTGTCCTAGTCACACATATTTTATCAAGTGATTATTTTCAAAGTGATGTTTAGTAAAAGTTTAGTATTGCCAATGTGTTTGTAAATACGCACGGGTGAGACGGACAGACAGAACCCACAGCATCCCTGAGAACCCTGAGTTTCAATACTGTGGTGATTGGGAAGCACAGCTGGTGCCCATATTACCTGGAAGTATTTTTATCATTGTTCATCTCGTGTTTCACCTGACTGCATCAATAAATATAAAACTTATATTCATGAACTCATGCTCAACTAAGCTTAACTTGTATCTGAGATACTTTGTGTAGGACTTCTTTCCATCTTTGGGATTTTAGTACTGCAAGTAGTTAGAAAATGTAGGGTCTGGCACAACTGACATCCTGGTAGTGGTCAGCTTGAATTTTGTCACGAGGGAAAAATTTCCCTTTTCAGTCTAAAAATGGGAAAATTTCCCTCAAAAATACTCTTTTCCCAGCAGCAGTGTTGGCATCCAGCATGGTGGCCATTTTGTTAGCCAGTGTGCAGTTGGTGGCCGCCTGTACATCTCAAAACTTCTCATATCTGCATTCTGGTTTTATTTCCTGGATGCTTTATTTTCTTCTCTGGATGCTTCTATCCTATACTCTGGTGGCCATTTATTAGCCAGTATGGCAGCCATTTTGGACACTTAGAAACTTCCCACGTTTATATTCCAGTTTTGTTTTTTTCTGGATGCTTCCATCCTATGTATTATTCTGGATGCTTCTATCCTACCAAATGTCTCTTCTTCATGCTCTTGAATTTCCCCCTGCCTTCTAGCTCCGCAACCATGATGCCAGCCCCATATTCCTGCCACAATGCCAGTCTCTCTATAGTGTGCTGGTGGCCATTTTGGCAGCCAGTATGTCTCGAAACTTCCTGTATTTTACATTCCGGTTTTTCTGAAAGCTTCTATCCTACCGAATATCTCTCTCTACCCTTCCTCCAGGCTCTGCAACCTTGACGCCAGCCTCTCTCCCTACCCACAGTTTTTTCCTAATGAACATCCTGATGGCGACAGCTGTCCTGGATCCTCATCACAACACCATGATGGGGTTTGCTTCATGCCACCCATGAACCAGAATGCCCCATCTCATTCTACTACTACTAAAACACCTTAATGTCCCATTCAATCACCTTACGGCACACGCCCATTTCGCCAATTATATGTATGTGTGCTGCAAAGGCTTGGGAATGTCAGGAGAAAGATTTATACTTGTCGTCATCGCACAGTGACCAAGCAAGCCTGGAGGAAACGGGGATGACAAGCGGTTAATTATCTTGTCCAGGGGGGATGTGGCAGAGAATGCACAGAGGCACTCTGCTCCCCCTGTTTAAAGGTGAGGCCAGTACAATTTTGTCAATTAGTAGGGGCGAAGCCTACGCCCTACAGAAAACGACTGTAAAGCCAATTTCAACTGCTTATCACCATTACACAAAAAATAGCTGCCTGCTACAGACCAGTTTTAACAAGAAGATAAATGAAATGATTACAGGGCAAAAGAGGGTCATTAGCGGATGTGACACATCCACACCCAAAATAATATTAACAACCGCACATGTGCATGACTCACTGAGGGGAACAGTTATTTCAAATATTCATGACTGTCAGGGTTTATTATAACAAATGGTCAATTGGTGTATGTTAGAGAAGTGACATATGAAAATTAACTCACCACTTCAACTGTAATACCATCCTGAAATTAACACACACAGAGAGGCAGCACGAGAGAGCATGAAGGAAATATACACAGGTTTTCTAAGAACAGATTTTATTTTCACATCAAAAGAATACATTAGTCAGTGGTACATACATACAAGTCCAATTACACACTTCTTGCAAACAAAATACATCATTATTTAGACAATGAAAATACAGGTATCCATTGGTTCTGACTGGAAGGGAAACTGAGACCCATTCAACCAGTGCTAATTTTCCTCTTCTGCGAACAATTTGTTCTACAAGAAAATCTCTTGGCTATTTGATAACCTGAATTTTTTGTGAATAAAAATAGCCTCAAACAATTTTGCCAGATAAATCTGCTAGATAATAAGTGCCAGGTGCACAAGGATGAATGTGAACAACTTCGAAAATTTCCACACTCCAGTACAGAAAGTAGGCCTTACCGAAGAGTTTAATATGCGAGATTCTCACAAAATTTCCCAACTTTTTCTCTTGGGTGGCAACAGTCAATCTTCTTGGTGTTTTTGTACACAGTTTGAAGTAGAGATGACGCATTGCTGGCAGTAACAGATGCAGGGCTCATCCTGATCGTGCAATGTGGGCGAGAATTGTACTCTGCAATGAGGCACAGAAGCAAGTCCAGCCACCTATAATTTTCCTGCACCGAAAAGACTTCTGCATCATAGTCTTGAGCATGCAGTGAAATCTTTCTACTATAGAAGTCTCCTAATGTGCTGTAGTTAATTTTATTTGCTTTCATGAGGACAATGAAGGCAGGACTGTAAAATTCCCGGCCGTGGTTGGTTTGCATATTCTTATGTACAGTCGTACCGGCCAAAACCAATTTAATAACAGAGGCTACATCCAAACCTTGCTTCCTGTGCACAGGGATGGCCCACCCATTCTTGGAGAAGCAACTGATAACTGTCAGGATGTAACAATATACTTTATTGATGAGGGCATAAGGAAGCATTTCCACCAAATCGGCTTGAAACAAGTCGTGAAGCCAAAACAGAAGAATCTTCAGGTATGTACTGCGGGTGGGGTGATGTAATTATTCTGCTATTTGTGCCCATAACATAGGTTTCCTGCTTCATTAACCATGTGGGAGAAGTATTTCCAGTTGAGGTCAGGTGATGTGGTCGGGCTTCACTGAATATAACCGGTCTCTCGCAGTTCCTCCCAGGTATTGACAATTTTGTTCATGTGAGATGTATTTCCAGCTTGCTGAGATGCCATGAGCAGCCGTAAATGTGATACTAGTTAGCTGACATCGTCCCAGAAGAAATATTCCAGCCAACTGTTGCCATCAAGCTTCGAAGTCAGACCCAAGCCCCTTGTCACATTGGGGACATTTTAGCTATAATATCAAATTTGGGATGTGTTTCATCTTTATAACTACTGCTCGCAGCATCATTCCTTGTCAGATAGGCACTTGTAAGTCGAAGTAAACTCTGGTACTGCCACAATGCAGCAAGAGAATAATCTCCCGGTTCTCCTTTAAACAGCAGCCTGTAGAGGCCGGGCGAGGCTTGAATTACTTCAACTTCTACCTTGATAACATCACTGGGCAGAAAGAAAATTTCTTTGTTTCCGAAAAACCAATGTTTACTGCGCTTATAAATGCCATACATAGAATCGTTGAACTGTGGCGTGTACAAAGTGAGGTAATTCCAAATAGCTAAAGAGTGTGCATTAGATCGCACTTTCTTGCATTTCAAAGTTGCCAGAGTCAATCATCTTTGATCTCCCAAGTCTTGCATTTCCTCTTTAGTTCGAAGCTTGATTCAGTCTTCAGAGCAGGGGGAATAGGCTGCTGTTGCTGGTCGAGCCAAGAAATTATCGGGCGGAAGACTTATGATAATACAGTATCCTGCTCCATGTGCTTCCACATGGCAAGATACTTATCGCAAACATTTGCAATTACAATTTGCAGATTCTGGGCGGGGCAGACATTTTAATGAAAACTATTGCTGAAAGTACATAGTATATATAACTAATGAAGCAGCTCAATCAGCTTAATAGTCTCTTCCGATTTGGCAATACACTGAAGGACTGCATCTTGTACATGTTCACAAAGTGACTACTTGTCTTCATCGGTACACAAATCAGACAGATATCATGCAATAGTATGGCATACTGACTCTTCCACAGTCTCGAGTCGTACACCCATGGGGCCGATGTGGGATGCAAGCAAATCTGCAATGCTATTGAGAGTGCTATTTGACATGCGAGCCATGACAGTGTTGAGTTTCGCTTCCAGGTTGGCCACAGATTCTAGCTGCGTACCTACGTAATGCAATTACACTCACAGTAGAAGCATTAAGGTGTGTGTCAAGCTTTGCAGGTAGAGCTGTAATAACTTAGTTCTCCACCCCACCTACAGCATCACGTTTTGTCACCTCATTTGAAAGTTTGGTGTAGAGAGCTGTAAGATCGGGATACATCAGACCAGCAGATCCTAGGTTTGAAATTAGATCATATGCATTCTTTATCTGCTTTCTCAGAGCAGACAGTTTGCATGTATTTTCGTTTACCACAAGCAAATGATCCTTCAAATTTGTACCTAAGGCCGTAATCACTCTGTTGTCAATACGACTGCCCAAGTCATCTAATTTCTACTCGACATTGAGAAGTGTGCCGCCCAAGGTGCTCAGAGCTTGTATATTAGTCATTACAGTTTGAATCTCATTGTTGATTTGGCCGGACGACGTACCAACAGCAGCAAAGTTCGATTCCAGATTGGTCAGCTTCGTAGTTAAACCGGCCAGCACACTTGCACCTTCAGCTCCCGCATTAATAAGGGTTCTGTCTAATTTGGAATGCAGGTCTATAAGGCCATCTGCAGCAACTTGTCCGCCTACATTGTTCAGTTTCTTCTCCACTGCTGCAAAGTTTGATTCTAGGGTGGTCAGCTTCGCATTTAAAGCGCCACGTGCACTCGCGCCCTCAGTACTGACATTAAGGGGCGTATTTATTTCTGTAGTCAGGAGAGTAAGGCCATTGTTGGCAACTTGTGTACCTACAACATCGAGTTTCTTCTCCAGAGCTGCAAGCTTTCCTTCAAGAGAGGTCAGCGTATCTGCATCAGTAGAAGTCAGTGAGCGAATCTGGGCTTCCATCTTGGCAGAAGTGCATTCGTGTTAGTTAATAACCGTCCTTCCACTACTCTGAGTGCATTGCCAGAAGCAAAATTATTTAGACTGGTCACAGTCTTCATCAACTTAACAAGCCACATGTCCATTTCAGTAGCCAATACATTTGTATCATAGAGGCGGCTCTCCACAGTGGCCAGCTTCTCCCCATAAGCAGACAGTGCACATCTTTTGCCAATGTGTGTAATTCAGTAGTCACCTTGCTCACCTACACTGTTGAGTTTCAGCTACAAGGTGGCAAGCCGCGTCATACCAGATGTGAGCAAGCGAAAATGAGTCTTGGTGTTAGTAGATACAGCCTGCAGTGCAACCAGAGGTTGCAAAGCTTCGGAAGTAACACTGCGGACAAATGACATATTGGCAGTGTCCCCATCATGCTTAGGCCCTCTGAGATGCTTGTCCCTTTTTCCACTGAAGCTGCAGTTCCCATCATTGGCAGAACTAATACAACTTTCTGGTGCGCACTTAAGATCACTATGGCAGATCTTGGACACGGCATAAATTGTTGAATGATGTACAATAATGAATTTATCAAACCCCTGGTGATACTTGCCCTTAAGAGGTGGAAAATCCTTACTATGACGAGAAAACCATGTATAGTCCATTTCCGATTGAAAGCGACTTATGAAAATCAACCTTTGAAAAAACACTCTAGGCATAACATGTTAACTTGTTTTTTCAATAACCTGTATTCCACAAATATACAACACTGTGGTTAACTTTAGAGAACTGTATTATTGAATAAATGAAACTTTACCTTAATATCTTCTATAACTTGAAATATTTATATCTTTTTAAATATGAATTAACAACAGCGAGAGCAGCGACGTGTTGGCAACGACTGGTGAGAATAGTTCACAGTAAAAATATTATTTCCTAGTATTTTAGAATACCATTGGTAAATTAAACTCTACCTATTGAAATACTTAAATATTTAGGTAGTCCCAATGGTAACATATATCATTTTTACAGTTTAAAATAACAGCAGAAAATATAGTGAGTAAACCGTAATGGTACGGTGTTGTTTTATGGAGCGAGAAAGCATCTGAAAAACTTGCTGCTGGCCGAGGCTTGTCGCTTTCTCTCTCTTTCTTCGTCTCTTTCAAACTTGGGAAATTTCACTTCGCTAGTAAGCTATGAAATTATAAATGTTTTCAATTGTGGCATACTTCATACTTATTACAGCAAAATAATGATTTTTGAATTTGTAATTTACAACTGAAAAGAGATTTTTAATGTTTGAATGCTCAATTTAGTATATTTAGATATGATGACAGGGCAGTTACCAAGTGAAGTTCGCAGACATGGCGAGCCATGACATGGCATGTTGCTTTTTGCCAAACGAAACGTAAATTATTCTTACTTTGAAAAATACTTCAAATTACATCACGTTTGTAGACGTGTTTTTTAAACCTACCTAGGCAAGTTATGATGCGATAAATCTGTGTTTCCACAGCAGTAATAAATATACTCGGTGACATGTGTTTTGTTAATCATTGCGTTTGTGAAATGGCATGTCGTTGTGCATCGTGGTCGATACGTTGGCCCTGTGTGTGCATGATTTCAAATATTTGATTAGCACTATTTATATGTTTTAACTGTGAACTGCTTTTATGATGAAGTTTATTATTTACATCCACGTCTGTTTATTTATCGCAATGTTGTAACTTTGTCCTAAGGGGTTTGAAACACAGTCATGTAATATAATTTGTCACAATCCCAGAAGAAAAATACAAAGTTCAGCCCGATAAATTTCAGTAAACCTAATAAACACCAAGTAGCAATACGTAGAAATATGAGCGAAATAAAAGTTATCGTAGGCTTATTTGTATGCACGTTCACCGATATCTTTTAAAGTTTGTATGACAAAAATGAGAAACACGAGTTTCACGCTTGGAATTCAACGTGCCTTTTTTATTTGAGTGGTTGTTCCTTCGTTTTAATTTTTATTCCAACTGAGGCTGCCCTTTTAAAGAAATAACACAACACATATCTATGACAAAAGGATAATTAGTATAGCCCTTTACCTCGCAGTTGTAATAGTGTTAAATACAGTCGCGGCAAAATACTAACGTGCATTACATGTATTGAGCTATGTTGTTGAAAATAAATATGTTAATGTAAAATAACTGTAAGAACTGTCGTCAACTCAAGCATTTTTTAAATGTCATAAAGCTGAACTAAATAATGTTATAGGCCTAAAATGTGAATATTTGTACAGAATGGTTTTTGGAATATGACAGAATTCTTTGAAAAGCTGTAAACAGTAAACAACACATTTGACAGGTACAAAAGTAGAAGTCACATTTCAATGTTTGTTTTTAGGTGTAGCGAAAGTATAGGAACATATGTACACACAATGGAATGTAATCACTGATTTTGACAGATGCTACATGGTAGTCACATGGCAATGTTTGTTTACATTTGGCGGAAGGATACGAAACGGGCATGCAAGTAGATATTTAGCAGGGTTCCGAGAAAGTTGCTTCCAATGGGGAATGGACTATAGCTCTCCGCAGCAACACTAGCACATATTCTTAAAACTGTAAAATTCATATAAGTATTCATATGGTCTCAGTATAAGCGAAGAAAATAATTGTCATCCACGTGAAACAGAACGAGGAAATAGGCATTGTCGTGCAGAAGTTGCTTTGGCATACTGGGATATGTTTGACAGAGATAAATCGAGTTGATGGCCACATGGCGACCCATGCTAAAGTACTGTTGCATTGTGTTGTGTTTCTCTCATGAGACATCATCGAACACAAACACAGAGTTTGGCCAGGCTTCAATCGGTGGCACGACCTTTGCATCGTCACTAACCTGAAAATACTGAAGTCACTTCACTGCCTGCAGAATTTTTGCGAGGCTGGATATTTTAGTTCTTGTAGAGAATTTAAGTAGAGGTGAATATTCTCGAAGTGAAGTCAGTTGGGATGCTTCAGAAGTCTAAGAAGCATACACGCCTTCCCACAGTTAATGGGGCAGGCAATAATACCGCAATCAGTGTTTGTTAACAGTTTCCCATTGTGCAATTCGCAAGCTGTAGATTTGTCATTGTAGTGATGCTAACTTGTGGTGCGGTGGTCTGGGGCACAATCTCCATTGTACTGAGACATAAATGCTAAACTTTAAGTACTTACGGAAGCAACAGGTCCATGCTTGAGACCAAGTTGGTCAAGTGAGAGGTCGAGTGATGTGGATGACCAAGTTTGGGGTCGGGGACCAAGTTTGGGGAAAATGTATACAATTAAGCCTACCGATCAAGTAGTGTTAGTATGCTGTAATGCATCATGGGAGCAACGTCAAGAGGGGATGTGGATTGGTAAATTTGCTAATCAACAACCTTCCTTTTGAAGTTAATATTCCTGGACATAAATCATACGAGACTGGTACGTGGTTAGCATGGAGATTGAAACGTGGGGACATCCCTACTAATTTGTTGGTCAGTGCATGCCAGAAGCAAGATATCGCCTACACAATGTGTAATCGGCTGGGGATAGACACGCCGCTAATTGTATCCTTGTGGAAAAGGCTCGAATGTTAGGTATTTCGCCTGCATCAAAACTCAGTGAATGACTATCTGCCTGGGGTGTTTCCAAGATAATGCAAGTTCTAAACTTAAGTGCGGAATGGGTTTGTGATTTGCCAGAAGGAAAAAAAAAAAAAATGGGAAGTGCGCAGGAAACATAGCCGCAAAGGGTTGCGGATGAAGCGAGGAGGGATTTTTCCCTTCATCCTACCAGCACTGTGTTTTAGGCAATTTGATTGGTGGAGCTAGCAGGATTGCGAGAGCAGTCAATTTGGCAATAGAAGAGAATAAACAGTTAGTGGAAACGATCCGACATAATAGAAAATGGAATATCTAGCTAAAAGCACAAGAAACGAGCGAGGCTTGTTCTTTCGCCCATACCACCAGGGTGGAGATGGGAGGAAAAGTAAAGGAGGGTGAGAAGAAGAAGAAAGCGTGTTGGTCGGTTTTAAGGGACCTACCTGATCGTCCCCTCACAAACTTTCATGTACACAAGTTTGCTCTGAAAATAAAAATACCCAATTTTTGGGGCATGCACATGCAAGACTGCCTCCTGTACTGGCCATGGTGAGTGGATAGTGGTGTAATCAACCTAGATACAGCTGAGGGCCAGGAACATACTGGACCACATATAAGAATCATTGAGATATACTATGATAGCTGTGGCAACTAAAGGGCTCCAGCCCAACTGAAAACGTACATGAGAAGTAAAAATATACTACAAATAAGAGACAGAAGAGCCTCAAGAATGGACCTGTGGGTATCTATGGCTGTGTTTCGTATTACATACTTAACAAGAGTGCACTGCATGTACGAATCTGTAATTTTGGTTACTTTGATCATGTCGGGCGATACCTCCAAACTACCAGACGTGCATTTCCCACCTCTGAAAATAGAGGGAGTGTGGAAAATTGTTCTAATCGATTTTGAAACATATTTCTCTGTACCAAATATTGATGAAAGCAATTGTATGTTCCGGTACGTCAAGGATAATGGAAAGAGCATCGAGGTGCATATTCCCACTGGTTCGTATGAGATAGAGGACATAGACGAGTATCTTAAGTGAGAACTGCCAACAGATATGGCGCTGAAGCTGCATGGAAATGCCAATATGCTACACAGTGAAATATCCTGTACTGCTCAGGTACATTTAATGTAGAATGAAATACTGACTGCCATGCTGGGTTTCCTGACCACGTTATACAAAGCTAATAAATTCCACAAATCTACTTTGCTGGTAAACATATTCCCCATGAATGTGATAAGAATAAACTGTAATTTAGTGACAGCCTCGTATCTCAATGGTCAGCCTAGTCAAAAACTACACGAATTCTCGAAATCGGTGCCTCCAGGGTTTAAACTAGTGGACGTGCCGAAGAATCCCATTTATGTCCCAGTCGTAACAGCATGTCTACAGAAAGTTATAGGGTCTATTGACGACCAAGATAGTCGTTTGATTAATTTTCAACGTCACCTGCACAAAGATGGGACTGAACTTATGTGAACAAAAGAAATTAAAAAAACTTACCACACCAAACCGGAAGTCAGTACATAGTGAGCATCCAGCATGCTAACAACTGCAAATGCTTGTTTTCTGCACTAATTGGGGCTATCAGTCAAGTGATAGGGACGGAAAATTTTAAACGTCATAGAGTCGGCGGGTTTTGAAGACATGATCACCAAGACAGAAATCCATTCTTACACTCTATAGCTGCTAGGACCATACATTCCAACATCTGAGGTTTGAATCCTGGTCCATAACCAAGATGTCTAAACCATACTTAATTATTCCTATTTAAGGTTTCGGGAAATGATAATGAAGGTGGGAAATGCAATACCGGTATCAACTAGGATAGTCAGGAATGGAATATTACACATTATAAGCCTGATCACCACGTACAACCTTAATGGGAGTGAAGTAGATGCGACCTAGGATGTTGGAATCACTGAAACTATTAAAAATCACCTCTTGCTAACACACAACCAACTTCCCACAGCCAAAATGGCCGGCTGAGGGATCGAGGATGACTATAAGTTCCAGTTTATTGTAAGGGAAAATTCGAAGTTAGTATTCCGCTGGCTATGCTGTTGAGCTTCATCGAGGATTAAAAGCACATGATTATTAATTCCAAATAGGAACTAGTTATTCTCATGGCCAATATTAGCTAATGTATTGCTGGATATAGCAGCTGCACTTCAAATCACAATGCTAGCAATCCGTTCTATAGCATGGCTGTTATGACAAAGTGAAAATGTTGGATCAAGTGAAATTTTTGAAATATGTAAGGAAAGGTAGGAACATTGACCGTGCATTCCATTCTTCGAGTTTAGAAACATATCCTGGCATCCCACAAGCCATGAGCATAAACTGGAATGTGAAAACTAGCTTTACAAGCGAGAAGCCACACTATATAATCACAGCATTTCAGACAGACAAAAAGAAACATTAATGTAGACCACTCGAAATTCGACCATACAAATATCAAGAACATGAAAGTTCACCTCAACTCTTGAGTGCTATCCCTATGGCGAACTAAATATCGACTTTTCGAACAAGATATACATGGTACCATACCAAATGTACGCAGACTTTCAAAGAGTTTACTACGGCCAAACACAGCTGCAGATGCTAGCACCCACCTAATTCGTGAACACAGCCTCTCTGATCTTTTTCGATGTGAGTAAGCAGGACGACAGAATAAAGAGTATTGTTGTTGACTGTAGAATTTAATTTACACCTTCAGCTAATTTCCCGGCCAACTCAGGCATGTGCTTTAATAATTCATGACCAACTGGTAATATAATGTTCACGTTTGTATAGTTCAGATATTGGTGTAAAAGAAAATTATACTCATAGACTATTTACCACCACCCGCCCATCATAAAGTTCGCAAAAACCTAAGACTATGTGTCACAGTGGAGTTTCATAATTAAACATGAGGATGGTAGAACAGCTACATATGTTCCTTCCTTCTGCCCTTCCCCTGGCATGTGCTCAATGAGAAAAGTAAGGTGACAAATATGTGCGTGGAGAAACACTACCACAGTCTTAATAGTAGCAATGGAATGTTAAATATGATAAAATACAAGATGAACTCACCTGCTTGAGGAAGGGGAAGGAGGATGGCATTATCTTCATTACTGGACTGAAACAGAAGCGATGACTAAGTATTCATTGTAGCACAAATGTATGCAATGTACAGAGAGTATAACTGCCCCTCATTTCGCACATTGAAGTCTCGGTACACGACGAAACATGAGTGTGTCGAGTGCATGCAAGGCAGATCATGTCTGAGCAAGAACACATTACTACTTAGGTCTTGGGCCCTCAAACCCAGTGCTGTAAGTACAAGCAATAAAGGTACAAGTGTAGAGTATGCCTACCTCTAATTACAGGCTCAGTATTCACATATGACTGCTTGTAAGTTCTGACCGTCAGAGACAAGAGTATGCTGCCTCTAAGTACATGTAATGAAGGTTCGGTGCACAGGCCCAACGGAGTGTATGACCACCTCTAATTAAAAGGCTGGGCTATGACATACACACATTACTAAGGTCTCCATTGGTGGTGACGAGAAATGCTATAAATACTGATCCAGCGATTACGGCATACCACTGTACCACTCACGCTAGCAGAATGTACAGGTTCTTTGTTAAATTGAATGGTAATGCTCAGTATAAGGCCATGACGGACATCACTATAAGATGTACATGGCAGAGGATTTCCGACGGTCTGAGACATCATACGGGAAATGTGTTATATGCCTGCTGGACAGTTTGTTCCGGGTGTAACTACCATCTCAGTACGTACAGCTGATAACTGACAGCAATCTCGTGATGCTGAACGAGGAGACAGTACACTTTGTTTACGCTGGGATTAAGATTATAGCTAATGGGAAGACAGTGCACAATTCTAGTTTTCTTAAACATGGTTAACACCACTGGCTCTCTCTCTCTACATGCATACTGCTTTCAATCCACTGCTGGACGTGAGCAAGTACAGTAACGTCACTATCGGCTATCGGCGACCGCCGTATTCACTTCAAACCTCCTGGACGACCAGAGCAAATAGAATGTTGTACTGGGCTTGAATACTGGGCAAGTCATAATGAAGAGGAATGCCTAGCCCTCTATCCGACAACGTGCAGTATGGTAGCATGTGCAGTTTACTATCTGAGCCCAGATTCCGAGCTGCCATGTACCACAGCCGCCCTGATAGAGCAAACAAAGTGAATATATGCCAGGTATGGCCGGAATTACCTACTGGAGACTTGCACAGGCGAACAGCATACGGCAGTCATGAATTGCGGCACAGTGAGATAGAAGACGATATGTTCTCCACTCACCTGTGAAGTGTTTCTAGCTGCAAAGTACGTATAAGAAGCATTGAGTGTTCCACTGCACTAGCAGTCAGTATCAGTGCAGCATACAAAAGAAAAAACATGACTGTGTGCAGTTCCACTAAGAAGTTGCAAACCTCTTTGAATGCTACTATGTAGACTATCATTGAGTAGTGTTCCCACCAGAGCTTAGGTATGAACAAGTGCACATGTATGACAGTGAAAACCATATGTGGGGGGTACTAGGACGTCTGGGATGAGTTTCACAGCAAGGTTCAGCCATGCATAAAGTACAACAGATGTGCCATCGTCCACCTCTGGCCGAACACTCAGCTGCCTACAAATAGACACATTCTCAAAGTTTGTGCAGACTTTGAAGATATTACCGAATGACAAGTTGACAACAGGCAAATGGACTTGCCCTCCGTCATGAGAACACTTAGGATCTGGCAGTGGACAGAGGAGTGTATTGGCCATATAGATATTACCACAATGGGAGAATGTGACAGCAAGTGGGTTCTGCCCTATTCAGCCAGCATTTGTACGTATATAAGTGAAAAAAGGCATATAATTAATTCAATTGGACTGTATGGACGTCGAAGCTGTGACTGCCGAAGGCGAAGTGGCATGTCACAGTAAGTGTAGGTGTTGGGAAGCTGTTTGTGCCCTTGTTGCAAGTCTTCTGCTGCTAGTGACTGAATTTCTGTGGGGGCTGTGATGTCACATGTGAACTATATAAGACTAGCATGTCTGCCCTGCTGCCATCAGTACAGCACCATGAGCATACCATACACACCAGAGGGTATCTATTCCAGCGTGACACCTGGGCGAAGCTGTGTTTCCTACAGCTTCAGTGAAAGCTCAGTGTTTGGTGGGGAGAGTCGCACCTATACAGAGCAGTGTTACAGCACTGAGCACTGGCTGCTGGCACACGTACCAACAATGTATGAACATGGTCAGAAGCAGGTGGGCAGTACACCCCCTGGGAGATGCGTGGTCCACTGCATGCGCCCAGACATGCCGCTCCCATGCAGCCACCATGAGGTGGGGTCATACCCACTGCTATACGATGCTCTTCACACTACTGACTTGGCTGGGCAAACCAATGATAAGAACGCCTCGGCGATGTCGGCTATAAGCATTGCCAAGGGCGATCTGCCCTTGGTTGATGCAGGAACTCAACATAGCCAACCTGAGGTAATCATGTTGTTGGAGGATGATGCCAGCACCAGCAGGCCTCCAGCAATGCCATAACGCAGGCAAGCGGCCACCTCTCAGGCCAGCCAGTCGTCAGAGGATGCTGCCATCCTGCTGATGGTGGAAATCACAGAGTTTATGACCACTGCCACCAGCTAGATGCCGCCAAGCCCTGATGCTCCAGCTCAGGCGACCTGTGAGGGCTGGTACTCTTTACATCTACCCCCACCAACACCACCAGGGACATATCTGACCCAAACATTGAGGATCGTGCACAGATGCCGGCAGCCTGCACGCCTACCCGGCCACAGCCAGTTTACCTCAGGTAAGAGGAAGGAGGCCGTAAGACAGCTGTTCTCCAGACTGTTAGAATCATTGTAAGTTGCTACCTTTAATTGTTATATTTTGCTTACTTGCAATAAGTGTGTGGAACTGTGTAAGAGAGGGAGTCAAGTATAGTATAATTATGGGTGTTCTCGCATCATTAGAATTTTTTTGCAATGACTGCATATAAATGTAACATGTTCGTGTAGTCTTCGAGGAGAGACAAGATGTGTGTAGTGTGTGAAATTAATTTGTGTTGCAAGTACTGGCACATACTCAATTATGATATAAGAATCCTAACTGAAGGTAATGGTTTATTTCACTATGAGTGTTTTGTCGAATTACGTATCTCTACTTTGTTAAGCGTCCATGCTGTAATGTTTTCTAGTTTGAAATTAAAGTAGTAAATGTTACACACGTACCATTACAGTATAGTACTTCTAACTGAATGTTTATTTTCGAAGAACAAGTGTGTTGTCCATTACATATGTTGTTGCCATTTCGTGAAATTAAGAACGAACAAAATGTTTTTCCCTGAAGTTCACTGTATGTCTTGTCATTCATGTTGTGAAATTAAGCATCATATCTGAACAAGATATTTTCACGTGTACTAAATGTAAAGCGTATGTGTTGAAATTAACTGAACGTAACAAAAACTGTGTTGTACTGTATATGTGAGAAAGGGTGGTGGCTGTAACAAATATCAATGTACAATAAAATGTATAATTGTAACCCATTTGTGTGTGTTATTTATTCAACAGTAACTGTCTAAACATTCCCCCGAAAGATACAAGTAGTTTTTGTTTCACGTTACCATAATGGTAACAAATATGAAGTGGAGAGTCGAAAAGTGTATATTTCTAATTGTGTTCAATACATGTAGGTCATGCAACCACCAGACCTTAGTACACATTTGAATCCAGTACTTTTTATTCCTCAGTAAACTGTAGCGTGAGAATAAAAACAGGTCATGAGAGAGGCTACACCCACTGGATCTCATATACACGCAAGTACTTTTTTTTATTACTTATTATCAGTAGGCCATGCTCGAGGCTGGAATCACAGGATCTCAGTATAGGCATACGTATGATGCATGCTGCAGCGGGACATGTACTTGACCGATGGTGATTCCATGTATGTGCACTGTATGATCTGAAGGAGGGAAGGGCTCGTACTTCAGGGGGGGGAATACTGGTGGCTGCTAGTTATGAAGAGAGAGGGGAGCTCGGCAAGTGGAATAACATGTTATTATTAGACCAATGTGCACAGCTGGGAGGATGTAATGACTGGGCAAGTGCGGGGTCCTCCACCCCTGCTGCGGATTAAACATGTCTCGCCAGCCAGTGCGTAAATTTGCTGTCTCTCTCGTAGCATCACACACTTTCTCACTGCTGGCTCATCTCGTCAGCCAGTGTGTCGATTCTCACCACACACACTGTCTCAGCATCTGCTGTTGCTGTACTTTGCTTCAGCACGTGTTGTACATACTACTAAATTCAAATCATGTTGCTCCTTTCTAGTCGGCTGTTCGCGGTAAAAAGTGAGTACATTTTTGTGATTCTAAGTAGTTTTCCATCAGTCATTATTAGTAAGATTATATTTAGTCGGTAAGTGTTGAAGGGAGGGATTTTGCCTGCCTATGATGATGCTGATTCGTGTGGGATGTATATTATTTACATGTTCATATTTTATTTAATAAGTTAACTAAAGGGTAAACCTACTTCATTTTAGAATAGAACCTCAAAAGAACTTACATTACCATGAACAGTTTATAGAATCTTTTGCTTGATTTTTTTTTTTTAAACTGAACCTTAGCAAGTGGGAATTGTGCTCCTTGGCAGTGGGTTTTCTTGGAGATCTCCTGTTTTCCCTGCCCTTTCATTCTGGTGCTGCTCCATACTCACCTCACTTTACCCCCATTGGCTCACAATACCCCGATGTTAAGAGCTTGCCAAATCTCTTCACTCACTCATACAGATTCTAATTTTGCCCATGTTCGAAAGCATCACATACCTTCATAGCGATGATATTTTTCATGACAAGGGCTTACCTACCTGATAAATGAACTACATTGCATTATGTCTAATAATACGGTTTTATTTACTGATGTCACGTATACGTAACTACTTACTTAAACAATATGGCCTGGCAATGAGCGGTAACCTAACAATTATTATTTATAGTCTATTTGCAGTTTCTTCATCCCTTTTTTTTTTTTTAATCACTCCATGTTTGATATGTTTGGTTAGTTCACATATCATAATCACTTATACTTCTGTTAGGTTAAAATTTATCATATTGTTGGTTGAATTGAACATCTACTTATATTTTAATTTCAAATAATAATACTTATATAACCTATATTTAATATGAATAAAACATGGAGAAAATATGTGTGTTGGTAGGTAATGCCTTGTACGAAATAGTTCTTATGTAAAATATTATTTAAGTGAATGCTCGAATGCGGTGCGCTGCCATTTGGTGCAATTTTCTAGAACTAGTTAAGCTATGTTTGCTTGGGGGCGAGAGGAATATCCTTATAGTAGAACTTGAGCAGGGCTTCAGAAAAGTTGGAAGTAACAGTGAATGGACTAAACAAAATAAAAACGTATTTTTTAAAGTGTGTTGCTTGAAATTAAAATGGGAATAAGCGTTTATTTGCTCTCTCTCTCTCTCTCTCTCTCTCTCTCTCTCTCTCTATATATATATATATATATATATATATATATATATATATATATATATATATATATATATATATATATATATATATATATATATATATATATATATATATATATATATATATATATAAGCCATTTTTAACAAGCCATGCAAATAGAAATAAATCACAGTTGTGTGTACACAATTTTTTTTAAGGTTACTGCTCACCATGTGCCTCCGGGACTTTAGGGAGTCCCGGAGCCTATGGTTCAGTCACACACAAGAACTCTGTGACATGCACACACGCTGGGAGCAGGTAAGAAAGGAACAGACTGTGAATTCATTGCTTGTGCACGTGCTCCTTTTTTACCTTCATGAATAGCTGTGCTTACAGTGAGCTCCCTACAAGAGAGTGTTAGATTCTTTGCATCGCCTTTTGATAGCCACAATTAAGAGACTGTCTTCTCATCCACATGTTTACATACCTTTTCATAGAGACGTAATTGAGAAGCAACATTCATGCCCCATGTGTGTTAATCAGAGTCGAGCAGCCTCGGAGTAATGAGGAGTACTTCTCGTACAGTGTTGAATACACCCGTACAATTGCTTGTGCCTTACAAGTTGTGTCTCTTGACCGGAACAGAGGCAGGCCGTCTTGCTGTACTGAGGTATGGACGGAGCATCTTAGGAATGAACTGCACGTGGAGTGTGTTGAGAAAACATATTTTTTCTCAAGCTGACACTCTATGTTATGTATTTTTACCATCACTTGTGACACACTTAGGCCTATACTATGTTCCATAGGGATTCTCCTGCTGGCTGCCGTGGTATTGAGTAGAGCTCAATCGTTCCACCCCCCTGATCAGTCAAGTGAAGATCGTCTTTGTTGTTAATTTTTTTTACTTCCATGATGGAATCGGACAATTCTTGTTCCTTCGAACTATCATTGTCTTTCGTTTCTTCACAAACATCATCATCACCATCTCACCAACAGCCGTCACCAACTGCTTCATCATTCACATCATCTCAGCCACCTCAGTCGCCTATTGCAGCCTCGATAGTGCAGCCAGCGCTTCAGTGTGGATTTTGTGACAAAGTATTTCTAGTTCGCCACAGTTGACTATGCCATTAACGGAACTGTGCCCTCAATCCGTTCAGAGAGGCACAACACATATGTGAGCAATGCGGGAAGTAGTACTTTGCCCGCTCCAATAGGACAGACTAAGCATACTGATTCTAGCCATTGTAAGCACTATAATGAGGGATTTGCTTGTGCTTGTAATGCACATCGTCATGAACATGGTTGTTGGGCAAAACCTAATAATGAGTAACTGGAGTGTGGGGACTGTGGGAGACAGTTTACATGTGCATATAATTTGTGTGCTCACAGCGCTTAGTATACAGGACCCGCCCCTCCTCCAGTTAATGTGCTTGTATGGCAACCAAAAAACCCCAGTCAGGACCATTCCTTCGTGTCGACACGTCAGATCGCTTCTGAGGGGATGTTGACGTCATCCAGCTGTCATCACTATCACTGGAGCTGGTACAGCCAACAAATATGGCTTCGTGGAAGCTGAGAGCACGTTTAGGGTGGTGACGCAGGCATATGTTACAGGAAATATGGTGAGCGATGCCTTTGACATTTGCGGCTACCTCGAACGTATCAAGGTTAATATCATCAGCCAACTGGAGCAGGAAATAGCAAAACAGAGTTCCATGAAATTTAACATTTTCCTTAAGTGTATGTATGGTAAGCCCGAGTCACACAAAGAAGAGAGATCAGCGTGCATTTGAAACAAAAATAATGTTTCTCTCTTCAATGTAGCCAACATGGAAGCCGCAGTGATGACTGACATCGCTAAAATATGTCAAGAGGACGAGGAGGATTACATGGGTAAGGGTAGCAGTTGGACTCTAACCATTGTGAAAAGGCTCCAGTTACAGCTCAATAAACTTGAAACACTTTGTGCTTCTTCCTACATCGCCCTGTCTGCTAAAATTGCTGCCAGGAAGGCTACCATCAATCACAAAAAAAACAGGACCAGCAGTGCTTTTAAATGGGCACTACTAGTACTCTACATGGAGGGGGAGAATTGTAACTGCATCAACCAGCATTACTACACCCTTGAAACATGGTTTGACATCTCATGATTGGAGTTCTCTACCCCTCTGCTTCAAACACCCCTCTTCAAAAGGAAGATCCTGGAGTCAGCATGATTATCTGTGTACATGAGGAAGACTGTAAGATCGTCCCAATAAGGACATCAAAGGAAGAACGGGCTGTCGACTGTGATATTTTCCTCATGCAGACAGAAGATGGCAATTTGCATTATTGTTACATAGCTGATTTCTTCCACCTCGTACGCTCATAGGTGACTGGACGTGGAACTGCCGTCGTGTTTTGCAAGAAATGTCTACAAGCATACAATGACAGTCTGCGGGTGACAGGGCTTACAGGTACTGAGACTCTGACTGAGCACAAGAGGTACTGCAATGACCACACTATCGTATGTGCTGACATGTCAGAGAGGAACAGCACGCCCCCTGTGTTCAGATTTCAGAATTATCATAAAATTGATAAGGTGCCAATAGTAGTGTATGCCGATTTTAAAGCAATATTGGTATCTGTTCCAGACTTGCCAGCCTGACCCTTCTATGTCATACACCGATAGGTACCAGTAGCACATGTCCTACAGCTATGACATTTACATCAAGGACAACAATCTCATACCGGACTCTAAGCTGACCAGCCTCCCCATCAACATGAAACTGTACATCGGGGAGGATACAGCAAAGTTCTTCATGGAGGAGATTGTTAGGATTTACACTCCAGTGAAAGAGAGATATTGTCAGTTTGAGGCAAACAGACTGGCTATGCATTGGCCAACAACTACTACCTCTGTTCCGGCCCTTCACCGCAGAAAACTTGAAGGTCAGAGACCACAACTACATCACTGGTGCATATATTGGGGCGGCTTGTGACAACTGCAAAAAGCTCCAACGCCGTCCCAAGCAGTGGCTACTGGTGACTTTTGAAACTGGGAGGGCTGTTGCGATGGTAACTCAGATAATTAAAAAGGGACAGTGATAAATAAATTGTGTACGACAGGCTTATGTAGTTAAATACAAAATTAAATGTGGTTGTTGGAAGGAGAATTACATCACTCGATTTTTAATGGTCAATACAACGTGGCCACTGGTTCAGGTCTAATCACTAGCACAGGTATAGGATTGTTTTAATTTGGTATAGGTTATATGCCTTCCAACCAGTAGACTGTTAGGTGATGTGGTACATTACATGAGAGATAAGATAATAATACAAATTCTAATATATTAATGGTAATGATAACTTAAATATACTAGAGCAAATTATTTTAAAACCAATACTAATCTACACACAGTAATACAAAAAAGCATGTCAAATTTAAATTAGAGGATGATGGTGGGATACCTTAATTAATATGTTTGTAAACAAAATCCATGCTTCGTTCCTATTGCTCAAAAAAATGGAACATGACTAGCTCGTTAAAGTTTGACCCTTTTAGCAATTTCTTTTCACTGCTGCACATCGCCAAAGCATTAAGCCTTTCTTCTATCATAGTATTTCTCGTAAATGTCTTAATTCTTTTAATAGTTGAGAAGCACCTTTCACTTTCAGATGTTGTCATGGGAATAGTACAAATAATTCTCAAAAGTTTGACAGATTCTGGTAAAACAGTAACTAAATTATTTTTGTATAGTCAGTTTAGACGAGTTAGTGCACCTGATGCATGTCTAAAATCATTACGTGCATATAGAACAAACGAAGCACATTTTGGTTAACATTAAATAATATAACAGCAATTTTGAACTGGGCCTTGGGAAAAACTATCCTGTGTTGTGTAAACAAATCTGGCTGAAACAGAAATGCTACAGAAAGGTGATCGTCAAAGGCAAACCTGCCATTGATACACGTCAACATAACACCACAGACCTCTTAGCAATTATTTTTTTAACATCACTGAAATGTACCCTCTTTGATTTTGTGTTTCAGAGTCAACATTTTTGCCAGTAACCCAATAGTGGTAAATATCTAACGAATTACTAACATTCTGAAAGATTGTCTTTAATTCAGATACATTTTTTTGTGCCTTGACGCAATCAATATTCCTTTTCTGAAGTTGGTTGTACAGAACATCACAGTGTAGCATGATTTTACGAAAAAAAATGAAGGAAAAAAATGAAGTCATCACTGTGTAGCACATTTTTAAGTCCTACAGCTTTAGCAGTTGTTGACTAGTCAGATGAAAGATCATCAGTAATATTTTCAAGGCAGGCATCAAAGTAGTTTATATGTTACAGAATTGTGGCCATGCTACGTGCCTTAAAATTCCACCTGGTTGTTGAACTTTTCGACAAACGTTTTCACAACTTCATCTAGTATCGTGGCAAGTTTGGTTGATTTGGAAAAAAATTAACAGAAACTTTCCAAATTACTAAAAATTATTTTCACACGTTTGTATTGAGTCACGCACCACTCAATAATAAGGTTTAGCTGATGAGCATAGCAATGCACAAATTGAGTATTCTTGTAAATTTCTTTAACTCTAGCCTGCACCCCCGTGTTTTTACCGCTCATAACTGAAGCACTGTCGTAGTATGCGCAACCAGTTGTTCACGTGTTTCACTGATTTTAATTTTTATTAGCTCATCAAAAATGGCGCTAGTGATTCCCTCGGCAGTTTGATTATTTGGGATTATGTAAGAGACAAATCTTTCATGTATGTTTTTATTTAGTTTGTACCTTATTACAAATACTAATTATGATAATGCACAATCAGTTCTCATCTGCCTCAATTAATACAAATGCAGTTTCAACTATTTTGTTACAATTAATTGAAGATACATGGCATAAATAGAGTCTAGCAATTCATTCTGGGTTATTTTTAGAAAGTCCTAAAAACACCCTGTTATCAGTCCTTTCTATGTCTTGCTTAAGCGGGCTATCAAGCTCAGCCATTAAATTTGCTAAGCCATGAAAAATACCTGGATTTTCGGAAGTTTCTGACTCGTCCACTCAGTGCCAATTCAAATATACCACAGAATTTTACACAGTCAATTAGATTACTGAGAATGTAGCAATTTTTTTCCACTTGATCGCTGTTCTGATTAATTTTCATCCTGTACACATTATCTAACAGGCAATGAATATTCACCTTATCAATCATTGAAAACTCTATGCATCATTTATATGCTGTGAACTTGATTTATATCGTTTAACTTTAACTCCCAAATGTTTCAAATCTTTTACCCTTTGACAGTCCATGCAAGGTCATTAGGTTTCCCATGTAAACAAATGAAACAGAACAACGCATTCCTAACTTCACACCAACATAGCCAGTCGGCGAAATTATATGTACTTAAGTTGAATTTTTGCGTATACGAACCACAGCATTTACCACCTTGGCTTTGTTGTGTTATATTTAACTGTGGCCTTGCTGGTCCCAAATTCTTAAGCTCTAGTTTTTTCTGGTAATTCAAACTGTTTGTCGTAAAAAGGTTTAAAATGTTACTCACCAAATTTTCCATTATTTACAAGCTCACACAACACAACATTAACCACAATTCAACCTTGCTTCTGAATGATGCTCACTCATATTGTTTCTAGAGTTCCTGGAGTCACAAAATTAACTATAAACTTATTCAGAATATTACACACCATTTGAAGCACATAAGTTTCAACTTTAACTATAAATGAAAACCATTTAAAATAAATACAAACATTGTTAAGAAATGTGTTTAACAACTGCAAAACAGCAGAGTGCGAAAGTGTACCCACAACACATGTAGTATATAACAGTAGAACACATTCTGTTAAACAGTGGAATTCGAAGTTCCAGTTTTGGTAGCCCTGTCGAGTTCCAGGAAACTGTTTTTGTGTGAGAGCAGGGGCACACCCAGCTTTCTCCGATTTAGAGCATGCGATTGGCTGAAAAGGGATGAGCCCCTGAAGTTTTCCCTCCCTCCTGTAGCACCCCTCGTCTTTTGTTATGGCCATCCCTCTCTACTCGCTCCACCCACGCGAAGAATCTGTAGTCCCACCACTCTGCATTTCCAAAAACATTTCTCATGTGACAAAAGTCTTTTCCATCTCAAAAACACTGGTTGTGAAATAACCACCATATTCGTAAGCAGTATTATTTGCTGAGTAACAGATACGAGTAGAGGTCTTGTGTTCTGAGATTTTATTAGAAGGGCTGTGCCCGCAGCCCATCCTCAGCAGCCGCCACTGGTCCCAAGTGCCTGCCAATCCTGTTCCACACCTTGGAGTAAGATGCGAATTTTATCGCTACTCAGCTTGGATACAGGACATTTACTATCCCGAATACGGAGGAGAATTTATTTACCTTCAGTAAAAGTTTAAGCAACAAATTCACATACAATTTTTTACACCTATCGCTTCATGTCTGCCAGCCTTGCAATGCTTTCCCAGAACCTGCCATCTGCCGACTTCCGTACCATGGCGGTTTTCTTCACCGATCTTTGGCAGTTCAAGCTGGTGACTTGTAAAGGAATGTTCCCCTATGCCTATATTACGTTATTGGGGACACTCACTGAGAAACAGCTGCCGGGCATCAATGTGTTCGTCAACTGAATCATTGGATCTAGCATTACAGAAGAGGAGTACCGCCATGCGTGACTACTTCAAGCTCTACCATAAGACCGATGTTCTCCTTTTATGTGACGTCTTTGAGTACTTCTGGGGGCTCTGCCTGACCAAGTATGGGCTGGACTGTGTCAGGTGTGTGAGTACCCCTGGTTTCTCATTCAACGCCATGTTAAGTAAGACAGGTGTGGAACTTGACCTCCTAGTCAATTACGATGCCTGTTTATCGAGGCTGATATCTGGGGATGGGTGGCCCAGTGAATCACATGTCATGTGGTGGTAAATAAGAAGGACTTACCTGCCATGTATAATGTCAGCTAGCCATCTACCTACCTCCAGTATATCGACACAAACAGCAAGTATGGATGGGCAATGTTCCTGCTGCTGCCCTATGGAGGCTTTGAATGGACCGACATGTATAGTGACGTGATTTCCGTGCCAGACAACATCCCAGTTGGCTACATGCTGGAAGTGGGCGTAGACTACCCTAATACACTCAACAGGAACACCAAGACCTGCCATTCCTGCCCGTCAAAAAGCATCCTCTGGGTCTAAACAGCCCAAGCTAATAACCACTCTTGAAGGGGAGATACATTACATCATCCACTTTGTCACCCTCAAGCAGGCATTAGCTCATGGGCTAGTGCTGAAGGATGTCCACCATGTCAAACTTCTGCCAGATGCCATGGTTGAAGCCATACATTGAATAGAACACACTGAAATGCCAGGCTGCCACAAACGCCTTTGAATAGGACTTCATCAAGCTGATGAATAATGCTATGTACAGCAACTTGATGGAGAACAAACATAAACGTCAGTGGATGGAGCTCCTCTGCACTGACATGCAGTAGAAAAAGCTCATCTCCAAGTCAGCTTTTTAGTGTCGAACCATCTACAACGAAATTCTATCCCTCATCAACCTTGACCACAAGACAATTTTGTTCGACAAGCCGGTATATGCTGGATTTGCCATTCTTGACATGTTGAAGACCCTCATGTACTGCTTCTACTATGATGTTATGAGGTCACGGTATGGCCCTGATGTGGGGTTGGTCTATGCATACAGATTCCTACATCATGGCCATGTAGTATCCCGATTTCTACCATGACCATGCCTCAGGCCCGACACTAATGTCTGAATTGAAAAACAGCTGATACCATACCACTCACCCCTGCTACTCAGCCACCAATGCTAAATTTATCTGCAAGTTAAAAGATTAGTGTGGAGGGAATGATACGATTGAGTTTGTCAGGCTGAGGGCCAAATTGTATGCATACAGGTGCAGAGACAAATTAGTGAAGTGGGCAAAGGGGGTTCGGAAGAGAATTGTCCATAGGGACAACACCATAGAGGACTAGAGCCGTGTTCTTTTGAAATACCATCTCATGAGAGTGCAGGTCAACAGCATTAGGTTGTATCACCGCAATGCCTACACAGAATGCAGCAATAAGCTAACTCTGTCATGGATGGAAGACAAGCATCAGATCCTGAACGATGTCACCTATACCGTCCCTCATGGCTACACTGGGTAGGTCTATACACACACCTCTGGGGCAGGCACGTATCATCATGTATGTGTCTATCCCCGGGAGAGTGAATGGGGTCAGGATGCTATGTAGAGGCAGTTCCTTGGCCCAGGATTGTTGAAGTTGAAGCTCTTCCTTTCTCAGACCTACCAACTTGTAAAGTTTGGAACCCAGAAGATTGAATAATGCTTAAAATAGTGCAAAATTGGGTCGCAGCATCTTATATAGGCTAGTTTTTTCTTGTTCATCGGCCGTTACTGGTATTGTTATGAAAATGTGTAATTATTGATGTATATTTTGATAATAACTCAACACAATAATTATTTCTAGATGAAATAATTCATGAATCACTGAGAACACAATAGGCCTAATAAAACATGTAGACTAATACATATATTACTTTTTTTAAAGAAAAATTCAGCTACTTACGAAATATTCCAACACTGTTTGCACAATACGCCAGTTACAAAATCAAGCATATGAACACAACAATTCTGGTAATGGTTCAAAAAAATCTTCACACAATACACATATTTACACTGAAAACCACGAAACTACTCTTTCTGACTCTGTAAGTATTTTGGAGTTGACTTTTTAGCCCTCTTCAAAAAATCTGCATCATAGCACTTATTATGGCAAACAGGTAAAGAACTGCTTTTCAAAACAGAAATATTGTTGACTGTTTTAATGCTCATTGATGACCTAAATTCTGTTATATTTTTCTTGACAACACTAAATATTCTTTCGCACTCTGCATTGCTGTGTGGTATGAAAAGATTGTTAACATAACTTTTGGAAGTCTGTCATACTTTACGGTTCTGTCAGCACGTTTCATGTTTCCAATAAATGCCCATCCAGCATCAATTCTTTCCTGCTTTGAATGAACTTCTGACAACTCTTCTGTCTGCAAAGCTGCAAACTGTTTTTCTAGTTCATCTAGAGTCACATCTCGTGATTCACTGCCATGAACAGGTAAAATAATAGGGAATAGTTCAACAAAGTATTTTACATCATGAAAGTGGGCACTTTCAGTGTTCTCTATTTGAGCAACCTGGGCTCTACAAAGAATGTCACATTTCATGGGAAATTTATGGATAATATAGTCACAAGCAGATACAAAGTATATGCGAACTGAAAGGAAAAAAATGTTTTCTTTCCCTTCTTCTCCTAGCGCATTAACAATCCTTCGTGTTGCACATCCTACTACAAGATCACAATCAGATTTCTGGTTCACCTTGTCATGATAATTGACAACCAGCAAATCAATGTTCTTGGCAGTACTTGATTTTACAAATATGGAATAGAAAATCATGCAACATTTTCTGCAAGATATGAATTTGAGGACTTGCAGTCTGCATAGTCAAGTTGAGCTGGTTGAACACAGGAATCACATTTAGAGCAAACAAGCAGAAAGCTTTATTCAGCGAGGAAGAAAGAAACATAAAAATCTTTTCTTCTCGAGAAAGAATGTGGTTTTTGTTTTTCAACAAAGTATGTCAGGGTTATGCCAATTTCTTTCCACTAGTACCGGTACCACTCTCTGCTTTCCTCTTACCCACATTCTCACTGTACCTGTCCATTTTAGAGTCACAGCTGGTGTCTTTCGTTTTTGGAATTCTGTATGATGTTAGGGAATTCAGAGACGTTGGAAGAATAACTTCGTCATTGAAAAAACTCTGAAGGGGTTCCCACTGCTCAGTTACTCTAGCTAAGCTTCTACCTAATGAGAGCCACTTTGTGCACAAGTGCTTCAGTATTTTCCTAGCTTCTGTATTATAAAGCTCTTGAAACTTTTGCAATTTTTCCTTTCTTTTGGCATTCTTCTCCAAATAGTAATAAATGTCAATAATTAGTTAGTCAATTTTGTAGGAAAACTGGATGATGCCTTCTCGGCAGCCAAGTTAATCAAGTGACAAATGCATCCTACTGAAATTAAATTTTGCTGCTTTGTTTTCAACACAGCAACAACACCATTTATTGAACCCACCATCACAGCAGCATTATCTGAACAAAATACAATACAGTTTTCAAATGGCACTTTTAAATGGCTTAATTCTGTCAACAATAATTCACCTATATTTTTTCCAGTGGAACTCCCATTTAATGATGGGATGGAAAGCAAAGAGGTGGACTATTAACTGACTCTTGGGATCAAAATAAGTCACTTCAATAAGGTACAATTTTGAACCTGTGTCATTGCAACCATGAGTAGCAAGAGAAAATGGACCATTTTGAAAACATTTCACAACAGCAGATGTGACATTCATAGCCATCTCGTTTACAATAGCGGCGGTTTTAGTACGACCACAGCTGTATTGTTTTGCAACATCAGATTTAGGAAACATTTTCCTAAATAGGGGACCAGCATGATCTGCCACACTGAAAGGTATGTTGTGTTCAACCAAAAATCCTGTGAAAAAACATTCTGCTCTAATAACATCACTTTCAATAATGGTTGTGTTACCAAAGTAAACACTAATTTTTTTGTTTTCTTCTTGGCATTTCCAATTTTTAACATGTTTTGCACTTTTAACATGATTTGTAATGTCACTTTTTCCACCATGACAAATACTTAGGTCACAGCGACACACACTACAAAAGGCATACTTTTCACATTTCTCCAATTTCAGAATGAATGGAAACTGCTCAGAATATGCAGACCTGAATACTTGGCCATATTGTTTTTCACACATCTTACAAATAGGCCTACTCCTAAAAGTCCCTCGTTTATCCACAACTCTGAAGCTCCAAGCTTTACCCCGTGGTATTTAATGTGATGGTGTGAAAAATTGCACAGTGTTGTTTTGTTACTACATGGGTGCATGAATATAAAGGCACAACTTCGAACGAGTGTTTGCCGCTATTTTTAATTTATTATGTTATCACTGCTAACATGCCTGACACCTAAAAGACAGGAAGCGGTAATTTCACATAAAAATGATTATTTTTGCTAGACAAGCCAGCCGGTGATGAAACATCAAGGCAAACAGTTTACAGAATACACACTGGAGAAGTATGCTCCCTTGGCCATACATAACCTAGAAATAAACTAAGTAAGATGTGGCAAATTTACTTACCAAATACGTTTTTTCTTGGTTCTTGGTTTTGTATTACGTGAATGAAAGCTCACTCCCATACTTAACCGCAGAAAAATTAAAAAATCATGATATCAATGCCCATCAACTTTATAATACGTTGTCTATCGCGCCAATCCGACGTTATCGCATGAAATGCTTGACTCCCAGACCACAAAATAAATATGTACAGTTGATGTACAAACACACCAGCAAAGTTTACATAACCTTGCTACTATCTATGTAAATTATGGTATTACGTTAAATAATATCTTCAAAATCTAACTCTTCATGATCACAAATAAAATACGGTCCCATCAATGAACTTTTTGTGCCACCTAATGAAAAAAAAACACATACTGTAGCATGAACTAAAAATATTTTTCACTATTTAACACAAATTACTCGCGTGAAGAGAGAATATTAATGACTTTCAAACACTGAAACGTATTTGTAGTCTACAAACACAAATAACATCACTGTGTTTCGCGTTCAGTTGTCATATGACTGGATGCATGCTGGGTAAGTTATTGATCAATGTGCTGCGCCCAGATCAACTCGAAGCTACCATTTTTTTTTTTTTGCGGAATTAAATTATGTACGTCTTTGACAGTTACTGGCACTAGTGTTAATATAATAATGCATCATAGAACATAAAAACCACCTTAAAATTTTATTTTGTTCAAAACACGACAAAATAAGACTACATAAGAGTGAATCTTAACATCTGCTGTGTGCGAAATGTATTGCTTGCATCACAGTGCATGTTCCCCGACTTGAAAAATTCATAGCTTTTCCCCAAATTTCCCGATTTCCTGGTTAAGTGGCCACCTTGAATTGTCGTGAAAATAAAACATTTGTGTGACACTTTCACAGAGACCTACAGCCAATAGCTGGGCCGCTGCTATTTCATGGATATTGGAATCCGGCAGAGAGAAAAATTGTAAGATATGAACAATTCCTGTAAAATCGCAAGGTGTGAACTTTTCCGTAAAAATTATGGGAAAATCGTAAGGGTTGGCATGTCTGCTTTCCCCTCTCCCACAACGAATCACTTGTGTCTGTGTAGCGTTACTCCTAGCATAATGGAGTTTCAAGCAGGAGCCATATATATCCTGCCAGGTATGCTGACGTTTTCCTACTCCAGTTCCAGCACATCGTAGTGCATGTAGGAGCCATATCAATCTTACCAAGTCTGTTGGCTGCCTGGATGGCACATTGTAGCACATGTAGGGGCTGTACAATATTCTCGCCAGGCGTGCCCCAGTGTGTTTATGTCTGCGTTGTGAGCATTTTCAGCACACTGGAGACCATACTACAGACGGTTCAGGTGTGCTGGCTAGTCATCCACTATAGCGTCAAGCATAGAACTAGTTTATTCGTCCCCCACTCTAGTTCCTCCCGGTATACCCCATGAGAGTAATATTCAATGTGTCCAGTGTACTTTTATTGTCACTTGGTTTCAGAATACAGAGGTCATATCTGCCCTCTCATGCATTCTGGCAGGTCGTATGTTGGAGAACATGTTGGGTGCCATCCTAATCCTGCGCAGGTGTATGACCAGTGTCCTGTTGCAAGTTGTTTTTTTCACAGACGGGGCACTCTGGAGCATATATAGTAGTTGCATGATATTACTAACAGGAGTACTACTGCTGCAACTTTTGAAGATGACGACTAGTAACATGTCGACGCCTACTACAAGGGTTGACAACTTTTTCTTTTGCAGAGTGCATGTAACTAGAACCCGTGATGCATGTACTGTTTCACATTCACTCACTATAACCTATATTTCTACATAACCAATATGAGAAACCAATACTTCTATCTTACTTCTACACTACTTCTCTCTTTATACATAACCACTACTTGTGCAATACTTCATCTGCCCGGGGATTTGGGGACGTTACGTCTTTGACCTGGGGACCTGTTTTGTCTCCTCCAAGGGGGACTCAATGCTTATCCTGTCAGGATGAAGTAAATATGTAAACTAGTACATATATATATATATATGTAGCTTAACATTGAAGTGTCTGGTGGTTCCTATTGATGCTTCTTTTATTCTTACACAATGTGTTGTACCCCACTTCTATCTTCATCTATCTATCTATCTGTACTCTTCTCTAAGCTGTCATCTTTCTTGGCCGTCCCTCCTCATTTAATTGTAATTTATACTTTAGGTGTTTTTTCTTGTTTCAGCATTGTAACGTCGCCCATTCAATTTACCACCATAACTGGTAGTTATTTTTTTACCTTATATACATTGCATATAAGGTAAAATTCTTTAATTGCTGGTGTTGGTATATTGAATCACCAGTCCCAACCCCTTAAGCTGTCCACATGTCATGTTACAATGTCGTGTGGATGGTAAGATGGAGTGCAATGCAGAGGTGTTAATAGGTAAGTGTGGCAGCACATGGCGCACTGCCATGGATCAGTTATGAGCAGTGGAGGGCTGGGCTGGCTGTGGGTGAAAGGGGAGCTCGGATGAAGGAGTAGTAGTAGAGTAGGATGGGGCATTGTGGCTCATGGGAGGGTGCAGAGAAAACCCAGGCTGATGTTGTGGTGGGGAACCCCTGGCTGGGAATCAGGAAGTAGAGTAGGATAAGGCATTATGGCTCATGGGTGGGCACCAAGGAAACCCCAGCCTGGTGATGTGTCAGGGATTCAAGATGGCCACCAAGATGTTTGCTAGGATGAAAAAAACTGCAGGTGGGATTGAAAATTTGGGGGGGGGGGGGAGGAGCTGTTGCAAAGCCAGGAGGCAGGGTGGACTTTAAGTAGAGAGACATTCGGTAGGACAGAAGCTTCCGTAATGTAAAATGCAGAAAGTTTGGAGGCATCCAAAATGGCCACCATAGGAGCACTGGCTTACAAATTCTTTACCATCTTACCGGATAGTATCAAAGTGCCCAGAGAAAAAAACTGGAATGCAAATGCACAAAGTTTTGAGACATACTGGCTGCCAATATGGCCACTGTTGGTGTACTGGCTAACAAAACAACCGCTACCGGCATACTTGCTAACAAAATGGCAACCAGGATACTGTAGAGAAACTGGTGTTGTGGCACAGATCAGGGGCTGGCGTCATGGTTGCAGAGCCAGGAGGCAGGGCGGAATGCAAGAGCATGAAGTAAAAACATTCGGTAGGGTAGAAGCATCCAGAAGAATACATAGAATGGAAGCATACAGAAAAAAACACAACTGGAAGGCAAATGTGGAAAGTTTCGAGGTGTCCAAAATGGCTAACAAAATGGCGGTTGGCATATAGGATATGAACATCCAGAGAAAACCAGAATGCAAATGCAAGAAGTTAAGAGATGTACTGGATAGCAAAATGGGCACCACCTGCTGGCTAACAAAATGGCTACCACAATACTGGGTACTAACATGGCCACCAGAAAAAGGGAATTTTGGAGAGAAATTTTCCCATTTTCGGACCAAAATGGAAATTTTTACCTCATGATAAAATCCAAGATGACCGCTGAGTATCCGTCAATTCCTACCAGGATGCCAGTTGTGCCAGAACCTACATTTTCTAACTACTACTGTAATTGTTGTCTGCTGACTCTTACTTCAGATGCTTAAGCTTTACACTTGTATCAAGGCAACTATTAGTGTTAGGGCCCAAACACACTACAGGCAGTTCTCTACTTTCAGACATTCGTCTCTCGTACAATTCACACTTTCGTACATTGGTTTCTTACACCATAAATCTGACTTTTGCGTGTTTGTTTCGCACTTTCGTACATAACCAAAAAACATATTGTGTGCATAGCACTACCACGACAAATGTAACTGTGTAAACAGCTAAGATGACTTATACATAGAGACCTCTGGTGTCAATATATGTAACTATGTTTTCAATATAACTGAACAAGATGAAACATGTATACATAATGAATATGTATATAGAAAATAAAAGTAGGTATTCTCTATGGCTTTATTTATACATCTGATCTGTTTATGTACACGACGGTAATGCACTGTGCCATTAAAAATACCTACCTACATTCATGTTAATACGTACACATCCATTATATACATGTTTTGCATCGCGAATTTAGCTTAATGTATATATGCAGTTGTATGTAGTCTGGAGTGTTACTGCTCTATGGCGGTTCTATGTATTTATTCCGTTCCTGTTTAGAACTTCCATTGTTCTTATGATTGTGTTTAGGTTCCTTAGAGATTGTCTAACCATTTTTCTTGTTATTTATCTATTAGTGCACATACGTAATTATTTCCACTTTGCAATGAATAAGAAACGTAAAAACGAAAGTTGTAATGACGACATAGTGTGTAAGAAACAAAGAAAAATGTAAATAGAATACAAACATAATCCCAATCCTAATCCAAACTGACTTGGATGTATGAAGGATGCTAAAAAGAAACTTAACTAAACTAAAGAAATTACTGCACGATCGGAAAGTGGTATTCATTTGCAGCTATAGGACTGTTTAAACTTTAGATGACCCACTGTAATTAGTCAAATATTTGTGTGTGTAAAACGTGTCTTTTCAATTGTTTTAACTGTTAACTGTATATTTAAACACTTTTAAATAACTTTTATGCATAATCTTGATTCTTAGTGTGTAAAATATATTGATTTGAATAGTCTTTTCGTTTAAGTTTTTTTGTCATCTAGGAACATAACCTCATATATCACATTAACATAAGGTTTCTACTTTCATACACAAAATTAGGAACATATTATGTCCAAAAGTAAAGGACTGCCTGTATTACAACTTGCAATGTGTAGTGATGAAGCCCAGCTAAAGTTATACTTCTGGGCCATTCATTCACCCCATGCAAACAAACCTTAACAAAGTCTAGGAAATTACACCAAAGGGACGACGCACCACATTCATGCACCCTCAGTATAATATTTTGCGTAAGAACTATTTTCTACTAGTCACTACCAACACACTATTTTCTCCTTGCTTTTACTAACACTAATTATAAGTCAAATATTATGATCTGTAGATAAAATATAAGTAAAATTCCAATTTAACCAAAAATAAGGTACTTTTATAGCATAGTCTTTATGTTAACACAAGTATAAAACACTTGTGATACATAACATAATTAGGAAACAACAAAACACGTGATACATGGGGTGATGTTTCATAAGTGTGAAGAAACCACAAACAGACTATACACACACTGTATTTAGTCGAAACACCATTATGCGACTTTTAACTCACAGTCAGACTAACCAAACCAACAAAATGAAAACATAAAATTTAAAATAGAACTTGTCCAGCAAATATTCTATGTCAGATGCTACTCTCAGAGTGGCAAGTTTGACTACAATAAAATTAATATTTTGTAGGCAAATCAATATTTTGACCAAGGTAAAAAAATATTTAATTATATTATTTTTAGGACAAGTTGTATTGTTCACTTATTTATGTAAAATTTTTTTTTCAAATGCATGCTTTCCATTTATATTGAAGTCACAATAAAAATACTGCACTGTACCTGCTCTAGACTTGTTTGCCCTAGTGAATAGTCAGTGATGTGTAACGCAGTTTTGGCCTGCTCCATGACACCAAACATCCTGGACCATGTCAGGTTACTGCTTGGAGGGATGTAGAATGCTAGAAGGCTTTCATGTTGTTCTCTTAGAGTTGCTCCTATACATAAAACGTATACAATTATTCAGTCTCAAACTGCATACAACTTAAAAATATGAAGTATCAAACATGGTGATGCCAAAAAACTAGGAATGTGCCATTTGATTCTTTTATTCTTCTACAGGTACTTATTGATCAGTGGACATATTGACTAACCAAAGAGATGGAATTGAGAAGAAAAAAAATTGCATCATGCATACTTTGTTACTTACATCTGTATGAATATATTTATTTTTGAACCCAAATTGGTTACGTAGACTTGTTTCCACTCTCAAGTCAATATCAACTTGGACTTTGTACCAAAAAATATTGGCTTTCATTATGGATCATTAATACATGTGGCTGTACATAAACAGACACCAAAAAACAGACATAAAAAAACCAAAAAAAAACTGTTAAAATAAAGTTGGCAACAGTAGGCCTACATGTGTAATTCTTTATGTTTTTGTTTAAAGGTTTTAGTCAGTGATCATCACATTGTGTGTATGAACTGTGTTCAAACCTTGTTAGCAACTAACTTGTGTGTGTGCTACACAATTAAAGCTAAACTATACATGTTACGGGCCCAGAACACGACAATGAGATGACTGTTGTGAAACTCTTGTCTATTTATGTATGGCGGGAAAGATAGGTTATAAAGTGAGGTTATGAATCGATAGACACTGAGAAAGTTAGTCTTATTGTGCAAAAACTTGCAGCAAGCTTAGCAACATATACAATTAATTAAGTTTTTTTTGTACTGATGGCAATTGGTGATATTCAAAACAATAATATCACTACAGTAACCATTGCTGGCTCCAACTCATTGCCACCCATTGAAAAACTGGAGGACTCAACTAACTATAACAATTGCAAGTTTCAAATGGAGCATTATCTTATTCAAGAAGATTTGTGGGATTGTGTGGAGCCAGCTAACCTTGAAACGCCTATAGATAAGGAGGATCAGAAGGCACGTGCTAAGATTGGATTGATGGTTCAGACACAATGTCTTGCACATATAAATTTAGCAAAAACTGCTAAAGAAGATTGGGAAAAATTAAAAAGGGCCTATGAAGACACAGGCCTGTACAGAAGAGTCAAGCTACTGGCAAAACTGCATCATCAGATACTTGACACGTATAAAACTATGGACGAATATGTGACAGCCCTCATGACAATACAGAAACAACTAAGTGACATAGGGCAACCCATACATGACAAGCTGTTGGCAGTGTTCTTGTTGAGTGGTCTACCTGAAGAGTATAAGCCCATGGTGATGGCTTAGAACACTCAGGTGCACAGCTCACCACTGACTTCATCAAACAAAAACTACTGACAGGAAGCAGCAAGACCTCAACAGAAGAAGGCTTTAGTAATGCAGCTTTTTTGTCTGAAGCTAAAGGGTATAGGGGATTGTCAAACAATAAATGGAAGACGAATCCCACCTCAAAGTGCACTTTAAAGTGCTTCAACTGTAGGACAGGACACTTTCCAAAGGAATGCCCAAGCAAAAGCATAACCAGTACCGGCATCAAGCCAGAGGATAAAGGTAATGATTGATCACTACTGATGGCCCTATCGGCTGGTGTAAATTCTGCAGAGTGGTATGTCGACTATGGTGCGACAAATCACATGACAAATAGAACGGACTGACTAGACGACTACAAACCCTCACCTAGTAAAGCAGTTGTGTGTGCTAACGGTGAAAACTTATACAGTACTGGTGAGGGAAATGTAACTATTAGTGTCAATAACGAAAAGCAGCTGAAAACTATAACTAGTGTGAGTCATGTCCCCAATTTGTCAACAAACTTATTGTCTGTAAGTATTATAGTTAAGAAAGGAATGGTTGTAGCGTTCACATCTGAGGGGTGCAAAATGTACCAGGAAAGTGATTGTAACATTCAGGAAGAGGCAAAAGTCATTGCCACTGAAGTAAATGGTATTTACAAACTAGACGTACACACTGAAACACTACCAGTATGTTTAGTGCAGGTAGATAATACGACAGCACTACAAAGGGCAAGCTCAGCGGAGCAGTGGTACAAACGATTAGATCACCCGAGCAGAAGCAATATGTTGTTGCTCAGGAATGGAATGTCCGAGGGCATTAGCTATAATTAATGATGATTATAAAACATGTATATCATGTGCAAAAGGAAAAAAAAATCCAGAAAACCCTTCAAGAGACACACTGTCATACGAGCTCAAGAGAAATTTGAACTAGTACATTCTAAATTGTGTGGTTCCATGCCAGTGAATTTGTGGGGAGGTGTACGTTACAAGTTAACGTTTATTGATGACCACACACGAAAGACCTTTGGTTATTTTCTCCAGAATAAAAGTCAAGCGAAGGTAAAATTTGAAGAATTCAAAGCTTTGGTAGAGAATCAGACAGGATTGAAAATAATGGTTCTTCGTTCAGACAATAGAAAAGAGTATGTCAGTGTTGTACTTGAAGAGTTCCTTAGAGTCCATGGCATCAAACATCAGTTGACGGACTGTCCTATACACACCAGAGCAAAATGGGATGACTGAACATTCCAACAGGACCATTGTTGAAAAGACTCGTACAATGATACAGGAAGCAAAATTGAGTGACAGATACTGGGCTGAAGCATGTAACACAGCTGTTTATCTCAAGAACTGCTGCCCCATCAAAGCTGTCATGAACGAAACACCAGAAAAAAAAAAAGGACTGGTAAAAAGGTGAACCCTTGTGACTTGAAAGTGTTTGGTTGCAAGGGATTGGTTCATATTCCACAGTAGAAGAGAACAAAATGGAATACAAAGAGACAAGAGATAGTATTTGTAGGGTACTGTGAAAACACAAAATGCTACAGGCTTATCGATCAGACAAATTCTCAGAAGATTTGTAGAGCAAAGGATGCCATCTTTGTGGAAGAAGAACCTGCTGGAAGTGACTTGAACATTCGGGTAAAGCTGAAAAAACCAGTTGTACCACTCACAACTGGCAGAGAAGATTTTCAACCTGAGCAACAGCAGCAGAAAGAGGAAGAAAGAAGATCTCGCAAGAGAGAGAGAGTCAGATTCTGCACTGAATAGTTCTTCTGATGAAGTTTTTCATGGATGATCACAAAGCTGTCATGACCCATTGATAGAAGACACTGCAGAACTGAAGTATGCAGTGGAACCAGAAACTGAAAGAAGATACCCAAGAAGGGAGAGACATAATAAATCATTCCCTGATATGGTAGCTTATCATGCAGATGACTCTGATCTAGATGAACCGAAAACTTTACAGGATGTGTTACTGTCAAAGGATAAGAGAAATTGGGAAGTTGCTATATTGGATGAGTTAAAATCTTTAACTGACAATAGTACATGGGCGTTGCTTGATAGACCCAAAAGTGACAAAGTGGTTAAGAATGAATGGGTGTTTAAGCTGAAAGAAGGAGTCGATGGAAGTGTCACCTGTCATAAAACCAGGCTAGTCACCAAGGGTTTTACTCGAGAGTATGGAATGGAGTATGACGAGACTTATTCACCAGTTGCAAGGCATTCAACCATTCACATGCTTTTCAGATTAGCTGCTGAACTAAACTTGGACATTGGTCACTTAGATGTAAAACAGCTTTTTTTAATGGTGAATTGGACCATGATGTTGTTACGAAGTAGGAGATTAGAAATAGGGTGGGGGGGGGGGGGGTGTGAGAGGAATAGTTATCACTTGGAGAAAAATTAAAAGGAAAATACTTTAAATGAAACCTAAGAACAACAACACTGAATGTTCAACTACGTCCACCACCAGGCTGTTAATAAAAGTAAGACTAACAACGAGGGTGTCACCTGGATACCTCTAGATTCAATTTAAAAAAATGATCTACAATCTCTTGTTCAATTGTTTTCAGAGTCTCTCTCTGTACCAAAGTATTGCACAAAAGAGCTACTCAATAAAAGGAGGGGAAAAAAAAAGGGGGGTTGTTTAAGGGATGATAAACAGGGGGGGGGGGGGGGTGGTGGTTAAATCTCAGAGGGGCACAAGTGAGAGGATAGGGGACCTTTTCATGACTCTTCAGGACAGACAGCCTGGATAATGGCACTAACAAAATCCACTCTCATTATCAAGTCCCAAAAATAATTAGTTAGTAACTAAGTAGGTAGTTATAACAAAAAATAAAACTGTTTCGATGGTTATGTTTTTCCAGTCTGTCTGCGAAAAAGAGATAGAGAGGACTATTCCATGGGGGGGGGGGGGGGGGGGGGGGGGTTGTGTGTATATATATATATATATAGATTCAGTATGTAAAAATAATGACTCAAAAGTATTTACTTTATTTTAAAACTTCTGAAAATAGCTCAAAGTTGTCTTATAGGCATTTAAACCAGGGGAAGGTAGAATCTTACAAAATAAAAAAGTAAAAAATAACGCTCACCAAATCCAAAAAGGTAAAATAAGTATTTATTCTGTCAAAAGAATAAAAAATAAAATAAATAAATATATTTTTATCTTACAAAAAGAGTATGATCATGTATAAGTTTGAAAACAAGAAAGGAAAAAAACACACACACACAGTTATCTTTTTGAACAATAAATGAAAATGAAAATTTTGAAGTTTATATGTCAAAATAGCTCATAACACTCACAACACAAGTCTTAATTGAAAGATTTGTTTCACTCTATAAAATTGTAAATAATCTTCCAAGCTAGGAGTGGTCAAAAAAAAAAAAAAACAGCAATATTAGTTATTTTACTTTAACAGAGAAGAAAACAAATAACAATGGATAGTTTCGGTACAAATCAAAAAGTCTGAGAACTAAGGGTACAATTTTTTTTTCTTCATAATTTTAACCAGTAGGTATTTGACTTTTACCTAATCCTACAAATACTGACGAGTGATTAAAAGTAAACTTTAGTTCCCTTAATAACTTGTAAGGGGCACCAAAAACAGATAAGTTTTCTTACCAACAAAGACAGAAACTAGTGGAAAGTATTATGCTTTATCATTCAACCTAATGACAATAGCAGGATGTTATCTTGCTACACAATTTAGATTACAAAAAGATCAACAGTAAAAAAAAAAAGTCAAAACATTTATGCTAATTAATGAGATCCCTTGGTAAACCACTACACTTTACGTTAGTTACTGTGTAACACAAATTAAACAAACGTAAGTTAAAACATACAGCTCACAGCTTGGATGTAGACCTTGGCGATGTTCAGTAAAAAAAAAAATTAATTAGATAATAATTAGAATATATTAATAACTATCGATTCAAACCACAGACAAATGAGACAGCTAAATGTTACTGTGTTCCAATATAAGAAAAAGAAAATATGTGTGTGTGTGTGTGTGTGTGTGTATATATAATCTTAACCTTGCAACAGGTTACTGTCCTGTTCTCTCATTGTAGTTCTCAGTAAACACCTACGAACTAGCCCAGCGTGAGTTGGAGACTTTGACTACGTAATAATGAAAGTTTGTTGATACCAGGATTTCCAATAAATAAAAGAAGTTAAATGTTTACTGGAGATTTATTGTAGTCTTGGCAAAACAAACTATTGACACTCGCAGCCGAAAAAAAAAAAAAAAAAAAAAACACAACAGAATGGCAGCCTTCATAAAACAAAACTTCTCTCTTTAAGAGTCATTACAGTTGTAAGGTAAGACTGTCTCTTTTATGATTTAGTCTCTCTCTCTTTTTTTTTTTTTAGTACAAAAACCCTGAACTAGCTGCTAAAGTATCTCGTAGGAGTAAAGTTAGGTCTTGCAGGTCGGTGTTACTATTTGATTCAAGAGTTTTTTTGTTTAATTTGTTGTTGTTGTTGATGTAGGGCAACCCAGTAATAATCATTTTGTTCATAGAGTATTCTAACCTACAGCAGTAAGATCTAGGTAGAGTTGTTTTGCAAATTTGTTAAGCCGATTGTTATTGTATGTTGGCCAAACCTTTGAGTATCGTAGTTTTAAGTAAATATGGTTATGAGTATTGGTGTTAGTAAGTGCGAGTAATGTTGTAACATTACAGCTCTCTCTCTCTCTCTCTCTCTCTCTCTCTCTCTCTCTCTCTATATATATATATATATATATATATATATATATATATATATATATATATATATATATATATATATATAATATAAAAAATTGGTATATTCACAAAGTATTTCAACTGTCTATATTTCAGGCAAGGATAGTAATTCATGTAATATTTCAAAGGTCGTGACAATGACAACTTGTTTGTATTTCATATATTCTTGTTTTTCCAAATTTGTTATTTTTCTTTCCTCATTTCATGAGTAGTAACAGATGTCATAGGACGATAGCTCGTCTTTTCCTTTTCACTGGGTTAGTAAACTAAAAACATTGCCACCGCAAGGCACGACATGATGAAACGAGGAAAATAACAGAGGTCACCTTTAGCTGATGTGACCGACTGCTCAAAAACAATATGTTTTCAATGAGGAAACTTTCTACCAATATATAAGGAAGCGTGACCTTTCTCGAGTATCACAACATTTCGTCGTAGCATGATCGTTTGTCAGCTGTCAATCGACCAGCCTGCAACGTGTGATCACTTGGCTTGCACCGACCAGTGCCCATGACTTTAACATTCTTTTGTATTTCGGACATTTGAATTCCAATATCTATTAAATTTATTTTCTGTCAGTGCGAGGAGTCAATAGGGCGCCGGGAGAGAAAAGTAACGATTCTCTCTCGTCTTCGTACCTTTCAAAGTGATTAGTTTTGTTTTGTAAAGGTTGCAATTCTGTCTTGTAATTTTTTTCGTCAGCTACGAGTGTCAATTGTTTGTTTTGCAGAGACAACAATAAATCTCCAGTAAAAATTTAACTTCTTTCATTTATTGGCAATCCTGGTATTAACAAACTTTCATTATTACGTAGTCGAAGTCTTCAACTCACGCTGAGCTAGTCCGTTGGTGTTTACTGAGATGAGAGAACAGGACTTGTAACCTGTTACAAGCAAATATCAGAGTACTTTTGTTTAGGGTTCTCACCATGTCTTGCCACATCATATAACATCTTTTGTGATTCAACAACAGTTCGTGGTTTGGCACTTTGTTGTATAACTTTTGCCAACCGCTGCCAGTTAGTAAAACTGATCTGTGTAAAGCTTGTGATTGAGTACAACAACCAATCTAGAGGTACAATTTCACCATTAGCTCATTTTGAAACTAAGACATTTTGCGGAAATGCCCTTGTCCCATCACCAGGAATTTGTTCAGGAAAAGGTAGCAGACCCATTTTAACAAGTATGTCAATATCTGTTGTATTTAATAGTCCGAAGGTTATGAACGTGTCCTAGATCAGATGTTTCTATATGCACTGCAGGTGTTTCATGCATGTCTTGTTTATATGACTCACAAATGCTGATGCAATGAGAAGAACCATCCTAAGAAGTAACTTCAGAGACGTCTGACATAAATTCAGGGTCGATGGGATCTGTAGAACCTTCATTCATATTCAGCTGCAGCGATGTCTCATTAGAAGGACCAGCTTGGTCAACTTCGCAAGAACCAACATCGCTAGCTACACCAGTGTTATCGTTCTTGCTTTTCAATTGTATTCCAACTTGAAATAATAATCAGCACCCTTTTTTTTTTTTTTTTTTTTTTTTGAAATTTATAGTTTCTTTCTTTGCACTTCTGCACACCTGACTTGTCTTTCTAGTCCACTGTGGCAACCTTACCTGAAATTCATAATCATATATGCCCTGATTTAGTGATTTGAGTTTGAGCAGATTCACACACACTGTGTACACATTGTGGTTTATTAGACTAATTCATACTATTTCTGTGTCCATTTTGATGTTGTTTGCGGAATACACATGCATTTTGTGAAATAACATCATGTTATTATTATCCTTATCAATAAAGTTGTAACACAACAATTCCGTTACATAAAACGTTTCAAAAAGAGTATATTATATCTATTTAATTTACACTTTACTGAAAACAAAATAAAACTGTAGAAGTTAAGTTTCTTATTTAGACAGTAGACAAATGCTGCCATATATCTACCACTTCTGAACTAAATTGACCGGAATAAAACTTACGACCAATTTACGATTTCAGTAACGATTTAGCGTTTGTTGAGTATAGGGTGATACATTATTTTAAAAATACATGACACCGTTCTGTTTGAATAATACATGTTAAAGCAACAAACTCTGGGAAAAATCTGAGATTTCTGCTATGTCCATGCGCTGAAATATTTGCTTGGCGTTGCTCGGCGGACGTGTGAAATGGGCTTTACTCTTTAGTGAAGAAAAGATACCTACCAGTGAATTTGCCACTCAAGTTTTTACCATCTTCACACACATGACCACTGATCACACACACACTCGACAATATGACGACTGGGATTGAATGACAACAACATAAGCTAGTGTGCTGAGACTGGGCAAGTTTAAATTAAGCAATCAATAGGGGACCTAGAGAAGGCGGAGGAAGGACACAGTCTGTCTACCTGCCTAGGAATGAGTCACTCCTGCGCATCGCATCAGATTGGCAAACCTCCTCCTGCCCTAGTCTCTCGCTTTCTCATTCTAACCAGACAATGACATGATTAGGAGACCTGACACACTGAATTGTTCTACATTTTTACTATGCTTGACTCTGTTTAATGCGTAACACTGCTGATTAATAACAAGCAATTTTTTGTGTGTTTATATATATATATAAATATATAAATAAAAGTTAAAAAATCCGACCACCGACGCTGAACCCTATGCATTTGGCAACCTTCCCCCCTACCCCTTGCCATGTCGATGGCCCAGCAACCGAACCTTAAGTTTGCTAATAAAAAAAGAAAACGAAAGAGGGGGCGGGGAGAAATTCTATTAAAACAAAAGTGTCTTAACAAAAAAATACTTAAGAAAAAAAAATCCTTACTATTTTCACCAAAGGGGGATTATTTTTCACTCGCGACAATATTTGTATGGAGCTGCCAGAAGGATTTGTAGTTCCCGGTCAAGAAGGCAATGTATGGGTTGAAACAAGCATCGAGGGCATGGAATCAGAAACTCCATACTGCATTGTCTGAAATAGGGTTTAAAAGGTCGAAGTCAGAACCTTGTGTTTACATTAAATTGAATAAAAAAAGTGTTGATCATTACTGTATATGTTGATGACTGTCTAATATTCTCCAACAACTTGGCAGAGAAAACAAAACTCAAAACTGAAATTATTAATAGATTTAAGTCTAAGGATCTTGGGGAAGCACAGTGCTATCTAGGACTGAGAATTAGGAGAAACAGAGACAGGGGTGAGATTTATGTTGATCAGAGCAAATACACTGAGGAAACACTTAAGAGGTTTAGAATGACCAATTGTAAACCTGCAGCCACACCTTTGGATGTAAGTATCGACTTGTGTGACACCGAAAGTGAAACTGAACAAAATTTGTACCATTTGCCTTACAGAAGTTCATCAGGCTCACTTATGTATCTTACTGTGAACACTCAGCCTGGCATAGCACATGCAGCTAGCGTCTTCAGCCAATTTAATTCTAAGCATGGTGAGAAACACTGGCATAGTGCCAAGAGAGTGCTTAGATACTAAAAAGGAACTGTGAATTACTGCCTTGTGTTCAGAAAGAGTGGCAAAGATGTTGCTGGTTTCATAGGTGCTGATTGGGAAAATTATAAAGGAGACAGAAGATCACACATGGGTTATGTTTTTACCCTGGCAGGTGCTGCTATTTCTTGGGAATCCAAGAAGCAGAGAACGGTGGCTCTCTCGAGCACGGAAGCAGAATACATGGCGATGACAGAAGCTACTAAGGAGGCAATCTTCATGAGAAGCTTTCTGATTCAGCTGTTGAGAAGAGATGAACCAATGAAGATATGGAATGACAATCGGGGAGTGCAAAAATTGGCGAATAACCCTGTACTACACAACAGAACTAAACACATCACTGTACATCATTACTTTGTCCGAGGTGCAGTTGGAGACAGGCATGTAGTGTTTGACTATCTACCTACAGCAGAAATGGTGGCAGACATTCTAACCAAAGGACTCTCCATAAAACAGCATAATATGAAGTGGCTAGGACTCAACACAAAACAATAAAGGGAGAGTGTTAAAATACAGTTGGCAACAGTAGGCCTACATGTGTAATCCTTTACGTTTTTGTTTACATTTTTTTAGTCAGTGTTCTTCCCGCTCTTGTAGTGAGCGTCATGATGTGTGTATGAACTGTGTTCGGCCTTGATAGCAACTTGTGTGTGCTACACAATGAGAGCTAAACTATACAACAGATACATCATATTTTAAATATTTTATGCAACAAAATGTCAACAAATTTGTAATTATGAAAAGTTTTTTTCACCTTTTCATCTCATTAGAAAGCCATCTCAAAACTTAGATTGTCTGTCTAAACAAATGCAAAACAACAATGGGGGTCCCACTTGTATAGGGACATTTGTTACTATCCTCTCGAAGTAGTTCAGGCCCATTAAATCAGATTGCAGCACTTGTGTATTTTTTGTCCATGGCAACAGCAAAAATGTATTATAATGTCTGCTAAGCAGGTTGTTGTGGTTCTGCTGTATGAAAACTCGTCGGAGTTCGCAGCAAACACTAGCTCAGACTAGCTCAGTGAAAAGTCATGAGACTCTATTAATGTAAACACTTGAAAGTTTGTTGATCCAGGAGTGCCAATAGAAAAAAAATGAAAGAGGATGAATGTTAACTGAAGTTCATTACTGTATCTTCACAAACAATTGACACTCGTAATAAATGAAAGAAAACGAAGTAAGAGACAGAATTTCAGCGTGGTCACTCACTGCCCTGCACAAACACTACATCGCTGAACTGAATGACTGACAAACTGAGACGAACTTGAAACTGTGATGACAACGAACTTAGTGATGTGAAAAACTTAGTGATGATTAAGTCGCGCTAACCCTGTTTAAGCTGCCTGAAAATATTGCATCATATAAACGTGGTCCAATTGTGGCTTCACAAAGTGCGTTAATGTCTAAAAACAGTCTGTGAACACTAAAGTGGTTCTCAAAATCAAAATATTACAATGCGCGTGCGGCTGTCACGTCGGCCTACTGTGACATCAGCACACCGAGTTTTGTCAAATGGTGCAATACACAGATGTGTCGCGTACTAAACCCTTGAAAAAGTTGCACTGTTATTCTATGATGTTAATACTACTGATGCAATGACTCAAATAAAATAATAAATTTGGAAAAATGACTATGTACAAAATAGAAACAAATTATTATTGTCACGATCTTTGAAATATTAAATTAATTACTATCCTTTACGCAGAACTATATAAAATAAAAATAACTCCCGAAAACATACATTACAATATATTGCAATGCTACAAGGTGCTCGCTGTTATTACGTGTTTTATTACTGTGAGCTGGTAGTCCGTACAATGTAAAAATTTCTCATATTTTTATATATAATATGTTGCATACGTAAAATATTTAGACATTTTTAAAGATGAGAACGTGTGTGTATCATCTTGTGAAGATCGTGTAAGTGTTCATTATGTAATTCCGATCTCTTGCGACAAGACTTACGGCTATTGGCTTTTCAACATATATATCACTCGCATTTCTTCCCACCATACATATATACATACATACACTTGCAATTAGGCTTCCGCCTGGTTGCAAACTCTCTCACCTCTCCTTCACCCAACCAACTCCTTTTCCAATCCCTTCCTGAATTTACCAACTCCTCTCACAGATACTAATTCCTCCCTCAACACATTCCACTCCCTCACAGGCCTCACAAGCATGGACTGCGTACCCCGCTCCATTCTCCTCCACACCCTCTGACGCTTCTCACTGTTGTTTCCTCTTCCTCTAAACACCCCTTACTTAGCTTACAATGTAGCCGTCCACATCCTCCCTCTTCATTCACCACCCTGTACAACCTGACTAGCCGTTCAACTTTCCTCCTGTCCTTCAATGAGCTCCATCCCATTTCTTTCATCATAACTGATGGCCTATAGTTCCCTTCTTCCTCACCATCTTGCCCATGCCTTCTCCACCTACCCTTCACCCATCTTGTTGCCTTTCTCTGCACCTTTTCCAGTTCTCGCACCTCCACCTCCACATACGGGTCCCATACTGCTGCAGCATATTCTAACATTGGCCGTACCATTGTGCCATATACCTTCACCTTCACCTACAGCTGACTCCATTCAACACTCTTCCCAGCTTACCCAGAGCCATTCTTCCCTTTGCAACCATCCTCGCTACCTGTTTTTTCCACCTGAGGTCTCCCTACAGTACAATACCTAGATACTTATATTCTGCTGCTAATTCTATCTCTTGTCCCTCCCATCTGTACATGTCCCTGCTTATCATCTTCTTCCTTGTGAAACTCACTACCTTAGTTTTTCTTACATTTATCTTCATTTTATTTTTTCTGGTCCACAACCATATCTTATCAATGTACGCCTGCAAATTTCCGCCCCCCTCTCCCACCTCAGCATATACAACACAATTGTCTGCAAACAATCTGATTTTTCCCCTAATCCTCAAACCCATGTCATTTACCATTATGGTAAATAACAAAGGACCCAGCACGCTTCCCTGTGGTACCCCTGACGTAACCTCCTCTTCCTCCGATATTGCCTCCCCCACTTTAACCCTCTGCCTTCGCCCCCTGAGAAAGTCCCCTATACATTCCACTACCCTCCTGTCTGGTATATCAGCAACGCCACTTTCCTCATCAATGTCCCATGGGGCACCTTATCAAATGCCTTCTCAAAATCTATGAAGCAGGCATCCACCTGCTTCCCCTCATCAACTACCTGCACCAGATCCTCTAATAACCCAGCCAGCTGAGTCTCACATGAGTATCCCCTCCTGAAACCATGCTGGGACTCCTCCAACCAATTCCTATTGTTCATAACCCTCACCACATACTGCACCACCAGTTTCTCCATTACTTTTCCTGTACTTGATGTGAGACTCACTGGTCTGTAGTTGCCAGGCCTCCTCCTATCCTGTTCCTGCTTGTGTATAGGTACCACCATAGCATCCTTCCAATCATGTGGTAACTTACCCTCTCCTAAGGACTTTTTAAACATCACTTCTAAATATTTTGCCAACTCCCTGCCACCAAACTTTAGTGCTGCGTTTCCTATACCATCTGGTCCCTCTGCCTTACTGCTCTCCAAACCCTTAATTACCTTTTCTATCTCCCACTCCCTCATCTTAAACTCACCAAACACCCACCCAAATCCTGTGTGCCCCACTATTCCAACACTCCTTTGCCTCAAACACTGACAAGTACTGTCCTTGCAGCATGTCAGATTTTTCTTGGTCATTTGTCGCATGCCTACCATCCCTTCCTGTTAGAAAAGGGATCCCTTCCTCTCCTCCCCTTAACCACCTAACATACCTAAACAATTTCCCCCATTCCTTGCCTTTTCATTCTTTCACCATGTTCACCAGAAATACATTCTTTGCCTGTTTGATCTTCCTTTCAAGCTCCCTACCCATTTGTTTCATCATTTCTTTAGATCTTATCACCCGTTCATTTCTCCACTTGGCATGTAATTTTCTGCACTTCTTCTTCATTTTCAAAATCTCCTGTCCATAATATGGCGGACCTTTTCATTGGCACAAATTTCTCCAACATAATCTCCATTAATCCTCTAAACTCCCTCCACAACCCCTCTACACCCTCCTCCGTAGACAATTTTTTAAACCTGTCTCTCAGAAATATTTCTGCTCCCTTCTTGCCTCCTCTCCCATACTGCCACACCAACCTTTCTGCCATTTGCACTTCCCTCATCCTGCCAATCCCAATTTTCACAACTGGGATATGATGGTCGCTTATACCATCCAATACTATTGCACCTAATACAGCATTCCTAGGTCTAACCAACACCACATCCAGCACTGATCCAACACCCTTCTCATTCCATCTTGTAGGTGTTTCTACTACCTGGACTAATCCTCTGTTGACTAACTGTGCTGCCATTCTCTGCATCATGCTACCCATTCCTTCTGCACCCTCTACCCATTTCACCCCTGGCATATTCAAATCCCTGCTACAACAACCCACTGCCTGTCCTTTAGTCTATCGACCCTTTTCTTGATCATCTCAATTGCCTGCCATCTCTGTTCTGGTGGTCTATATGCTGCCAGTAAAGTAATACTCCTATTACTATTACCACTCAATTTAATTTCCATTACCTCGACATCCTCACTAACCCATTCTACCGCCACTTTTAGCCCTTTCCTCACACACACAATTATTCCTCCTCCTCTCCCATCCCTGTCTCTTTTGAAGATGGTGAACTTATCCTGCCTACACTCAATGTCCAATACTTCCTCAGTCAACCAAGTCTCCACAGCTACCACTATATCCGCCCCATATCCTTCAACCTTTCCCCAGAAGCCCTCCAGCTTGTTGTACACACTCCTACAGTTCACCACCATTATCTTTATAGTAGTACTCTGCTTTACCATTCTACGTTGCTTACCTCCTATCTCCACCCCTGCGGCCTCATCAATGCTATCCTCTCCATTTCTCTCCCCTTCTGTTTCCTTGCTTCTGATTGCTATTTCAACAACTGCTACTCTGCCCTGACCCTCTCCATGCAGCCAGCTACTTCTCTACCTAGCAGATCACCTAGAATCCTCTTTCCCTGTTCTGTCAGGTGAACATGGTCCCTCCCTACACTTTCCCAGCCTACCCATTTCCTACTATCTATCAATGTAGCCCCCAAATCCCTACACACCCTCTCATATACCTCACTTGCAGCCACTGCCTTCCTATAGGATACTCCTTTCCTAACCAGCACGCCACTGACTACTGCCCTAGCTCCAGGGAACTTCTCCCGCACTTTCCTCAGCAATCTCCTGAGGTCCCGCTCTACCTCCTGCCTCCCTCCCTATGAGCCAGGTCATTTCCCCTTACATGAATGAGAACAACCTTTGCCACCCTACTACCTCTCATACCACTAACCCTTTCCTCCAAATCCCTGGTATTGCCCCCCCCCCCCAAATGCTCCTTAATATGTAATTTCCTTCCTGATATTCCTCAGCTCCACCCCCTTTACAATACAGCTGCCTAGAAAAACTACCTCTGGCTCCCTTCCTACTACCTGTTCCTGCTTTGTGGCTCTTCCACCCACCTGCCTACCATTGTCTCCGGTCTCCTGCAGCACCCTTGTTTTCCTCCCTTTGGCCAGCCCTTCTCTCTCCCCTCTGGCCCTGAACAGTCCACTTTCTCCTGCTTGCTGGTCTTTACTAAATGCACACTTGCAAGCCTCAGCATACTGCTTCCTACCTTCTACCACTGCCTGCTCCCTGCTTTCTGTTTCCCGTTCCTCTATTCCTGATTGCTTCCTGCCTACTACTATCACCTTATCCCTTGCTACTATTTCTTGCTCCTCTAACCTTATTTGCTGTCTTATGTCTCCTACTGCCTTATCTCTTTCTACTGCCTCCAACTCATCTATCTTCCTCCTTAATCATACCACCTCTATCTCTGCCTCTCTCCTCCTCTGCCTTTCCTTCTGCAGCCGTACTTGCATTCTGCCTAACTCTTCCTCTCTACTCAGCTTTTCCTCCTGTGGACTGGCTTTCATTTTCCTTAGCATCCCCTTTAAATCTTCCAACTCCTCCTCTAACTTATCCACCCTCATTTCTACTCTACTCTTACTCATCTCATTCCTGACCTTTTCCTCCATCCTCTTAATCCTATGCATCATTTCCCTCTCTTTCCTGCTCATCAAATCCACCATCTCCCCTTTCCACCTCTCCTCTTTAACCACTTCCATTGGCACTGGTACACCTTCTACAAAGCTTCCCCTCAGCATATCCCAAATCCAGTTTCCACCTTCTCCACTTATTTGTGTTTTCTTCTCTACCCTTAATTTGTTCCCTACCACTGCCACTAAACCCTTTCCCTCAACACATTCTTCACACTTCCACTCATGTTCCTGTAGTGATCCCAGTTCCTCCTCCCTGATCCCTATATAGCCAACATGGTAAAAGCTGCCACACTGGTCGCACTGCACACCACTATCTAACCCCTTCTCCACACCTTACCACAACCCCTACACTTACACCTCCCTATTAATTTTTTTACCCTCTCTTTTTAAAAAAATAATTTAACTAACTTAAAACTAAAACTACTCTCCCTTATAAAATACACCAAATACTTACGTATACACACACTTTCTTAACTAGCCTAACTTACACCATAAACCCTTTACCCTCGTACAATAACAAAGGCTTGGCCTTGTGCACACAATCGGACACTACTCCCTCCTTATAACTATTTACCACATAACACATTAACCTTAACTTTTAAAACTCTAATTATACCTCATATTACTACTCCACCTATATTTAAACCTATTGCTAGAACTAATCACAAGTCAAAACAACCTTAAATATAAATAAGGAACAACACAACCTGTAGTACATCTGTGGTGGCCATCTTGGCTATAAGAATAGGAAATAGCAAGTTTTTTGCTTCGGATAGAGAATCATTTAATGATAACTAAAGGGAGTGAGAAAAACCGTAAGAAGCACTTTTTCTGGAAGAAGCTGAAAAGAATTACAGTAAAACCTCGTTAATTGGAAATTGATACATTCAAAGTGTTTATTCATCCCCAAACTGAAGAATAGGATTTGATATGCTTTTAGGTTCAGTTAATTCAAAATTCGCCTTTTATGTAATTCGAAGTTTGATTTCATCTAAAAGTGTATATGAACTTCAGATTAATTAATCAAAGCTATAATAATTATGATGATAAACATGCATCGCCTACACTGTTGTCAGTGCACACATGGTAAACCAGTAATGGGTGGTGGCGTGGCAATCAGCTGACGCAGCCACTACTGCCGCCCGCCTCAGTGATGTCATTAATCATGCCTGAGTTTTCACGTCTGTTGACTGGTTTTCGTCACCTCTTCCACCCACCGAAGAGAGGAAAAGATGTGACATCTAGTGCTACGCACTGTGTGAAGTTAGGGACAGTACGAGAAAGACAATTCCAGGCTGTCTGTTCTGACATTTGTGTTTAGTGGGGATGAGTGTTTGGAACAAGAGGTTGAGAATACAGAAAATAGAAAGATGCATAAAGTAGGAAGGGAGAAGAAAAATAGATGAAAAAGAGAGTATGGGTGTGGAAGAGAGTTTAGAGCTGTGTTGGCCACGAAAAAGATGATTTTTTGGAGGGGGAGGGGGGGGAGGGAGGAAGGAAGCTTGGTGTGGTGTAGGCGTGGCTTGTAGATGGAGGGTAAAGGAGGGTAGTGGTGTGGGCACGGCTGAAGGATGAAAGAAGGAAGGGAGTGAAGCAAAGCGGTATGAGCAGCATGGCTAATGGGAGGGATGAGGGACAGTTGGTAGAGGGTAGACTGAAAACCAGAGGTAGTGGAACAAACACAAAGAAGAAGGCATGGTCTGACCTCTTAGAGGTCAGACCATGCTAAGCGAGAGGTGCTTCCCGACACATGGCTCCAGCGCCTGGCTGGCCGGCCAGGCAGAGTAGGATTGAGAACTAGCAACAGTGTGCTGTCATCCCCAAACCCATAAAAAATACCAACAACCTTGCAGGGCTCCATAGCCGTCCCCCTTTCCAGTCACCATGCTTAAAAAAAATCCAGCAGGCAAGCAAGCATAGGCATCCCGCTTTCAACTTTATCAATATTTGCCAGAAGTGCATTCATTGTAGTGGGAGCGAGAGGATACTGGCTACCACAGGTGTAGTTTATAACCAAACTTTACCATTGTTTTTGTTTTGTTTTTTATATTTTGGCATAGCAATTAAAAGCAACAATTACAACACCTATATTTTACTGCACGTGAACATATAAATAATGATCATGACAAATGCAACAAACTTATTTTTTGGGCTATTTCCTTCAAATTTTTGCCTTTTATAAACCAAAAATTTTATGATTCCCCAAAACAGGGTTGTAACTTCGAGAGGGTAGTTTTTTCCATGGCCATAGTTGTCTTTACTTTGGAAAGGGAATATGTAAATTTCTTTAATAAACATAAACAAACTTTTTTTAAATTCGATAATTTAAAATTATGGAATTCAATGTCAAAAAATTAGATCCCGAGCACTACCAATTAATGAGGTTTTATTGTACACATCGTCACATAACACAAAATAAATATAAATAAAAGAAAATATTACATAGGGAGTCATATCAATATCAAAAAGTCAACTCCATGAAAAAGTTTATAAGGATTCAAATCCTGTCACAGTTTCTGGCTGTCCGCTAGTATGTGAAGTTGTATTTATAATTGCAGCCAAAGACATCAGATGGTAAGTGAAGCACGGGAACATTGTTTTATTGATCCTATGCTCAATGACTATGCTGTTTGCACAATATACAAAACCAGAATTTGGTGAGGCGGTAAATCATACTGCACAAGTAATATGCATGCGAAAACATACAAATTTCAAACACACTGCATATGTGTAAATTAAGAAAATGCAACCATTGTGATTCAAATGAAACTACCAGCTGCCAGAAGACAGATGTGGATGACTCTGACTCTGTTAGTACATTAGCAAAAGTGAACATGGATGCTGTAGTGTTGGTCGTGAACATCCATAGGCTGCCATGTTTTACACACTCTCCTCTCTCGGCCCTTGCCCAGGCCTCCCAACCTCTACATCTCAAATATCCCTACACTACATCTCTCTTTCTAACTTTTGTCTATACAGACACAGTATTCTGCACAGATTATGTCAATCCTGCTACTACACTATATCTAGACCTAATTCTAGCTGTTATTTCTTCACTATTTGCACTACATATTACCAGTTCAATACTGGTGAACTCTGCATCTGCATAAAACACACTTGACACAGTCGGGTGATACATGAGACGAACGATGACATAAATACAGTGGTTGTTCCCAATCACAGCATTATCGAGACTCAGGGTAGTCAGGGATACTGTGTGGGTTATGTGTGTCCATCTCACCCGTGTGTACTTACAAACGCGTAGGCAATACTAAACATTTTACTAAACATCACTGGAAATAAACACTTAATAAAACATATGTCGCTAGAACACTGTCACTATTGAATAAAAGAGTTAAGTTCACTGTAGACCTGCTTTTATTGTTATTATGCATACACATCAACGTGTCAATGAAATGATTATCTTGGTCAAGACTAGCCAATTCCGCTTGGGTGCTCCCCAGCCCACAATTACTCTAGCGCATGCCTAGATGGATGATCTCACCGAGGTACGTGAAAGCACAGCCTTCACGAGGGAAGAGAGCCGACAGCTGCTAGGGTGGACTGATGATAGGATATGGTGAATTAAAAATGAAACCCTGATGATACATTAACACGTGTGATTACTCGGCATCACTAACGCAAACTCGTCGGGGCTCTCCCTCCAGCATGTGGGTAGTATGGTGACGGCCTAAACACAGAGCCAGCTAGGACGGAAGTAATTGCACCGTACACTAACTACAAAATTACATAAACCCTTAAATGATACATGAAACAAGATGGGACACAAGATGAATATTTACAATAAACACACACGTGTGAAAACAAGTTTAGATGGCGCGGATGCCGCTGGATGAAGTTCGTAGTGGACCACATGATGCAGGTGAAATTGCAATAATTCTGCGTGGAAATGGTAAATAAAATTCTGACAAAAGGTTATTCTTGCTAAAAAAATTATTCTCTTTATGGTTGAAGTGGTTACAGGCGTGTAACATGCCTGATGGCGGTAAAATCAAACATTACTGTGACCGCATGGTCAAATACAAAAAGCATCAATTTACGTGAAAATACATTGAACCCTGAAATAAATTATTGCGCATACAATGTTACACAAATAAGCTCTCAAATGCAATGATAGCATATACAAAGACTTGGCGTCGGTCGGCCACGTGGTTATACATGATGTTGCTGTAAAATATTCAAACACGAAAAATACCCTCAAATATACACATAAAAATAAAGCCCTTAAAATTGCGTGTAGCAATAACGCCGAAGTTACAATGAAATGCCATAAACATAGGCGGATGGCACCTGATTCAAACGGTGCGGGTCGCATAACCTCTCCGACATCTTTCTCCTCCTCCTCCTCGATTAAGTTAAAAATGCCACAAGGGCGCAAAAAATGGATAAAGCAGTAGCATAACGCTGGGGAAAATGTCTGGCAAAAACGTATGCAAGTGAAGGTTAACCAGTAAACTAAATTGACTATGGAAACCTAGATCAGTGAACAAAAGTTGTAGTACGTACGTGACAATGTCTTACCTTGCCAGCTCTCCTTGACAGACTGTTCAGGGACAAGCGTCGCACGGATCTACCATGGCCGCCTACGCGGTTCACATAAGCGCAAGTGCTATGCACGCAGAGTAAAATATTTAATTTTTGAAAATAAAATGGCACAAATTAAATTAAATATTGTTTTACATTTCTATAATTTTCTTATGAATTTCAATATTACTTTAGTGTCTCTTTATGATGACGTTCATGCCGGAATATTAAGTGTTCTTAATCTTGGTGCCGCGGACACTTTGAATTTTATAACCAAACAATTTAAAATTAGTACAATCAAACACTCTAAAACATTTTAAGACATATTAAACACTGCAAATACAATAGAAGACATTTGACACAGAAAATAACATTTATACGAAAGTTCAAAATTATTGACCTCTATGCGTACGTGTGGGACACATGACGTGTGTGGTGAGCGCCACCATGGGCTCTAGCGCCGCTAGCTGTTAGCCTGTATCATACTTCTATCTAAAAGTCCATTCTGCGAGGTTTGCCACTGTTCTCCCACTTCAAGTTCTGACAACTTGATCACTACTGCCTCTCTCACCAGTGCCTGTATTGGCATTTGAAGACACTATACTTCTCTCACATTCCCTTGCTGGGAATCCCAGAAATGGCATATCTTCAGTAAGGATATTCTCCCTCTCTCTCCTGCTGGACAAGTGTCGTCCTCGTGATTCCCTGCTTCGTAACATCTTTCTTGATGTTCAGCTCGTTCATTTTGTTTGCTTGAACCTGATATTTGAACAGTTCCCCTTTTATTAACTGTTGTAGTCTGCCTGCCTATTTTTCCTTCCTCTGTTCCTTCCCCTACTTTTATAAGCTGCCTCCTGTTCCTATGTAGCAAGCCCGTTTCAGTAACTACCATGTATGACCTTGGTGATTCTGCAACAGTCTGGACTTTCCCATAACATCTCATGTTCCTGATCTACAGTCTGTCTCCAGCCTTTAGAATGGGCAGATCCTTGACTCTGCTTTTTTAATCATATATTCTTCCGTTTCTCTCCTTAAGTGCCAAATTCTTGTGCCTAAACCCTTGTACAGCTGTTTCATTGTCCCAAATAGGTCGGAGTTGTAGCTGTATCATTAGGTAATATATTTCCCAGCTTCCGTTTGAACAACAGTTCAGCTGGCAATAAACTTGACTCCAAAGGTGTACATCTGTAGGAGAGGAGGCCAAGGTTAGGACCTTCTGATTTGGACAGAATGTGTTTGGCAATTTCTACCGCTTTCTCAGCTTCACCATTTGACAGTGGAAATCGTGGGCTAGAAGTCCTATGGCTGAAACCATATTCCTTGGAAAACTTATGGAATTCCAACGATGTAAACTCGGTGCCCCAGTCTGTTTGAACCATTTGTGGAATTCCATGTCTGGCGAAAATATTCTTCATCCTGACTATCACTGCCCTAGATGTTGTTTTGTCCAGAGTCTCCACTTGTGGTTGTGAGAATCTGTACACAAGTACCTAATACATATTACTTAAACTTCTCACATGTCCAAGTGGCTGCCAAAGCTTCCTTCTCAATTTGGGAATATCTGGTTTCTGTTTCACTCAGGCTCCTTGATGCGTATATAATGGGTTTCCATTGGTTTTTTTGTTGCTGTTCCAGCACTGCCCCTAGGCCGTATGATGCGGCATCTACTGAAACTATGAGTGGGGTCCCGTGTCTGTAAAGGGCTAGGGTCGGCTGCTGCGTCAGTTCTTGCTTGATTGTTTCTATGACTTTCTTTTGTTTATCATCCCATATCTACTAATTACCCTGTTTCAGCAGCTCTCTTAATGGTTGGATTATCTCAGACAACTGCGGAGTGAACTTCCGTAAGTATTTCTTCACATCCAATATTTGCCGCAACTCTTGTGACATTACTTGGATCTGGCATTTCTGTAACGGCTTTTGTCTTGTCTGGGTCTGACTGAACCGTTCCTTCACTAATAATGTGATCTAGAAACTTGACAGGCTGTACTTTAAACTGGCACTAGACTGCATTCAGGGTAACCCCTTCATCTTTTAACTCTCTAAGTACTGACTGCACCCGCAAATCATGTTCTTCTGATGTAGTACCATAAATGACGATGTTGTCTGCCTGGTTGACAACACCATCTATCCCCTGCAGGATTTCTTGCATTTTGCGCTGGAAGTGCTCTGGACCTGAAGTTATACTAAATTGGAAGTAATTAAAAAAGAATCTCCCAAATAGTGTTAGAAATGTAGTCAGAATTGCACTCTCTTTTGCCAAAGGTACTTGCCAAAATCCCCTCGAAGAATCCAATTTGGTGAAAATTTTTGCTTCTCCTAACTGTGCCAGTGAGACCTCTACTACTGGAAGCTGAAGGTGTTCTCGACATACAACCTATTCAGTTCTTTATAGTCTACAGAGATTCTGACCGACCTATCCATCTTGGGCACCACTACCACTGGTGCACACCACTCCGTTGGTTTCTCGATAGGTGTTATAGCCCCTTCTTTCACCATGTTATTCAATTCCAGTTTTAACTCATTTTTCAATGGTAGTGCGACTCTTCTCGGGGCTACAACTGCATACGGCTTATAGCTGTCTTTTAGGACTATCTCATATTCCTTATGAAGTTTACTTAACCTTGTGAAAAGTTCTGGGAATTTACCAACAGTCTGATGTGCATTCTCTGTAGGCTTACTCACCCTCTTTTTGTTCACCTCTTCCAAGGCTCCATTGTAGTAAACAGTGATGATATTAAAAGCTCTCAAAGCAGGTCTCCCTAGAAGTGAGATCGGTTGGCTTTCCACCACGTATATTTCTTGTTCAGTATGTTTGTTGTTGAAAAAAACATAATTTTTGCAATGCCTACTACATTGATAGTTCCATTCCCAGCACCAAACAGATTTTTGTGAGTTCTTCCAGCACTATTCCAAGGCGGTCACTTAACCTTAGCCCAATTACGTGATGTCTGTCCCTGTATCCACTTTGAACTTAACCTCAACATTCCCTACGAGGAACCAGACGAACCATGGTTGTGCACAGACCTCCAATGATGCCACTTCACCCATGAAGTACTCACACTGTTCGTCATCCTTTGTTCACAATTCTTGTACTTCCGCATATCTGCAGCACCTTTCATAAAGGCCTTTTTCGTTGCACTTCCTGCACTTCGCCTTGTCTGCCGGGCACTTATACCAAGGGTGTGAGGGTGTCACTCCACACTTGGAGCATCTGCTAGTTGCTGCTTCAGTGTTTCGCCGATAGGTCTCGCTTGTATTTTGTGCAAACTGTAGGTGGCGATACTTTTCTGAATTCTCTGTTCTTGGCGGTCAATGAGTATCCACCCCACCATTGGGAACTGCATTGATAGACATTTCTGATGACAGCCGCACTGCCTGCTGCTGTTGTTTTACTGTTTCTGCCTGTCAGATATTTTTTACTGCCTGCTCCGTTGTCAGTCCACTGTCCATTTGTATCGCCTCCGATACCCTACCATTAGACACTCCAATAACCAGTACTGTTGTTATGAGTCCTTCCTTCAGGCTTTGCAATTCACAAGTCTCTGCCAATTTAAAAACATTGTTAATAAATGCATCTGCTGATTCCCCGTCTTGTTGCCGGCATTTGAAAAACTAGTTTGTTCGTGAATAAGATTCTTGCTCACTGAAAAAAATGACTCAAACCTACTTTTCACCATTGTATACATTTAACCTGATCTTCTTTCAAGGCGAACGAGTCCAACATGTCATCTGCCTCAGGCTCAATGCAGTAGAGCAGCATGTTTACTTGAGCTTCTTCAGATTAATCGCAGAGTCCCAATGCGATCCGGAACCTTTAGAATCATCGTATCCATTTGCTCCATTCCGCTGGTGCTCGAAAATCAAAGTTTTCAGGTGGCACAATCTGAAATTGCATCGCACTCGTCATTGTGATGTGCGACACTGCTTCCGCCATCCTTCAATGCGGTTCTGACAGCGAACTGGAATTTACAGGTAATTCCCGAAACACAAAGAATTTGCGCTGATCACAAACGTGACACAAGCCAACATCGCCCGAATTACGGCATCAATATTACCGGAAATAAAGAAACTTGACACAATGTAGTGTTGGTCGTGAACACCCATAGGCGGCCGTGTTTTACATACTCCCCTTTCTTGGGCCTTGCCCAGGCCTCCCAACCTCTACATCTCCAATATCCCTACACTACAGATGCTAAACATTCTTTTTGATTTAAGCAAACTGTTAAAATTTTTTTTGGATTAAAAAAATAAATTTTGGTAGGATGAGTTTCAGGCAAACGTAATTTACTAAACGATTGTAAGGATGATATATACAAACACAACAAGCCATTCAGTTTAACTGAAGACAAAGGATTCAGAGATCTTTCACACCTCCTAGAACCAAGTAAGGAATGCCTTCTCGGAAGCATTTTGTGAAGAAAGTAGTACAATTGATGTGTTCTAAGTGCAAGGTTGCTGTGCAGAAGAAACATGAAACTGCAGAATATGTGAGTTTATTGCAGACATGTGTGGACATCAAGCTGTAATTATGTTTATTTAAGCTTGACTACATACTATGTTGATAATGATTTTGTTTTAGATGACACGGCTCTTGAAGTTATTCTACTTCCAGAACTATCTCACAATGCTGTATATATTACAAACTTCATAAATCAGACACTGATGGAATCTAACATGGATCAAAAAATTGTGGTGTTGTGCAAGACAACGGAAGGAATATTACCTCCGCTCTTGAAAGATGGGATGCTCAACAAAAAAAATTATGAACATCGTTAACTGGTAATTGCAGACACATTGTACGCCATTTCAAGCATGTGTATTATTCCTGTAAGGTTAAAAGACTGTAAATAAATTGTGAAAGCCAGAAAACATAACTTGTCCAAGATGAACCCACCAGAGGGAATGCCACTCTTCATACGATTAAGTGTTTGCTTCAGCAGAAGCAAGCAATAATACTTGCAGCAACAACATTAAAGCTGCCAGTGGAACTGACTTTGTGATTGGGAATTGGAAACGTTAACCTGACGGAGGTATTTGACAAGGCAACATTTGAGATTCAACCAGGTAACTTTACATTACAAAGATTCTTTCCTTAGGGAACTACATTTCTAAGGTACAGCCTGTTTAACATGAAACCTGCTAAAATTTACTAAATTAATTGAACACACAACAAAGAAATATTCTTATTTACTTGTTTTGTACATTTATTCAGATAACATACTTACTATCAATTCTCTCAGATTCATTATTGTAGGCTGTTTTCTAGCATCTCATGTGATTCACAAGTGTTTTCTGATTCACATACTATTAGGATAAGTTAGCAGTGCATTTGTATGATTTACCAATGCAAAGTATGAATTTGCATAAAAAGTTATAGGTAGAATAAAAATTATTTATGTAAATGTATTTACCCAGGTTCACGCAAACTGCGTTATCGGCAAGTGGTGAGGAAGTAGTTAGAGGCGGAATTGTCATTATAGTCCCAGGGCGGTAGGCCGTAATTTTGTGCATAGCTATGAGGTGAGCAGAAACTCTTACCAGGGTCGTGACATTGCCACGTGGCTGGTTAGTTAACCCCACTACACAAATAATCTGCTTTGTTGTTGGCTAGGTCATTTTGATGCCAGCTAAACAGCCAGTGGCGCTAGAGTCCAATAATTTTGAACTCTCACATAAATATTATTTTTCAGTGTAAAATGTGTTATATTGTATTTGCAGAGTTTAATATGTCTTAAAGTGTTTGTTGCTATTTTAAAATTGTTTGGTTATGAAATTCAAAGTTCCCGCGTCACCGAGATTAAGAACACTAACATTCCGGCATCAACGCCGTCATAAAGAGACACTAAATTAATATGAAAAGTCATAATAAAATTATAAAATGTTAAACAGTATTAAATTTAATTTGTGCCATTTAATTTTCTATAGTAAAATATTTTACTCTGCGTGAATAGCACTTCCGCTTATGTGAACCCCATAGGCGGCCATGGTAGGTCCGTGCAACGCTTACCTCTGGACAGTCTGTCGAGGAGAGCTGGCGAGGTAAGACACTGTCACGTACGCACTACAACTTTTGTTCACTGATTTAGGTTTCCATAGTCAATTTAGTTTGCAAGTTAACCTATGCTTGCATACATTTTGGCAGACATTTCCGCAGCATTATGCTTCTGCTTTATTAATTTATTTCACCCTTGTGGCATTTTTAACTTAATCGAGGAGGAGGAGTAGAAAGATGTCGGAGAGGTCACATGACCCACGCAACTTGAATCAGGCGCCATCTGCCTATGTTTATGGCGTTTCATTGTAATTTCTGCATTATTGCTATGTGCAATTTTAAGGGATTTGTTTTTATGTATGTACTTGAGTCTATTGTTCATGTTTGAATATATTACGGCAACATCACGTATAACCACGTGGCTGACCGATGCCAAGTATTTGTATACCCATCATTGCAGTTTTGAAAGCTTATTTATGTACCATCGTATGTACAATATTTTATTAAGGGTTCTATGTTAAAATGTTGTCAGGGTTCCATGTAATTTCACGTAAATTGATGCTTTTTGTACTTGACCTCATGGTCACAGTAATGTTTGATTTTACCACCATCAGGCATGATATACAAGCCTGTAATCACGTAAATTGCGAAGAGAAATTTTTCTGAACAAGAATATTATTTTGTCTGGATTTAATTTGTCATTTCCATCAAGAAATATTGCAATTCCACCTGCACCCGGTGGGTCCGCTACGAAATTCATCCAGCGGCATCCGCGCCATCTAGACTTGTTTTCACACATGTTTGTGTTTATTGTGACTACTCATCTTGTATCCCATTTTGTTTAACATATCTTCCAGGGTTTATGTAATTTTGTAATTTGTGTACAGTGCAATTATTCACGTCCTAGCCGGCTCTGTGTATAGCCCGTCACCACACTACCCACATGCTGGAGGGAGAGCCCTGACGAGTTTGCGTTAGTGATGCCGAGTAATCAAATGTGTTAATGTATCATTAGGGTTTAATTTTGTAATTCATAGTGTCCTATCTTCTGGGAAAAGTCGTTAGTCCACCCTAGTGGCTGTCGGTTCTCTTCCCCTGTAAAGGCTGTGTTTTCATATATTGCGGTGAGATCATACATCTAGGCATGCGGTAGATTAATTGCGGGCTCCAAGTGGAGTTAGCTAGACACGACTGAGTGTATCATTAATTTCATGGCACGTTGATTTGTAAGCACAGTATCAATAAAAACAAGTCTTACAGTGAACGTACCTCTTTCATTTGTAGTGACACTGTCCAAGCCACATGTGTTTTTCAAGTGATAAATATATTTAGTAAAAGTCTAGTATTGCCTACGTGTTTGAAAGTACGCATGGGTGAGACAAGCTCACAGAACCCACAGCATCCCTGAGAACCTTGAGTCTCAATAGTGCGGTGATTGGGAAGCACCGCTGGCGCCCAAATTACTAGTAAGTATTTGTGTCATCGTTCATCTCGTGTCTCACCCGACGGCGTCAACTAACCATAGAAATTAAGGGTGACCACGTGCATGTTAAATCCAAAGCCATCCAGCATTATTAATACACAATAAAACACTACAGAACACATGGAGCACTATATGAACTTGGTTACAATAAAGGAAACTGCACAAAGGTATTGCGGCATGAGAACACTTACGTCAGACCTCGCCAGAACTAGCCCAAGGTAGACACTTATGTTACATACACAAGAAAAACCGTAAGGTGTTTTAATTATTTAAGGGCCCTCCATTCAACAGAAGGGTCTACACAGGCTGAGGGGGTGATAACAGAGGTTTAAGAATAAATTACACAACAGAAAGACTATATCAGTGAACGCTAAGTTGATGTCCCCACTGGTTATGTGGCACCCATCCAGCCAGCTTGAGCTCCAAGCAGAGACTGCACAATGGCCATCGTAAGCAGGGACACGAACGTGCACCAGAAGTGGTGAACCCGTGCAGAGCATGTGCGTGAAGAACAAAGTGTAAGTGAAATGAAAGGATAACAAAATTAACACTAACATGAATCCTTTTTACCATTGTCTTCGGCCGTCTGCTGATCTTCAGTGCACTCTACACATTGTGCAGATGCACTGAACACATGCAATACATGCATCGTACAACCTTGCATCTTGTGCACAAGTGGTCCATGCCAGGCTTAAGCCGATCAAGGAACAACGTTGAATAAAAAATACTCTTCCCTGTTAGGCCATCATAGGCATGTGAGTGTATGAGACTAAAACTCATGCATTCTGATGTATGGGGGCTAGGTGTTTACTGAATGCTAGTGTTTGCGCCATGCGGCATCTAGGCATTGTCAACTATCGTGCGTGACATGGACAAGGAGAGGGGGGTGGGTCACAGCAGGAGTGCGCCTGCACAGGCAGCTGTGAAGCCACGAGGGTGCTTGCACCCAATCAGAACATAAATAAACACAGGTTTTAGATGTAAACAAAGGCGTATGCAGATGGGCACTATAAAGTACTTGAAGAGAATCTATAAATTGATGCAAGACATAAACAGCACAGCACTTAGATGAGCAATCTACGTAAATGCGGCATGCTGAAAACAACTGCAAGATTGAAAGAAAATAAACACAGGTTCAGACGTAAATAAACAAGGCACTTAAAGAGAAATACACGTAGTTGGTGCATGGTGCAAATAAAAGCCTTCTGTGGTAACACCTTGGCTACGAACTTACTAGTATTGCATGATGTGCAAATAAACACAACAAACGGCACTGGTCAGGAGCGAAATTATTAGATGTAATTAGACACAATCAATCTACACACAAATAAACACAAGTCATGAATGGTGCAATCATGTACCACCTGATGAAGTGGACAGAGCTTTATATAGTGTCATACAGACTGATGTGCACTGACAACACACATGGCTCTGATGACACTAGAGAAACGTAACTAAACAGTGGGCTGTTTCAGACAGTGCATCAGCCTGCAGACACACACGGCACTCACAACATAAGACACAGGATGAAGATGGGGTGGCAGCAGGCATGGCAGATGTGCTGCCGCGATGTGAGGCTAGTGATGGACTGCGGCGGCACTGAGGTGTTGGGTGCTGTAGAGAGTGGAATAGCCACAGGTCTCTAGTGTTGGCGTTGTGTCCAAGGGATCAGGCACATGTGGCTATGGGCGGTTGGATAATAGTGACCTGAAAATAGGGATGCAGGGCAGGCATTGGATGACACAGGAACATCAGAGGCAGCATGGTTGGTGCTCAGGGAGCTTGCAGATCTAACAGCAACCAGTGTGGAGCCAAGCTGTCTCGGCCAGCTGGCAGCATCTGTGTGTCGAGTGACAAGTGAAGGATGTAGGTCCTGTGCTATAATCAAGGCTGTCGTGCATTCATGGACGTCTCAGATGCGCGTGCCTGGTAGCCCAGGAGGACACCTAGGAGCTCAGGATGATAGAGGCATCCCTGTTGACCCTAGAGGTGTCTAGCGAAATCATTGTAGGCTGGAATGCCATCAGTTGCGGGACATAGTTACCACGTCATATCAGCAGTGGTCGTCTTGGTACAGATACACCAAGCAAACAGGCATCTGAATGCCTTGGTGGAGGTGGCGCATGATGCTTGGCGGATACTCTGCAGGTTGGGCGGTACCCACGGTGACAGCATCTTGCTGGTGAGCAGTCAGTTGAGGTGTGTGATGGTATCTACATCTCGTGTGCAGGAGAACCGCTTTGGTTCACTCTGCATTGGTGGGTGGTCAGCTCGCACCCGCAGACAGGGGATCAGGTGATAACGTGTTTGGATCAGGCTGTGACGCCGTTTAACAGGGGTGTCGGGGTGGGTGCGCAGGGGTGCACACATGTCTGTCGTGGGTCAGCCTCAGCAGACCACTGACGGTGTCCCACAGGCGAGTATGACCGTTGTGTCTCCTCTGCTTCTCTAGCTCTCTAACTCACTTTGGGGGTGGGCAGCTAGCGTCAGGAGATCCTGGGCAGTGTCTGGCGGCAGCATCAGGTTAAAAGCGTCCAGCACCTTCACCACTGGTAACTGAAGCAGTGGTGTCCATTGAAGGGCATCTTCCACCAGCTGTACCCACATACATGTGTAAGGATTGCAAACATGATCAGCATGAGCGAAGTAAGAATGGCCGGGAGTGGCACCTCGATGGGGGCGCTGTGCATCTCTGCTTTGGTAGGTACTGCTGGCAGCTCTTCCTCACAAAATGGCATCAGTGTCAAAATTTTAGTTGAGCATATTGACAACAAGTGCATCACATGGTGTGTAAGGAAGTAGTCTGCAACTGGATAAAAAATTATTAGCTGGAAGTAGTCACATATGCACTTCCTTCCATAGCCCGGTATCTCTTTGAAGGAGAGTACATCTTTCAAATCAATCTCGTAACTCTGTTCTGGAAGGTAGTTTCTGTAGAAACTCTTTCTTTGCATCTTCGTACTCATCAGTGAATAAATCTTGCTTCAGTGTATATGGTCCATAGTGCTTATCTGTCAGAGACAATACTGGTGCATATTGAATTTACTTGTGTATAGCACACCCTTTTTTACCAAAATTAATGAAAACATTTCTGGGGTGCGTGCTATACACGGGGGAAAAAAAGACAAAGGGGGAGTGGTAGCCATACCATAAATTGTCCGGGGATGTTGAGGGAAGTGGTGGACTATCTGTTGTCTCATCTCTCGCTCTCACATTACTCCTCTCTCTTACTCTCTCAGCTACCCTTCAGTTATGTGTAGGCTGCAACCCCTCCCCCCTCTCCAAGGCATCCTGTCATGCCACAAACCACAGCTGCCAAGTGTTTACGCTCCCCTGCACCAGTAATAACACCCAGATGTTGCCTGTCGATAATTGTGCCATTCTTCTTTGTTTCCATGGCAGAGGCTAGCGAACCTATGATGGGTGGGGGGAAGAAGGGCCAGGGCAGGGAGAAGGGACAAGGAAACCATTTATTTTTGAGAGAAGGGTAATGTGACATTCTAGCACGGCAAAAAAAATACAGCAGGTCACTGCTGAAAGGAGATAAAAGAAAAAAACAAAGCCGGAAGTGTTGAGTAGTAGCAGAAAGAGGGTTTGGAATTTTTTTTAATTTTGGCTTTTTGCACTCAAGTTATTTAATCGAAGTATTTTCCAAACATATATCACAATCACCACGTGTTATTGTAAAAAAAAAATTTTGTGTAACAGGGCGCAAAAATTTTTTGGTGCAATTTTATTAAAAAAATTTTTCCCCCTGGAACTTGTTGCAAAAATCTTGGTGCGCACTATACATGAGTAAATACAGTAGTTTGTTTTCTTTTCTATTCTTTATTTCAAAGTATTTCCAGCACTGCTGCTCTTTTAATATCCAGCCTTTCTGCATATTTTCTTGGGTTTCTTTCATCCATAGTTTTATGAAGTTTGTGAATTGGAGTATTGGTGTTGTAAGACAACTGCAGCATAGTTTCATGTACAGCACAATCTCTTCAGGCAAAAGTTTACCCTTGCACACAATGCTTTCCTCAGTGTAACACTTTTTAGAGAACTGTTGTGATGTCTTTCAGTTTGTTGCAGTAATTTATTCAAATATGGTTACGATACTCAATTTTTGTTGACTGTAATATTTTCGTAAGGTCTGGCATTTGTGATGATATACAGATTGCAGTCACCATCTGTAATGAGAGTACCATATTTTAATCAGTACATTTACATACTTGATTAAAAACCCTCTAGTATAATATCTGCTTCCATACTCCTGAAGGTACCGGGCCATTTTTATAGCATGTGTGATCTTTGCTTCCTTCTTGTAACATCTGCTCATATATACATTGTACAATATCTATTCTAACCACTGAGGAACAAAACTTCTGGAGTGAAATTGAATGATTGCTGCAACTACAGGCAGTGAACTGTAATTACTATTGTTATAAAACCTTTTGGAACACTGTCCACCTACAATGACTGTCAGAATAAAGACTCCATTTTCATCAATATCAGCTTGTTCCAGATTTAACTGTACTTCATATATTGCTGCAATTTCCATTTCCTTTATTGCAGTTTCTTCCCAGCCAACACCCACTCTTTCATGGTATTCAGAATACGTGTTTGCAGACACTGTTGGTATGTTTGTGGCAGCAATGAGTTCTTCTAACTGCTTGTGTTCGATTCTAGTACTATGTGTTCCTGTCACAGCAGCTGTATTTATTTATGTCCCTATCAATAATTTATGGAATATCTGTGTGTAATGTATACTGAAAGTTACACACATTATACTGCACTCTGAAAATTAACTTGAGAACTTTTCTTGCTTCACTTTAGATTGCTAAATTTTGTATAGCACGTCCAAATGTTCCATGATCATATAAAACTTCTAGTCTATTTAGGAAATAACTCACATCAATTATTCTTCTTCCAAACATTTCAGATGCAGATACACTAATCCCATTGCTACAATATTGGTTATTATGCTGCTCATGTTGATGCTCACCAGTAGAACACAATGATGTTGGAGATATATCTTCTTCAGGAGTTTTATCTAAATCCAGTCCCTGCTGACAAATATCTGATGCATTCTTTGACAGATCAGTGAAGGGAGTATTGATGCTGTCTCTCTCAGGTACACCTAGTTAAAAATATTTAATAAATTTTCTTCACAAACATAGTGAAACCACTCCCTTTTTCCTGTTTATAAAATGCATTTTCTCCTTCCTTCACAGTTACTCTCTTCACCTTAAGTGGTGGTAAGAGGTGTTAGGGGGTAACTCACTGGTAGCTGAATGATAGAAGGAATTATAAAAATATATATTTAATGAACAACAATACTTAATCAAAAGGAACAACATTTACAGAATTACAATGGGATAACAATTACTACAACTCACAAGACGTATACTTAATATTGAATAGCACGTTACATTATAATGCTGAATTACAATATGATGAACTCTGATAATCAAGAAGCAGCTAATCCCTGTCCTTGCCAATATTAATTAATACAAAGGGAAATGGGGACGATTTCACGATACCAGCATTAGTCCCTACCGCTATGTGATTTATGCTCACCCTTATCTTCTGTTCAGTTGGCCTCGGAACTCCTCACGCCAGGGGTAGGTAGGTGCTCTCGTCTTCAGCCTCAGTCACATCACAATGCACACTGTCGTAGTCTCATCGCCATTTGATGCTACAATAGATATTCAATCGCGATGCCCATTGTTAAATTTTTGTTGCATGTGCAGTTACAACTTAAACGTAAGTAGCCTTTTAAAACACACCATGTTTAGGAGTTATAAAATACTGCTTTCTGTGAGATTTACGAATAAAAAAATATCTGACCATTTTTTTAAAAATTAAAAGCTTATTATAGTTTAGTTTTTGGCTGGCATGCTGACATACAGAGGGGGGAGGGAAGGGCAGTTTAGATATGTCTCGTTCACTTAATATGGGCCTACGAGATGGCTACAATTTATTTTGAATGTAAATGATCAGGTAAAGCATAGACATGTCAAAAAATTACCTACTTAAAAATATAGCAATTTACCTGTGGAAAATAGTCGAGACATTACTCATAATTTTTTTTTTTCATTTTAAAGAGGCATGTGTTTCAATTATGTAGTTTTTGTTACTGAGCTACTATTATGTACTTGGCAATGTAATGCAAGTGATGTACTTCAGTTAATGTTTATATTTTTTTCATCATCATCTATTATGTAGCCAAATAATGGGCTATTTGGTCTTACATAATGTCACTTTTTTCGTATCTATTTCATGTGCCCACTGAGAGTAGACGTAATTTTAAAGATAAATCTTTGCATATTAGGTATTATAGACCACAGATAGTATTATTATTTAAATCACATAATTAAACTTTATTACATATGAGCAGGTCACAGTTTCTGTACGCATACATGTTTCAGACATCCATTACATAATAGGTAATTATTATTTTATCGTAATAGTTAAATGTGCAAAAATTACAAATTACCATGGCTGAAAAAATGTTACCATTACCCTCAATATATATGCAATTACCTGGAAATGGAAAGTTAGAGCGTTACACTGCCAATTTTCATTGCTTTGTATCCAGAATTTCTTATTTTGCTACCAAACACTGGTAATACTTCGTATGGTACATTTATTATTTGCACAATACCTTTGTTTTATAGAAGATCATAGTTTAAAAATTTGTTATTCTCGGGTACTTTTATTAATAAGCCACATAATGTACTTTTCATGCTTCCATTTTTCAGAGGTTTTAAAGCCCTTCACATTTGAGGATGACCAAGGGAGTTGTATATAAAACAATTAATTTTTTTGTGAGCCTCTGTCTAATCATTAGCTGCAATAGTCATGTCTTTGTTTACCGGAACATTTAATTAATCGTTTTTCACTCTGAGAGAGTGCCGCCCGACAACTCAGACTACTTTTTACACAGCTGAATATAACTTTTATGTATTCATACCATGTTGATTTCGCACAATTCTTGCACAGTTTGAAGGCTCTCCGAGCTATAATGTAAATGTAAATTTGTGAGTGCCTCTTCAGAGGAAGTTATGGAGAATACAACGTTAACATTTAAATGTGCACATGTTATTTTCTCCAGCCGCTTCACTGCTTTTTGACCTATTTTCACTGTTTAAAGTACAAGGTATAGAGACGGCCAGAACAGTCTCTCTACAGGAGTGAGAAAGCGTTGAGAGGGGATGTAAACACCTTTCACAAGCCTATGCCTAAGGATTACAGAACATGTTATGCTGGATCATCAGAGGGGAGCACATTCAGAGCTGTCGACCACACGCCCTGCATCCTCGTGCTCTCTGCACTGGCATCTTTGGGAAGTATAACTGTCTAGCAGGCCTCTGTCTTAGACCATTCACAATCACGTCACCCTATATTTCCCTGTGATGTCCTATTCACAACTCTAACATGCGTCACATTTTTGTACACTTCTTGTTCCTAATAATTACTTACAAACATTTCTACAAACTATTCCTTAAACTAAATAACTGTGATGCATAATTTCTGTGTGTATACAAATAAATGTCTTGGTGTTTTGATATTTTCTATTCAAAATTAATTTTGCCAAAAGTGCTTTTCTTAGCAGTCTTACTATCCTCAAAAAGAATCTACGATCACAGCAAATAACAGAATAAACAAGTCAAAACTGAATTTGGGCTCCATGCTTGTGGATGGCGTGATGGACATTATGCCATTTGTAGGTTTCCTTGGGAAGTTTGACATTTATGGATGAAATTGTTTTGTCATCTGCATTCGAGATGTGAGGTTTCATATTTGAGACACAAAAATTTAAATTTTGTTATGTTTGACAAATTTAAGTCAGACATTGATAACTTAGTAAAATGGGAATTCTTCCATTTAAAAAACGAAGTTATTTTAACCACTCCTTTATCTAATGGAAAGGTCATTTGCAAGTACTGTGAAATTATTGAAAAATGGAATAATCACATGCATGATTGCTGCAACACTCTTGGAAAGAGGCGAATGTCACTTTGCCTGGCACCGAAAACAGAAGGACTAGTATGGGTGTATGAACAGCTCAGATGGTTGAGGACTCTTGGGGTGAGTGAGTGAGGGTGGATGGCCAGGCTGGAAATTTTCTGCCAGAGGATGAGAAATTCCTCTGTCCATAACAGAAACTGCTAAAGTTGCAATGCACATTAATTGTTTTATTCACTATAACAGACATAAAAACAAACCCCCCAGTTTTATAGTTCATCCCGGCTTTGCCAGTGCAGTAGCGGTTATTCGCTATGATCACTTTAATGACAGTATGTTTGTTGTTGATAATTTTCAGACTGGCTAGATTTGGACATCATATGCTCCAAATCTTAATCTACATAACCATTATATGATGACATATACACAAGCAATCTTCATACAGTAGACTCCTAATCTACTGTTTTTCAGGGGACTGTCAAAAACTTTCCATACATCCCGAATTTCAGTAGATAAGGGTTTGACATGTACATAAAAAAATACAATTTCTAACTCTATTAAACATTATGTTGAGTTTAATGAGAGCTGACCATTATGTGTGAATAAAATCCAACTAATAAACACAAATAAAAATGGGAATTACTGTATTAGTATTACTGTAAATAATACATTAAAAAAACATTTATCCTCAACCCATTTAAGTTAAGAATATAACATCACAAAACACCATATAAAATTAATTGTAATCTGACATGGAATGCAAGCTGTACCCAAACTTTCAAACCCTCTGAAAAAGCAAATAAAATTACATAGAATGCAAGCTGAATTTTGAATGTCACACATGCACTTGATAAACTAAGAGCATGTGGAAAGGTTATACACCGGCCAGTGTGCTCATGGCAGGCAAGATGAAGGAGAAACCACAGCGGCGGGAGAAGGAAACAATGTACCCCTCCCCTTTCTTACTAATCTGCACACAGAAGAAGGGTGCAAGGACACCTAGCTGGTTGCTAGGCCAAGCTCCCTCCATCCAGCCATGTAATGAGAGGAAACAAACTGCCAAATATCACCAAGGAAGCCGAAGCCTATGCATTTCTACATCAATCTACTTTGGTGATGCAATGCTCACATGAGAATTGAGTAGTTGAAGTGATTAATAACAATTTATTTTAGAAAAGTATGTTTTTGAGAAAGAGATTAATTTAATTTCCCGTACACGTACGCCTGTTGCGAGTTACGCTGCGTTTGTGCTAGGTGCTTATACATTTTTTGTTGACAAAAGGTGTCACATAGGCCCTTCAGGATATCAGTTTATTCAGAAGACGTGTGCATACTGAAATAATTTAATATAAATACTCTGAGCTACCCACAAGAAGCCACTAAAAATGAATTTTAAGCTTGGTAATAAAGTGGCTTCATTTTCAAACAATTTATGGCAACAAAGAGAGGTCAAGTATACACTTCTGGGCACATCATTTTATCGGAAGATGCTACTTGTTGAGTTCAATTAATATTTTGTTTAAAAATCACAGTTTTAGACCAGATATGATCAAACACCTTCTTTGCAAGGAAAAAAAGACCTTTAAATACAAAATAAAACAACTGCAAAAAATTATTCCTCATTAAAATGTTTTGCATAACATTTTCAGGTGAAACCATTTACTTTGAAATACTAGTGATGATATGTGTAACTATTTTGAGTGGCGGATAATTTCGATAAAATTTCTATGACCTTTTGTGAGGCAGCAAAGGCTAATTAATAGCCCCGCTGCAGTTACAGGCTATTTCACTTCAGTCGGCAAAGTACAGTATAAGGTGCCATGTGAAAAAAAAAAAAAAAAAAATGAATTCCAGTTTGGAATATATGTCAGTTTTATTGAACTTTTAAAAATAAAGCAAAGGTTCTCAAACACAAACAGTTTGATGAATAAAAAGTACTTGGAACAGCGTCACAGTAGTAATGATTTGAAAGTTCCTTCAAAGAATTCACATACCGAGTATCTGTACATGCCCTCGCATCGTGTGTGGTTGGAGTCTGTTCTCACGGACAAAGATACTCCTGCACATGCCGCTTTCCCCAGTCCTTAACCCCTCTCTCTCCTCATTTCTAAAACCTCCTCTCATTGGCCGAGCCCCAGTGCATCGCAGCAAACTTAATTGATTTCCAGAACAAATACTGCTGTCAGGAGAACGGCAAGTGGAGTCTAAAATAAACTTATATCAAAACGGACGCAACCTCACTACGACTTTAGGAACTCAAAAACGCCAATGCACTGCATATAACAGCTCATTCTACAGACCCATATTAAAACAGATAAGTCCTTATTTTTACATGTAGCACCAAAGAAACATTTAGAATCTTGCACTCACTGACCAGAGAAAAAGCATTTACCCATAAGTCTCGACTGAAAAAATACAGGTTGAGCATAAAGTCTTTCCCTGATTACAAAAATATATTACTAAAATACTATGTTAGACACAGCTATGCGGTTTGTTGCAAATGGTAGCTTAACTCAAAAAGTTTCTAGGGATACACTTCGACATGTGCTCTGACAGCATCTGATGTCTTTGTCCTTTCTCTTGTGTTACATGTAGAGTAATTTAGGAGAGCTGCTGTCGCAATGGCATCTATGCAGGAAAAAGCGTAATGTGTTTTGTGGTTTCATTTAACACGGTCGCCTATTGCAGTTCAGCAACAGTTCTGAGGTGCCTATGGTCGAGATCTGCCATATGTTAAGAGCATCAAAGGATGGTATGAAAAGTTCAAAGAGACTGGCAGTGTTGGTGACAAGGCAAGAAGTGGTACACCAGCGGTGAGTGACGAAACAGTTGATATTGTGCATACAGCGGTTTCTACGCAGTCCGCGGAAATCAACCTGTCGTGTCTCCAGAGAAACAGGCATACCTCAGAGCACTGTGGTTAAGATTTTACACAAATGCCTGCATTTTCATGCATACATAATGCAAAACCTGCAAGCGTTGCTGCCAGATGATATGTCCAGATGTGCTGAATTTGCTAGAGAAATGCTGGAACAAATAGATGCAGACAATGACTACCTTAATAAAGTTTATTTTTCTGATGAAGCGACGTTTCACATCTCTGGGAAAGTAAACAGGCATAATGTCTGGATCTGGGGATTGGAGAACCCACATATCATGGTACAACATATCAGGGACAGCCCGAAAGTAAATGTGTGGTGTGGCTTACTACACAACAAAGTTATTGGACTTTTTTTTTTTCACTGAGCCCACCGTTACGGCAACAGTTTACCAGGACATGTTGGAATTTTATGTTGCACCTCACTTACAGGAATGTCAACCATGAGAAGTGTATCAATAAGATACTCGCACCTCCACACTGGGGGTTATTTGTTCGCAAGTTCTTGGATGAAACCTTTCCGGGCAGATGGATCGGTAGAGACGGTCCAATATCATGGCCACCACGTCCACCGGACATAACCCGTCTTGACTTTTTCTTGTGGTTACATTAAGGACAAAGTGTTTTGTTCACCAGTTCCTGATGTGCACACTCTTAGGGCATGGATACGAGATGTTGTAGAGGCGGTGACGGAAGAGATGTTGGCAAAGACATGGACCAAAATTGAGTATCGCCTAGACGTTCTATGGGCAACAAACGGAGAAAATGTCAAAGTTAATCCATAAAAACTGAACGAGTAAATCTACCATTTCCAACAAACCGCATAGCTATATCTACCGTAGTTCTTTAGCAATAAATTCTTGTAATTAGGGAAAAACTTTATGCTCACATTATATTATAAACACTATTAAAAATATCAATATATTGAAACGCTACACGGTTTACCATTGCATACTCACAAGTGCCTTGACCTTGTTTGGTCAGACTCTGTGGAGCATTTGAATGCTCTGTGGGTGGTGTGTTTGACAGGATGATAGTATGTCAAAATGAGATCACATAAACAGTTTTATTTAATGCTTTATATTCCACAATGACGACTCACAGCATGTAAGGGGTGGAAGTACACATGCATGCAATGAGAGAGAGAGAGAGAGAGAGTGAGAGAGAGAGATGAGAGAGAGGGGAGAGAGAGAGAGAGAGAGAGAGAGAGAGAGAGAGAGAGAGAGAGGAGAGAGAGAGAGAGAGAGAGAGGAGAGAGAGAGAGAGAGAGAGAGAGAGAGAGAGAGAGAGAGAGAGAGAGAGAGAGAGAGAGAGAGAGAGAGAGAGAGAGAGAGAGAGAGAGAGAGAGAGAGAGAGAGGAGAGAGAGAGAGAGAGAGAGAGAGAGAGAGAGAGGAGAGAGAGAGAGAGAGAGAGAGAGAGAGAGAGAGAGAGAGAGAGAGAGGAAAATGCCATACTGTTTGCAAGGTAACCGCTTCCCCTCTTGTAAGGCATGTAAGAGGAGGGAGTATGCAAGACTTGCAGTGTTGCAGACACCATTATCTGACCTGGAGAGTGCTGCACCATGCCTCAGGCAGTGATAAATGGTGGCGCGTTTAACGTACTTCACACTAGGTTACTAGGCATTTGCATTAACCAACTTAAAAACAATCTTGTGAATATCTTAAGTGACAGGACCGAAATATATATTGATGAATGCAATATCTGACAAACTATAGGTGTGGATAATGTTGTCATTATTTATACAGAGATTTTGCTGGGATCACAGAAAATTAATTGTGGATATGGTTTATCAGTACATGCATTTTCGGTACATAGAGTCCACTGTACACGTAACTGAATATGTGGAACAAGCAATTACAACAGCCACGACATGCATCACAGCACAGCAGATTCCACATGTTGAGAATGTTTTCACATGACTGAGTTTTCTTTTGTGTTTGGCACATATGCTAGATCACATATATAATTTTGCAATGGTATGTATTTAAAACTTGTGCATCTTTTTATAAAGACCATCCATAATCCTTTTCACATTGTATATGTGAAGCTGTGTGAGATACCTATAGTGAATGTTGTAGAGAGAAACCAAAACAAGCTAAAATGTCTGTTCCACTCTATAAATAGGAAGGGTAGAATTGACAGGTAGTGTTGTGATAACACAAATGTAAAGAGTAAACAAACTTACCTACTAACATTTAAAACATTATGATATTCCCTTATGTGGTAACGAAATTTAAGGTCTGTGATTGCAACAGTAACATTCAACTAGTTTAAAACAAGAATGTATAAAATGTAACTCCTTACATTTGTTTATTTGTTATCTCAATACATACATATTTGTTTCGAGTTTAGCTTCAGTGTGTATGTTCAAGATTAAAAACCGTTAATGTAATGGATTAGAAGACCTAAACATTTATGCACATTAATTTTAATTTTAGAGAAACAGATTTTGTACTTTCTTCAATATGAGTGAGCTAATAAATTCATATAAGGCCAGCAATATTAACTCACCTTCAAATGAATTACTAACAAACTCCTTAATGGGCTGTGTATTAAGATCCAAATCAGAGACCTTAACTATGAGTGTGTACCCTTCAGCAAACTTGTTTTTGAGATGCTGAGTTGGTCCTATACATCTGAATTGTCCGTTAACCATGATGGCTATTCTTGTACACAGGGCTTCACACTCCTCCATGCTAGGGATAAACAGAAAACAATTATATTTGGAATGCACACACACTTCTTGCTTGCATTTTTATGCAGACATATGATTTATAACTATGCCAACTAAAGAAGATTCACAAAAGTAACAATATTTTCATACACACAGCAGTGGTTAGTAAGTGAGAAATTCGGGCAGCTCTTAACAGCGAGGTCTTGATAGCCAATGAGTGTGATTGAAAGAATGGAGCACCGCCAGAATGAAAGGGCGGGAAAACTGGAGATACCTGAGAAAACCGCCGACCAGCGGCATCGACTGTTGTTAGATTCCCACATGCAAAAAGCAGGAAGTGACTGTGGTTAATATAGTGCCAGTTGAGATGTCCTGGAATGTAATAACATGACTGTATAAAGTTCATGTAATAATGCCTGTATGAAAAAAACAGAGCAACATACGCAATTTTAAATATGTTGTTGCTATTGCTAAAGTCCATGTTACACAGTATAAGATTCTGTAAAAGCTTGTGCACGGTCTGCCATAATGACATTTGTTGCCTTGAAAAGCCAAATTTCATACTAGGTTTTGTAATATGATGTGTCCTATTATTTTGTGTCAGGTTCCATACCAGCTTTTGTACCTGGCTAATCACATTGCAGTTTCAGAGTGTACGGTGCTCCCCATGGCTACTACTTGAAATTAGTTGAAGAGGATGCCTCCATCTTGATTATATGTCAGTGAGGTTGAAACACTTTCAAATTGATTTAAAATTTAACAAAGACAAATAATATTGATGACAAAAACTTTTAATTACTTTTGAAAACTGTACTGTTACATGCTTGCTGCTCTGCATAACTTTCCTTGCCCCGTCCCACTCGAGCATTTGAATCAGTATCTCAAGGGCAAGCAGTAACCCACTGAGTATCCAGAGATTTACAAAGGTGAGTCGCAGCGTGTGACACGATAAATTTATTGAGACTCAAGTGCTCCCATCCTCGAGTGGATTGAATTTTTGGTGTTATCAATGTAAGAATGTTCTGGTCAATGCCCCAGCCTCCCCTAGCAAGACTAGGGGTGTGGAAAAACTTCTAGATCAGGCCAGCAAGATTAATGGAGTTGTGATGGACCTCTGAGCTTACAGTTTAGCGTTTGTGGAGGATCGTATGATCCTTAGCGAAGGGTATGAGAAGACAGTGAAGTGACGAGAGGCAGCAATAGTGACCAACGAGACTGAAGTCTGCGACTACGAGCACTGGTACAGTGGAGAGTGAGACTGACGGGCGTGACTATTGACCTGGGTGTGTGAGTGACAGACATTGGGAATTATGGCAATAGAGAGATTTGATGTGTGTAAGGAATGAGTGTAGACTGAGCGACTGTAAAGTATATAGACACATTGATAAGGACTTTAGTTAGAATTGAGATTGGCATTAAATATTATGCTCACTGAGAACAAGAGTAAAAGTGAAGATAGATAGTTTAATGTTGTAAATAATACCTGTAAGAATATTTATAGTATTATATGTAAATCAATTTATGAAGAATTAAATTGCTCAATTATTTTACTATGCCCTCCATCCCTCATAAACTCAGATACACCTGTTTGGAATCTAGTAACAGTAGTAAATATTTAAAACATTACCTACGCAGTGAAAATTAAATATAAGTAGTTTTACACGAATACATATAATTACCATATTACATATAGAAAGACGTGCAAACTGGTAATGCATTAGGAAAGTTACATTACTCAGACTAATGCAACTTTTCAGGAAACGAGTTCAAAACTGTCAGTACATCAAGGGGGGGGGGGGGGGGGGACAAAAAAAAACATTTAGTGAAATGTTAAGAATTCCCATCAAAATCTAAAAAAAAAAGTTATACTCTTGTGACATTACATTATAATGAAAAAATTAATAAATGTAACTACATTAGTAGGCACTGAACTGATGTAACATCCAACATTAATAAATAAAGCAATATTAAGATGTGCTAGCTAGTTTTTTATTTAATAGGCCTACACACGTTACTGAATAGTAACAATTGAGTGTATTCATATTTACTATGAACCATACACTGTGGATCCACAAAGTGTGTCAAATGCTAGTATGCAAGCTACTAACATGGAATAGGTATCTTTCATGCCAGTTTGCATAGCAGCTGCTATACTGCGTCATGCACCAGAATTTGTAGAAGCTTGTAAAAGATGAAGTGCAGCGAGAGGTATTGTGTAATATCAGCTTTAGTGTGTAGTAGTTGCTCATGGTCCAGGAATAATTCTCAGCTTGCTCTGGACCTACAGCATAGTTCTCAAAAGGCAGCTATGGTCTGAAAACTGCTTATGATGAATGTCATTCTGGCTAAAACTAAGAACTTGCAACCAAGAAAATTATATCACTTATATAAGAATTGTTATAAATACACATACAGTCGACTCTCGATTATCCGCGATAATGGAGGGGGCGATTGCTTCGGATAACCCAAAATCGCGGATGATCTGCATACTAAGAGAAAAATACAGTTTTTCCAACACTAAGTTTCGCATGGTTGTAACTGAATACTGGGTGTTTCAGTGTGAAACCTAGCCTATCCTTGACATAATACAGTGGAAGCCTGGAATACCGCGGCCCGGTATATCGTGGATTCGGTTATACTGCGGTGCAATTTATGTCTCCCGGCCTCAATAAATAAATGGAAAGTGTGCGGTCAGGTAGGCCTGTGGTCTGTCGGCGGGTGGTCGTGAGTCGGGGACACTGATGGATGAAGCGGAGGGAGCAGCTGCGTGTTCTCTCTCCTTTCAGCGCCGAGATATATTTTACTGATTCATTACAGCCAATATTGTATGTATGCAAATAAAATGTGTTCTTAAATTACCATATTGGTGAGTAAGGCTGTGTGCATGTATAGGCTACATCAGAAGATTTTGATGAAAAATTCGGGATAGTTAATATTTCAAGTAGACCGCACTAAATTTCTATATTCCCATAAACATTGCTGGGCCTCATCATGCCAGTGCAGAGGCCAACATGCCGCCTAAATTTCATAGAAATTCAACACATTGACGTGAATCATATCAATCAGCATGCGTTCTCAATACCGGGCTGCTGTTACGAATTGAACCTGTCCTGTAACGACGGCAGTGGTGGCGGTTGTCTGGCCACAGCCAACCAGAATAATCCGACAGCTGCCCAGCCCCGATGATCTAGGCACGAGCGACAACAGCAAGCCGCAGCGTCAATCTCCTACAGGGTATAGCTCTATCTAATCATTATTATTATGATGGAGACACTTTGATTATAATGTATATATACCGGCTATGTGGAATGTCTTCCTATTTTCAAGGAAAAAAATCCAAAATTTGAGACGCACATCAAAATTCATGCTTTGAAGTCATTTACAACCATATAATTAATTTTATACAGGATATAGCTCTCCGTAATCATTATAATTATGACATAGACACTTTTATTATAATGTATATATATATATATACCAGCTATGCGGTATGTCTTCCTATTTTCGAGAAAAAAAAATCCGAAATCTGATGTCACTCGGTTGCTAGGCAACAGGCCACCTCCCCCTCCCCCCCTGAAGAGGAGAAACAAAGACATGCAAAGCGAACTGCATGTCGCCCATGTCACACATACACCTCTTACACTGTCCAGTGCATGCGGCATTCAGCCAGCTGTTTCAGTGTGTGAAAAACCGTGTTTAATGTAGGAAACAAGTTTCGCCTTCCATTCCAAGTTCTTCAAAAAGATATTGGGTTTGTTTCACACACACTAAACCTGACACTGGCGTTCCCATGGCACATTTCTGGTTAAACCACTCCAGCATAGTCTTGTCTAGTTCCGCGTACATTGACAGTTTCATCGTTTTCCTATTTGCCAATCCACTTGTCGAGTCCGCACTGCTTGCACACTCAATAAGTTCTGATTTATTGTTTTGTATATCCCAAATTGTTGTTTCACCCACTCCATACATAAAGGAAAGCTGTTTTATTACACTTCCTCCTTCAAGCTTATTAATAATTTCCAGCTTCTGCTGTAAATTTAAAACCACACGTTTACATTTTGCAGACATTTTTTTGGCTGAAAATGAGCAAAAACAAAACTGAACGTAACTACTGACTGGCGAGATAAAACTGATAGTGACTGTGAGAATGCCATATGCAGGAGGAATGCAGTGGTCGCACCGGGACCGGCTATACCTGGCAGGCGGCAGCGAGGCAAGCGAGTTGTGCGGTGTTGTCAGTGCACTGTCTTGTGACGTAAATAAGCTCATCGCACCATCGGGAACACATTTTGACGTACATTTGCATCGATAAACAAACATATTTCATTCCACAGTTATTTTCAGAGCGTACCTGTTACGAATTTCATTAGTTAAGATGGGTGTTTTATTAAATAAATTCATTTTGGCAGTGTTTGAGTTTCCAAAATTTATTTTTATCTTTCTGAATGTGCCGCGGTTAAGCCACAAAGCGGATAATCTGCTCGCGGATAATTGAGAGTCTACTGAATTGTCATAAAAGATTTTGCACCTTGTAAAGAATATATTTCATAACAATTAATGCTGCTTAACAGACACACTGGATTATATGAAAACTTAAAGTTTTGTTTGATCGTGCATATATATATATATATATGTGTGAGGTGAGGGTACCACTATTACTCTTTGTATGGTACACATAAACAGTCCTTATAATAGTAATATGTGATGTGAAACACAAGGTGATGGCTAAGTATAATTAATGAGTAATAGGCATACTGGGAAGATGCACAAGACACCAATATGAACAACAGATGAAGTGTGAGAGTGGTTGTATAATAGGGCTGTGAGAGACACAATGTACAGAGCACCAAATTGCTCATCATTTAAACCATCACAGTCAAATTTTGTTAAGAGCAGTAGACATGTGAAGGCAACTCATACATGCTAAACCAGTTCTGGATGATCCTGACAGACCATCAGGAGGTAGAACTTTATGATTGTCAGAGGCTCAAACAGAGCTAGAGGTTCTTGTCTACCATCTTAAGATATGTGGCAGCTTCAATAAAGCACTATGCCATTACCCAAAGCATTTTCAGACACCTATCACAGGTGAGAGACAGTAAGTGGCAAGATGGCGGCACGACCTTCGTGGCTGCCGAGTAACAACCGTGTTCTGTAGAAATATAACGAGTTGGTGACGAGGATGGGATTAGAGTAAGTATGTGAATTTGAAGTTGGAGTTTTGTAATTTAGGGTACCTATACATCGGCAGGTGGAAATTTGGGCATAGTGTAAACATGTCGTTCGGGAAAATGGAAGACTATCGGAAAGAAGATGGCAAGTTTTAAAACTACATACATACAAAGGCTGGAACACTACTTTAAAGCAAGTAAGGTGAAGGAAGAGGAGCGGTGCAGTTTGTTTTTAACACTTATCGAGCCAAAAACGTACAATATGTTGAAGAATTTGTGTGTTCCGGATAAGCCGGAACGAGACCTAACAGGAATTTTGTTGACACTGTACATACCTAAGAAAATAGTCATAGCAGAAAGGATAAAGTTGTTACGTCGTAAACAAAGAGATGGTGAAAGTGTGTATGAATATCCAGTGACTTTGCAGAAACTTGGACCAACAAACTTGGACAAGCGACACTTCAAGTAGAGGAGTTCAGTTGCTGCTAAACTGCCTGCAATATATTCTGCCTCTGCTGAGCTCAAAGCTAAGGCCTGGTGTTTTTTCGAGCCCCAGGACACTAAGTTATCGCAGTGGAATGATGCCATCCCGCTCATGGTCTTGCGAGCTCACCTATTACCTCCCCAGTCCACGTCTGCATAGACGATGACTTTATCGCATTCTTCTGGGCGTTCTTCATAGATCAGGTTGCTGTTCATTATTCCCTTCAAGTAACAAAGTACCCTCTTTGCTGCGTTCCATACAGAACGTGTTGGGTGATCAAGAAACCGGCTTAGGTATAACATTGTTAAGGTTATGTCTGGCCTGCTAATTTGAATATATAGATCAAGCTGCCTACCAGTTCTCGAAATGGAACATCCACAATTGCATCCATGTCTCCAACTTTGATTCTGTCTTTCATTGGCGTTGAGCATGTTTTACATTCTTCAACATTAAACAGCTCTAGCATCTTCTCAATAAGTTTGCGCTGACATAGTTCAACTCTGGTGCCCACTCTTTTCACCTCTGTCCCAACAAAACATTGTATGTCTCCCATGTCTTTTGCACCAAACTCTTATCTGAATCGTTCTGACAGTTTCTCCGTCTTCGACTTCTCACCAATCTCGTAAAATGTCGTCCCCATTTTGTCTGTATTGGTTCTACATCCTTGGGTGGGTCAGCTTCGACCCAAGTTTGGAACTTCTTATAGGCATTCTTGATATGTGTATTTTGTCCGACATCCTGTATCTGTTTGGTGTATATCACACCATTCTGATTAGGGTAGCTCTTGTGTACAATTTGTCTCTCGTGGGTAGTTTGACCATCCAAGTTTTAGCTCGAAATCTTCAGTTTCGAAATATTCATTTTACCCAAATATATCTGTGCAGGGATATTTCCTCCTAGTGCAGCTGTGGGGGACTGATTTAAATGATACGTGGCCATTCAGATCGCTTCACTCCACAAGTGTTACAGTATGCCTTTATCTGCAATCATGGTCCTAACCTTATCCAGCCGGGTCCTGCTCATCCTCTCACTGGTGTTGTTCATTTGAGGGGAATAGGGTGCTGTGTACTCTAACGTGATACCCTTCTCAGCACAGAATGCCTTGAGTTTCCCTGAAAAAATTCTCCTCCGTTGTCGTACCTCACTCTCACAGTACCATCATTTAAAATATTTGTTACCTTTCATATTGTATTGGTACAACAACCTCATATAAAAAGAAGGAAAACATGTGACACATGTAAGTTTTTAAATATTATCAACTGTAATAATTGGTCAATTGTGCTACCATACACTATATAGCGTACAATTATATAGCTGCGTAAAATCCATTTGAATATTTAAGAAGACCTTAAATGGTGACTGCATCTTTACATATGAAAATGGAACAGAATTAAAACAAATAATTAATAATATAAGTTAAATATAGTCATGGCAATATTATAAAAAAAAAACAACAACCAAACTGCTCTACTATCTGAATATTTTGTAAACACACACAACAATTTCGAGTTTTTGATATCATCGAGAGAATGCACAACGTGGTTTTGGTTTACATAATAGTTTTATATTATACTTTATACACACAAACATCGCTAAACATGGTGATTATTAGTGTTAATAAATAACAGTAGTTTTACTTTCTCAGCTGATACCTGAAAACATCTTTCACTCAAAATCTGTCCAGCCTTAGAAAAATCCGCTCGCATAGAACTGAAGTTGCAGTTACAGCATTATTTCTTTGACAAGTTCACTTAGATGTGGATATATGTAACTACTTACTTTCCACTATTGCATGGGATTTTCATTTCTTGGTAATAAATTATCGTGCAAATATCGTGGCACTTCAATAATAGCTTTAGACTCACTTGTTCCAGATGGTTTAAATTTGGATTCCTCTGCGTAAAAATTATCACATGCAGTGAGCATATCTCCCAATGACTTTTCCACTGGTGAAATTGATGTACCAACATTTCTTTCATTGGAATCTATTGCATCAGCAACCATATTAATAAACATATGCTTAACACTTTGCTTTGCACTAGGATTGAATATGATATCCTTAAAACATGGGTCAAGAAAAGAGGCTATTAAAATTGTATTACTTTTACCTACATTACCAAGCCGTGCTGCAGTACCCTCATTTATCTTAACTAACACAGATTTGGTTTGGACATGAAAATCTCTTTTCAATACCATTACCGATTCTAGGAGAATGCATGGTACCAGTAAAGTATCAGGGGTTTGAGGGTATTCTACCGCTGGTAGTGATTGACAGTAAAGGAAAACACGGTTGTCCACACTGATGGGTAGAAATTGGTTGGGGCAGCTGAAACTAGATTGGCAAGATATTTTCAGGGTAAGCAATGAGGTAGAAATGGTGAAACAGCTAAAAACAGCACAATGTTTGTACGGGAAGAGTTGATCCAGGGGCTCAGACAGAAATACCAGGATGTCTTCCAGCCAGATGTTGGGACCATTAAAGCGACAGAGGTTAAAATCAGGTTAAGGGAGGGAGCACCCCTAGTGTTCTACAAAGCACGGCCTGTACATTTGCTATGAGAGAGACAGTGGAAAGGGAACTGAACAGAATGGAACAAAATGGGATCATATACCCAGTGAGGAAATCAGAGTGGGCAACACCGGTAGTATGTGTGAAGAAAGGAGATGGAAGTGTGAGAATAGGCGCAAATTTTACAGTGCCTTTGTACCCCGCTGTGAAAGTTTACAAAATCCATTGCCTACCCCTACTGAGGCTTTTCATGTTCTTTCTAGAGGAAAAGTGTTTTCTATGGTGAATTTTAATTAGGCATATTCCCAGTTGGCAGTGGGGGGACAGACAGCCAGTCCTTGCCGACTATAAACACTCATAAAGGGCTGTACCGATTTTTAGGTTACCATTTGGTCTTTCCAGCACCCCAAGTATTTTTCAGGGTACCACATACCAAATTCTGGCTGGGCTATCAGGAATGATAGCATACATAGATGATATATGGACTGTAGGGAAAAATCTGGAGGACAGGGTTGCAAAGTTGGAAGCGGTACTGAAATGACTAGAAGAGTTTAACATTAGAATCAGAGTGGATACGTGCAAGTTCCTCTGTTACAGTGTAATTTACTTGGGCCATAAAATTGATGCCCAGGGTATCCAGCCAACACAGGAGAAGACCAGAGCTATTGTGGAAGTGCGTGTCCCAAGGAATATGATGAAACTGCAGTTGTATTTAGGGCTGCTGCAATGTTAGGTAGGTTTATGTTGAGTATTTTGACTGCGCTGTCCCCGTTACATAAACTATTGCATCAGGACACACAATGGAGTTGAACATAGGAATGCCAAAGAACATACAGTATGTTTTAATTTTGTACCTTAAAAGAAGGAAGGGAAGAGGAGGCAGCGGCGGTGGTGGCGGTGGTATTGGTGGAGGTGGGGCCAGGGGCGGTGGTTGTCGTCATCACCCTCAGTTCCAACTCTAGGCTAGAACGTTGAGGAGCTACTCTCTTTAACCTTGCAGTAGTCAGGGGTAAACAAAGATTTGCATAGAATTGTGGCTAATAGGTTATTTTTCACCAATCCTGTTTCACTTTCTGGCGCAATGTCAGCACCTGACTGTCTATGATGGTAAAAAAGGACAGTTTTCCGTGTAAAGCTTGCATTTTTTTTGACAGTGGATATGATTGTTTAGACACTTTTGCTGGTTAATGTGATATTTTAATTCTGTGTTCATCAGTGCTGTGCTTGCGTAGCAGATAATGTGGTGCTGTTCTTCCTCCATTCCTTGGAATAGGACTGCACCAATTCTCATTTTACTTGAGTCTGTAAGCAAATGAACAAGATTCAGTTTGTGTAGTATTGATAGGTTGTGAAAACTCTTTTTTATAGATTTCCAGTGGAATTACATGTCCATTAATATATCATTTAAAGATGTGGTCTTCTCCACTAATCTAAGAGCATATTTCTAAAGCCAGTCGGACATCTATAAAAAAAAATCTTACCTGTTTCCAATTGTGAGGTCTTTCCACTTCTTGAATATAATTAACCATTTTTCACTTAGTCTGATTTACTTAGGCATCACAATGTTGCCAAGGCATTCCATTATTTCTTTTCAAAATTGTACATTTTTGATTAAATGTTCGTGCTACTGCACTGTGCTGCAGTACCAAACCATAATTTAGTTTGTGCTCTTCCCACGAAAATGAGAAAATTATCTCGTAGATATGTAAAAGCAATATTTCTTTGTGTAGTCCATCCATAAGTGTGGGTGACATCTGAATGGAGTAGAGAGGTTTATGTAGGTCTTAATATCGCGATCTTAAGAGTCAATGAGGGTGAAGCGAGGCGAGTATGGGGCAGTGCCGGAATGCAAGGGCAGGGGAAATAGGAGATCCCCAAAGAAACCTGACGACCAGTGGCATCATCCAGCATGATTTACCCATGCCAAAACCCAGGAGTGACCATGTCGGGAACCAAACCCAGTTTCACTTTATTGGGAGACAAACACTACTGTAGTGCATTGGAATGTTTTACAGTCAAAACAGCAAAACCTTAAATTGTAATGTTTCACTAGTGGGTATGGTGAGAAACTGATAACAGGCAAGTTTCCTGGGGCTTGGGGGATTTTTTAATATCCACTGTTCAATCAACTTCTACAATATTGGGACCAACCTTCTGCAACATGTCACCAATAATTACTGCCAAAGACACTGTGTCATAGATACATGGTTTCATTCGAATTGTGGTAATCAATAAAAAATAGAGATGGGACAATTGATACTCCGATACCTCAATACCCTTCGATACTGGCACATATTGGAAGTATAAAGTATCACTACATGCTCATCGATACATTTATTTGATGCGTAAAATGTAATATTATCGATACGTAAATGGCTTGGTCTGCCATTTTCCCTATTGTCACAAAGCGACACAGTTTATATATTTGTTCCGCAGTTTACTAGTTTCGGAAAACCCGAAAATTTTCCTATTTACTGAATGATTCTGCAAATTATTTGTATCGGTGGCAGAGAAATGTGTACAACGATTGCAACAGAACAACATGTACTCAGGAGTTGCAAATAGGAATTACAAACAGTAAGTATTGACACCGTCGGGTGAGACACGAGACGAACGATGACACAAATACTTACTGGTAATTTGGGCGCCAGTGGTGCTTCCCAATCACCGCACTATTGAGACTCAGGGTTCTCAGGGATCTTGTGGGTTCTGTGTGTCTGCATCACACGTGCGTACTTGCAAACACTTTGGCAATACTAAACTTTTAATAAAATCACTGAAATAAACAATAAATAAAACATATGTGGCTAGGACACTGTCACTACTGAATAAAAAATTGAGTACACTGTAGACTTGTTTTTATTGATACTGTCTATACACATCAACGTGCCAATGAAATGGTTATCTCGGACATGATTAGCCAATTCCGCTTGGGTGCTCCCCAACCCGTAATTAATAGAGCGCACGCCTAAATTGATGATCTCACCGAGGTGTGTGAAAGCACAGCCTTCACAAGGGAAGAGGGCAGATAGCTGCTAGGGTGGTGAAGACTTATACAAAGAGCTGGCTAGGATGGGAGTAATTGCACCGTACACTAATTACACAATTACATAGACCCGTGAATGAGACATGAAATAAGATGGGACACGAGATTAATATTCACAATAAACACACACATGTGTGAAAACAAGTTTAGGTGGCGCGGATGCTGCTGGATGAAGTTCGTAGCAGACCACATGATGCAGGTTAAATTGCAATATTTCTGCATAGAAATGGCCAACTTAATTTAGATAAAATATTATTCGTGTTTGGCAAATGGTTCTCTTTACGATTAGCGTTGTTACAGGACTGTAACACGCCTGATGGGGGTACAATCAAACATTACTGTGACCACGTTGTTAAGTACAAAAGCATAAATTTACGTGAAAAATACATTAAACCCTGAATGAAAAATACATAGAACTCTGAAATAAATGATTGCACATACAATGGTAAATAAACTCTTACAACACAATGATGGTGTATACAAAGACTTGGCTTCAGCCGGCCACGTGGTTATATGTGATGTTGCCGTAAAATATTTCAACACGAAAATTACCCTTAAATACATACAGAAAAAATAAAGCTCTTAAAATTGCATGTAGCAATTGTGTAGAAGTTACAATGAAATGCCATAAACAAAGGAAGACGGCATCTGATTCAAGATGCGCGGGTCGCGTGACCTCTCCCGACATCTTTCTCCTCCTTCTCCTTGATTAAGTTAAAAATGCCGCAAGGGCATGAGAAATTAGTAAAGCAGGAGCTTAATTCTGGTGAAAATGTCTGGCAAAAACGTACGCAAGCAAAGATTAACCGGTAAACTACATGGACTATGGAAACCTACATCAGTGAACAAAAGTTGTAGTGCGCACGTGACAGTGTCTTACCTCGCCAGCTCTGCTCGACAGACTGTCCAGATACAAGCGTTGCACGGACCTATCATGGCCGCCTATGGGGTTCACATAAGCGGAAGTGCTATGCACGCCGAGTGAAATATTTTATAGTGAAAATAAAATGGCTCAAATTAAATTCGACATTGTTTTACATTTCTATAATTTTGTTGCGAATTTCAATATTATTTTAATGTCTCTTTGTGATGGCGTTCATGCCAGAATATTAAGTATTCTTAATCTCAGCACCACAGGAACTAAGAATATTCATAACCAAACTATTAAAATTAGTACAAGCACTTTATAACATTTTAAGACATAATATACACTGTAAAGACCACATTTTACCCTGAAATTAACATTTATAGGAAAGATCAAAATTGTCGACCTCTTTGCGCACATGCGGGAAAAGTGGCATGTGAGCGCCATCATGGGCTCTAGCGCCGCTGGTTGTTAGCCGGCGTATGTGTGTATGTATGTATGTATGTATGTATGTATGTATGTTTCATGTATGTAGGTATGTATGTATGTATGTATGGTAAATAACGGATTTCAATGAGGTTATTAGAATGTTTTAAATGTAAGTGGCCTAGGAAACCATCATTTCAACTCTGTTTCACAGTGTAAAAATAACATGTTTACTGTATGAAAAGCAAACTTCGCCAAAAACATTTATGTACCAAAAGCTGCGAGTATGTGCCCTTGTAGTTACTTCCCTGCATGCCTAGGCGTATGGGGCTCAGCCCTGAGACACACTTAGGTCCTACCCCTACCCTGGACCTCCAACTCTTTTCTTAGTCTAAAAGTATTTTAGAAAAAAAAAAAAAAAATATATGTTCCGAATGTGTTTAATATTCAAAGTTGTATGAACTAAATATTTATGGCGTTTTCTTTCAGTGAGGTTAAAACTTAATAGGTTATAATAATTTGAGTGTTTCTTCCATACAAGCAAATTTTCCACTCGTCCACTAAAATAATATGTAATTCAAAATTATAGAGTCTTGTAAGAAGAGGTGCAAAGCAACACCTTCCCATGAAAGATGTTAAACTTAAGTCTCTGTCAGCCTCATCCAATCCACTGGTAATAAAATTAACAGAGCCCCAGCAGTATGAATTTGCCATAGCAAAAATAATGCAGGTTGGAATGGTAACTAACATTGATCATAGCACTTGTTTACACTCATTGTTTTCTTCATAGACATAGCAGTTTTTGCGCAAGGATACATAGTGGTTATGCTATGTTTCTAGAACTGTCAGTATTTAGTAAACTTAAATAAAATGGAGTATAACAACACATGTGTCTTTAATTAAAAGAAATTGACAATTATGTAGATGCTGAGTTGAAGTCAGATACCACTTGGCAATATAAAACCACTTTTATGCATTTTTTAGATTATGAATAGGCAATTAAGGCTACTGTAAATACAGCTATATGAAAAGCAGATGCTGATCGGAATAAGAGTGTTGGTGACACATTATGATTTGTGAATAAAGCTTGACGCATGGCCAGTTCTCTATCAGTGAGCACGGTCACAGTGGTTTTGACTTGTACGAGACCAAACATGCAGTTGCACAGGTTTTACTGATTCAGCTTTCGCTTGAGGCCAGCCACTCTCGCTGAGTACGTCGGTTGGCGACTGGGAATAAAATTACGCACTATCAGTACAGTAATTGGCTTTCATGAAAATTCACCCACAGTGGGAAAGCTGCCGGTGTAGTCGATTGGCAGGATGTGTCTGGGATACCTGGCATACTCACGAGACTTCGGCCGAACATGATGTAGTTGGTACCGGCTGGCTGGAACTGGTGGTGCAAGCAGTAGGTGGCAGGAAGTTGATACTGTGCTGGCCAACGCGGTACTGTTGATTCCAAGCTGCTGACTCCGGGTTCCAGAACATGGGTTGCCTACCCCGTACCTTACCTCAGTACCCTGTAATAACCCTTGTACGACCTGGTGGAATTCTCTAGGAATACGTAGGTACTGTGGGAAATAAATGTACATGTATACAGGAGAGGTAGGCCTCTGTAAAAGACGGGTTAAGGCTGCACTGTCCCGGACATCTTGCCTACTAAGGGTAGGAGGGCTAGTACTCTCCATCATTTGGCGTTGATACAGGCTGTCTTTTGTTCCTCCCTCCATTGACCGTGTCTTACCTTAAAAGTCATATAAGTGCGTTTACCACTTAATGTTAGTTGCTGTGCACTGTGAACACGAGACAGTTCCCTAAATCAGTGAATTTACAGCAATGGCTGCCGGCACAAGCTAGTTGCTCTAGAAAGACCCGCCACCGGTGGGCAAGATAGAAGCATTAAGCTGTATGGGCCGCCTTCCTGCTACTACTGGGTGTAGGTTGCAACCAGGGCCAGGCTGTAACCCTCGAGCTAATACTCCCGCCAGCAACCAGGTGTTCTGGTAAGGATACAACTCAGAGTACTGTCTCTCTCTGGTTGGATGCGTTGCTAGTGGTGGTTGCTCTACCGTTCTATCCCTTGAGGTCTAGAATGGATGGCCGTTGAATAGTGTGTGATTTAGACGAGTAGATTCCTGATGGGTATCCACAGTCCTACTCTAGACTGTACAATTATACTCAAGCCCGGTCTCGGTTGACAACGCACAGATGGTAATATTTTTAGTGGTCACAGGAAATCTCTCTCGAACAGATACTCACAGGGAAGGAACAAATCTGTATTCATTAAGAATTCAATAACACATTGATGCGTGCTACCTCCTAACAAAGTAATTGTAAGTTTGGAAGTAACCTATGCTAGAGAGGTGTAGTGACCTGTTCCTAAATTACCCAAGAAGTCTAGTGGGGTTCACGGCTATAAAAACAACTCAGTCGCAGCTAACTATATCCAAAGGTGTCTAGAACAGACAATTAAGAAAAGAGCATCCGCTACTCTAATAGTAGGGAGTGTAGTTGCCTCTACCAGCAAGTAGAGGCGGCTGCTGTTCCTGGAGGATCCAACAGCAGAGGGTGTAGTGTGATATGAAGTCAAAGAGCTTCTGGTAGATGAAGGTGATTGTCAATAATGAAAGCCTCTGGTAACTGCTGGCTGCAGAAGAGCTTCTGGTGATGGAAATGGGAGCACCCTCTGGTAGCTGCTGAAGACTGTTAAGAATTCCAGAGGCCCCAGCACACGAAGTGGAGGAGCGAGCTTCAGAACAAGGAAGTAACTACTGCCGTGCCCGGTCGCGCACAGACTATAAAAGTCTTATAGTCTGAAGGAGAAGTACAACGCCGGGCCACGGTGGGAAGTGTGACGTCACCTCATGACATCCCTCCAGTGCGAGTCCGGGTAGGGGTAGCTACCCTCTGCCCGGCTGCTAGGTTCGTGCATAATCGGCGGCGCTCTGTATTGCCCCGAGGCGGTTGACAGCTTGTTGGCTGGGAGGGGAGGGTGGTGTACTCACTGGCTTGCACAATCTTACTTTCCACGTATTTGGAATCGCCGTACATGGTTGTGGCGATCAAAGACATCCGTGTAATAGGTTGACAGGGTTTGACACTCTCTCTTGGGTGAAATAGGAATACTTATAGTAAGATGAGTTGTAATCTTTGTAGTAAAGTACATGAAAGTGGTATGCGACAATTGGACCTCCCTCCGGATCAATGAAGATTCATCTGGCAAATATGGTGGAGAATAGAAAGACGAAGAGGTTCCTCCTCATTTGGAAGCTCTCTGGGAGTAGAACTGCGAAGAAAAAATGTTGCACAGCTAGGCGGGACCCTTAACTCTCTGACTGCTTGGTCGCTGTAATTGCGCTCGCTCTATGCACTGGGGCCAGCTGAAGACATGTGGCATGTGGTGCGCCGGCCATAGCGCTGTCTCACTCTTAGGACGGGCTTCCTCTCTGCCTCTCGTCCCGACAAGTTAGAACGATGCTCACTGCTAACGTGTCCCCCCACCCACCCGCTTGTGGTGAGGATTAGTGTAAGGAGTGATGTAGTGTACCAGGTGTCTTTTTGGCCTACTTTATATACTAGTTCGATTGACAAAAGGCAGCATATCGCTGTGGTTATTTATAATAATATACACCATAAGAACCTCCGGAAAGAAATTTCATAAAAAAATTGACACAAAAAATACGATTGGGAATAAGAATATGTACAAGCCTTACTCGTGGAAGGCGGGGTGAAGTCACTATCATGGTGCTTGCTGTGGTGATTTATGAAAGAAAGTCTAGCACACTTTCTGGGATAGACTGTGGGTCTCACCTCATAGCAAGCAAAACAGTTATGTGTGACAGGGTAAGAGGTCACCAACCTCAGGCCCTCCATCACCTGGGTTGGATGACTAACAAAACAAATGGGTAATCTTTTACAAATTAATTTAACACATGGATAATATGCACACGTTGGTCACTTAAAAACTAATAAACATAGCACTGCAATAAAAAATCAAATTTAATTAAAATTACATTGTACTTGATCTCATTGTGGCGAGTTCATGATAGCTCTATGGCTCAGAGATCTGGTTCGACTCTTTGTTATGGTACAAGGTATGCAAAAAGATAATAAAACAGATACACTTACGTAAACAAATGAGGAAAACATAGCAACATAGCACACAAAACCTGCAAGAAATGGTAATAATCTTCGTGGGTAATAACTTCGCAAAGACACAATGAAAACTCAGAGGCATATTTACATGTGTACCTACATAACAATTTATTTTAGAAGAACTAAGCTAAGTAATATCCTTGTAGGGAGTCCATTTTATATGTAGCACTAATTCTAATATGTACAAGGTGAAGTCTCTGTCTTCGTGTATACACCAGTACTGTGGGGAGTATCTCTAAGTGAAACTTCTTTTATGTGTGGGCTATCGGCCACTATCTTACGGAACCTTTTTGCTGGTGAGTTGTAAAACGTCATTCTTTCACTGGTCGGGATCACAACTTGATGATGGTTGTTTAAACTAGTTATATAATTCTTCGTATCACTGTTGCAAGTTCTGAATAGTTCCTATTACACTTACCTCACTGGTTCCTATCCTTCCACAGCTGGGTAGGCTTTATTATTGTCATTTCACTGGGTTAAACTGGCCTAATGTGAGTGTCTATTACTAATACTCACTGTCTTTAATTAACTGCGTGGCTAGTTCAGCGGTTATTGACTTCAGGTCTATAACAAGTCCTGTTTCACTTTGTTGGTAGTGGTTTACGACTACCTTGTCTGGTTCTCATGTTACTGAGAACTACACTTACGGTTGTTCGGTGGGCTTGGTATTCGCTGGTCTTCCCCTCGGCCTGAGTGTGGCATGGGTTGGATACCACCACGTGAACTTAGACGTAGGTCTCCATGGTGACTCCTTATACCGACCAGGCGTCGACTCAGCTTTGACGGCACGAGGAGGCATCAGTCGTAGCTGTTCACTGCTTCTGCGGTAACCATTGGGGAGGGCACAGGAACAAGGGACGATGAGGGAGTGGCACGGCAGAGCCCTCGACCTTGACTGCACGTGTTCCTATCCATAGGGCACGCAGTTTCTCTCATGTGGCAGTGTAAGGGAGTGGCAGAGTACTGCCCTCTACTTTCACTGTGGATGATTCTCCACGAAGAACAGGGTATTTGGGGGCATCAACGATCTTGATGTCCGGGTCCTTCGTTAAAGCAGTGTGAGGGAGTGGTGGTGTACTGCCCTTGACCTCAACTGTGGGTGGTCCTCCACAATGAGCAGGGTGTTCGGAGGCATCGAAAGTCTGTTCGGAGGCATCGAAAGTCTCGATGTCCAGTTTGGTGGCCAGAGTGTGGGATGGCCCATCATCCTCGGTGGCTCTCGTGTTGAACGGGGCGGTATCCTCTCGGAGAAGGTTGTAGGTCGTCTGGATCAGCGTGGATGGAGGTCCTAGTTTCATCAGTTGCCGATCAAATGAGAGACAGAACGGGCCTCTCATCCTTGACGGAACCGACGGGTGGTGTTTCCTGTGCAGCAGAAGATTGGAGTGGAGCGCTGTCATCGACACTGCTCGACACCACCTGCGGTCTTGATGGTCCACCGTTGAGAAAAGGAATTGGCTCTGTAGAACCTGGAATGACTTTGATCCCTGTACCGTGTCTTTCCACCAGTATGGCAGTTGGTATTGGGTCCTTGGCATCTGAGCTGCCTGCCAGCCCAATGGAGGGTAGTAGTACCTTCTTAGAACCAGAGATAGACTTCTTCGAAGCTGAAACGGCCTTGACCTCTGGTTCGGGAGTAGTACTAGGTGTAGAGGTAGGTGCTCGGATTGCTTCTACCTCCTTCACCGGTGGTGGTTCGGATCTTCGGATATCCGACTCTACCTGCGGTATTCCCGGTCTAGGGGACTACGCCAAGACACTTCAGTGCAGCTAGGGGTGGCCCGGTCACCTCTGGCTGTGACTTTCTGGGCGTAGATGCAAGGTGTCAAGGGCAGGGATCGGATGGTGTCTGCTGCTCGGTGCTGTGATAAGCCTACTCTACAGGGTAGAGAATAGCTTGGCTCCTTGTCGGTTTCTGGGGTTCATGCCTCGGGCCTCTTTGCCAGCCTTGGCTTGATTTTGGGAGGTGCCATGATTGCGTCGGTTCGTCCTCGTCTTTGGAATGCCATGGACGTGTATCTATGGTGGCGCCGTCCTCTGGTCTAGGGATTTCGGCCAGGAATGGTTGTATCTGGCCTCAGGAGGCCTTTTGGATCTCCCCACAGATCTTCGGCCCAGTAGCCATTATTGCTCTTGCTTACTATGCGGTACGGACCATCCCATTTGTCAGCGAGGTCAGCGCTGAACTAGTTGCTGGCTTTGCTAAGGAGATGACTATTGAGCAGGACGGCTTCGCCAAGATTGAACTCTCGTACCCCATTCTTTGGTTGAGGATACTTTCGTTGGATGTAGGCATACTGGACCTTCTGGGCTGTAGTGCTGCGAGCTAGTGTAGCTAGTCGGATGTCCTTTGCCTGTGGCATATCTGTCAGTTCACTGTTCCACTGCCAATCGCCGGGTCGGCGTAGGGATTGGTCCAGAAGAAGCTGACTTGGGCTGGTACTACCACTTCATCAGTATGACAGTGAAGGGAAAACAAGATGGTGGGAATATGTTTACCCCAAAGCCAGTGGTCATCACCCACACTGAGTGGGAGGCACTTCTTAATCTCGTGGTACCTCCACTCAGTGGAGTTGGTCTGGGGATGGTATGATGGGCTAATCCACATTTCTACCCCCCATTCTTGACATGCTGACTGCCATTGGTGACTGGTAAACAGAGTACCATTGTCAGTCAGTATGGCTTTAGGGTCTCCCAAATGTGAAAATATCTTGGCTTCTATCTTTCGGACGTTAGGGGTGGTTTCCTGCCTGGGTAGTAGAAATGCTTCTACCCATCTGGAGAACTGATCCGTGACTACCAGTAAGAATTGATTCCTCTTTATATTCCGCGAATAAGGCCCCATCAGATCGGCGGCTACGTGAGCCCATGCCGTCTTGGGTCATCTCAGTCATGCTGTAGGTGGAGGAACAAGGTATGCCGTGCTGCGGCAGCAGGTGAAACAGTTGGTCAGGTACTACCAGACGTTGCAGCTTATTCGATTCCAGCTATAGCGGGTTCCAATGTCCAACAGGGTCTGTCGAGTACCCGGGTGTCTTGCTTGAGGATGGTTGTGGCGGTGACTGCAGATATCTGAGCATAGTTGCTGCGGGACCCATATTTTTCACCTGGTGGTGGGTTGTCCGCTACGCGTCCACATGATGTAATCCCTTAACTCGAACCTTTGAGGTTGTTCCCGTAGAAGGTGGCGAATTTCAGGGTACTTAAGTTGGCTTAACGTGATCTGCTGATGGGTTATCTGTAGCTGGAGTACGCAAATTTGTTTCTCCTGACTTCATTCTAGCAGAGGGAGAGTGGACATTTTCTCCTCTTCTTCTTCGGCTTTTTCGTCCTCCTCCAGTATTGGGAAATGGGGCAGGGCATCTGGCAGGTCATTACTCTTGCCCAGGCAGTGTTGCACCTCAAAGTTGAACTCCGTGAGGAACATGTCCCACCGCCCAAGCTTGGCCTTAGTATTACGTGCCTCTTGCAGCCATTGGAGGGCTTTAGAGAAGATGAAATGTTGCCCTTCTAAGTAATAACGATATTTCCGTACCACCCAAATGACTGCCAGACCCTCCTGCTCGTTTATGTGAAAGCGTTGCTCGATTTAATTTAACCAGGTCGCAACATATGCTATCACATGTGGATGGCCGTCTTCATCCTGTTGGTACAGGACAACCCAGAGACCGTTTTGACATATGTCAGTCTGTACAATTAACGGTTGGTTTCCTTGAGGATGATGCAGTTGGTAGATATTTCTGAAACTATCCTTCAGATTTTGAAAGGCGTGTTGTTGTTCCGGTCACCATCTTCAATGGGTTTCCTTCTCAAGGAGTGGATGAAGTGGTTCCACGTGGGAAGCGATGTTAGGCACAAAGTCCCGCAACCAGTTACAGACCCACGTACCATTGTAGCTGTTTCTTGTTGGTAGGTTATTCAGCCTCTTCAATTGCTCGTATCGAGCTTTGTTGTGAGAAATTCCCGCCAGGGGAAACCACATGGCCTAAATAGTCAATGGATGACTTTCCAAAATAACATATGGATAACTTGCACATAATCCAAGGAGTTTGATTCGTTCTAGAACTTCCTGTATGTGACCATGGTACTTCTCCCAGGTCTTGGCATATATTATCACATTGTTGAGGTAAGCAAAGCAAAACTCTCCTATGTATCAGGTACCTCTGCGTACATGAGGCGCTGGAACATGGCAAGTGGGTTTTTTAATCCCAAAGGGCATTACCTTGAATTGTAAGGAGTCGCCTTCTGGGATGGTAAGTGCTATATACTTCATGCTGTCTAAATGGACAGCAATTTGCCAGTATCTTGGATTCCATATCCAGGGTGCTGAAAATTCTCGCCTCCCTAATGTCTCACAGGGTATGGGTTAGATTGATGGCTTGGGGAGCAATAGGATGTGGCACATCGTTCAGGACTTTGTAGTTTACACAAAACCAGAGTTTGCCATCCTTTTTTGGTACTAATACAACGTGGGAGTTGTATGGGGAGTTGGACGGCTCTAGAATTCCTTGGTCCTTCATATCGTTTACCTGCTCCATTATCAGGTTGCGTCATCGTGCTGACACTTGGTAGGGGAGAATGTAAATGGGAGCCTTCATGTTCGTTCAGATCTAGTGTTGAATCCTCCATGTCCAAAATGCTGGCATGTTCATCTAGCACTTGTTTCAGTTTGCAGAATTCCAGTTTGCCTAATTCGTGGTTTATACGGGCTGGATCTATGGGGTGGGGTAAAAAGTTTTTGGGACAGGGTGTGGTCCCAATTCACCATTACCTGGTTATTATCACCCAGATAAACTCGGTGTTGCCCATGGTCAATGACACATTGTTGTTGGAGCCATAGACAGACAAGTATTACTGCTTCTGTCAGTACAGGTGAAACCATGAATTCGGTCCGGTTAGATTTTCTGTATAAATTAACCGTCAGCGTGATACGGCCATCAACTTGCACGCTGGCATCTGGTTGTGCCATACGTACAATATTTGACTGTGGTCGCAGGGTGCCTATCTGTTCCAGAGTTAACAAATTACAGCGGATAAAGTTTTTGTTTGCAGCAGAATAGAATAGTGCAAGAAACCTGCTCCCATTGATTTCTACTTCAATGCGTGGCATGAAAAGAGAGGTCTGTTCCTCGTTTACGCGCTGGAGGCTGGGCCCTTGTAGTCCGGTGGTGGCGGCCCGCTTCGCACCACGGCGACGTTGTTTCCCACCTTGGTAGTGAGGGTCAGTTTCACTGCAACACTTTGTTGATTCTGTGCTTCCATCCTATTGGTTTGCTTATTAGCCGTGATCCCTTGTTCCAGTGGCTGCCAGGACAGAACTAGCAATTTGGTATGAATGCAAGGCATGGTGTAGGGGCAGGTGCATTCCTAAGTGACTCGACGGACGGAGTTCGTGACTCAGAGGTTTTCACCATTTAGGTTTGTCGAGTGCAGCCTGTGCTGCGAAGTTCTGTTCTGTCTCTCTGGTGCACTCTACTAGTTCGTCGCTTGTCGTGGGTTTAGACGTAATACTTTTCGCAAACTGGGTAATAACATTCGACTAATGGATTGGACGGAAGCTGCTAATCGACTGCTGGAAATAAACTTCAGAAAATCTGTTCTTTCCGATGGATGAATATTTCCGCCTCGTCATTAGGTACCTGGGTCTGACTGTAGAATTGCATCATTAATCTTGCCAACACTTCCTCGCCAGAGAACGCAATAGCCAACCGACTGCTAAATTGCTTCCATTCACTGAGAAACTCGCTGTAGCGATTCCACCAGGTCGATGTGAGGCCTTTAAGGTGGGTTTGGGCGTGACTTACCCACTACTTTGACGGGAGGCTCGTTTCCTCAAATCCATTTTTGCATTTTGAGGTGAACGCAACCGGATCCTCATTGTGGTCGCTCCTGCAAAGTTGGTGATCTGGGTATCATATTCAGTCCATTTTTACGGATGTTGTGGAACTGTTCCAGGTTTAACTGATACTTGTGATCGGCGGGTCTGAGTGAGGTATGACTGTCTGCACCTCCCACACTGGTAAACCATGCCCAGTTGCCTGACACTATTGTCGGGCCAGCTGATACAGGCATGTTGGAACAGCTCGTTACATATAATGCAGTATATTTTATTGATGCCGGATCCCGGACATGTAACCTTGTTCCAGAATGTTGTTGGTTGTACCCACCAAGTTTCACACCTCTATTCTAGGCACTCCATATTCCGGGCTCCATCTTCCCATCCTAGACATACGTGGTGAAATGCATTGTCGTAGTAGTTGCAATTAGTGCGGAATGTGCCATCACCCAGACAGTCTGTGTGGCTACATTTATTTTCGGTTGCATGTATGTCTATCCTGTTACTGGGTGCACCTTCGGTGATACTAACTTCGGTATCTGACATAGTTATGGTAATGGGCACCACGGGGTCTTTTAAGATAACTCCCTGAAGTCCATTTCAGTACATGGGTTGACTCTTGGGTCTCTGGGTCTTTGGGTCTGGTCCTGGTTCAATGTGAACAATTAATAGCTTTGACATCCTGTGTTCGGTGCCAGAAAATCACTTGACGCATGCCCGGTTCTCTATCAGTGAACATGGTCACAGTGGTTTTGACTTGCGCAAGACCAAAGGCGCAGTTGCACAGGTTTTACTGATTCAGCTTTTGCTTGGGTCAGCCACTCTCGCTGGGCACGTTGGTTGGCGACTGGGAATAAAATTACGGACTATCAGCGTGGTATTTGACTTTTTTGCAAATTCTCCCACAGTGGGGATAGCTGCCGGTGTAGTCGACTGGCGGGATGTGTCGTGGATACCTGGCGTACTCAACAAGATGTTGGCTGAAGATGATGCAGCTGGTATAGGCTGGGTGGAACTGGTGCGGGATGTTGATACAGTGCTGGCCAACATGGTACCATTAATTTCACGCCGCTGACTCAGGGCTCCAGAAACTGGGGTTGGCTACGCCGTACCTTACCTCAGTGCCCTGTAATAACCCTGGTATGAAAGGGTGGTATTCTGTAGGAATATGTACGTGCGGTGGGAAATAAACATACACGTATACAGGAGAGGTAGGCCTCTGTAACAGATGGGTTATGGCTGCACTATCCCGGGCAGCTTGCCTACTAAGAGTAGGAGGGGCTAGCAGTCTCAATCATTTGGCGTTGATACAGGCTGTTCTTTGTTCCTCCCTCTATTGGCCGTGTCTTACCTTAAAAGGTATACAAGTATGTTTACCACTTAATTTTAGTCGCTGTGCGCCGTGAACATGAGACAGTTCCCTAAACTCAGTGTACTTTCAGCAGTGACTGCCGGCAAGAACTCAGTGCTCTGCTCCCTAATCTCCTGCCGCCGGCAGGAAAGCTAGAAATGTTTAGCCGTATGGGCCACCTTCCTGCTACCACTGGGTGTAGGTTGCAACTAGGGCTAGGTCATGACCCCCTAGAAAATACCCCCGCCAGCACCCAGGTGCTCCGGTAGGGATACAACTCAGGAATACTGTCTCTCCCTCGTTCAATGAGTTGCTAGTGGTGGTTGCTCTACCGTTCTATCCCCTGAGGTCTAGAACTGGTAACCATCGAATGGTGTGTGATTTAGATGTGTGGATTCCTGATGGGTATCCACAGTCCTACTCTAAATCTTACAATTATACTCAAGCCTGGTCTCAGTTGACAACGCACAGGTAGTAACATTTCTAGTGGTTACAGGAAATCCATCTAGAACAGATACGGTGAAGGAAGAAATCTGAATTTATTAAGAATTCAATAAACACACTGACACGTACTACCTCTTAACCAAGCAAATTGTAAGTTTCGAAGTAACCAATGCTAGACAGGTGTAGGTGACCTGATCCTAAATTACCCAAGAAGTCTAGTGGTGTTCACTGCTATAAAAACAACTCAGTCAAAGCTAACTATATCCAAAAGTGTCTAGAACAGACAATTAGGAAAAGGGGATCCGCTACTCTAATTAATAGTAGGGAGTGTAGTTGTCTCTACCAGCAAATAGAGGTGGCTGCTGTTTCAGGAGGATCGAGAAGCGGAGGGTGTAGTGTGGTAAGAAGTCGAAGAGCTTCTGGTAGAAGGTGGTTGTCGACAATGAAAGCATCTGGTTTGCTAAACAGAAAATATTCTTTTGCCAGAGGAAAAATTAACGTAGCAACAAATCCTTAAGCAGATTGAAAAGTTAATGTTTGCATTTCCCCGAAAATCCCTCTAAGTTCTTACATAGCTAAGTTTTTAATAAGAAAAAAATTTTGTTATTGCCTTGAAAATTAGTACAACATGTTTAACGTAACACCACTGAATTGTGTGATCACTGTTAGGAAATGTGATCACAAAATCGAAGCCTATCAGCAGGCCCATAAACATAACCATGATGTACCCTCTCCATTCCTTCGCAAAGCGACTGCGTGACGTTGTTTAATGAATCCTCTGTAACATGAGTAAGAGCTTGAGGCGAGAGCTCGCTGTGAGCACGTCGTATCCGCCATCCAGGAAATTCCCAAACTTCATAAAATTTGAATTTCCTAAGTGTTGAAATGTCAGTAGCGCAAAGTGTCACTACCCCTGTAACCTGGTGTAATATGAGAGAATTATAAAGTGCACTTATGAAGAGGTCGCGTACCTCATAAAACATCCTTTTATATTTATAGTTACATCAACTAAAATAATTTTATTTTTGCTAAGGTGAAACCCCCCATGTTAAAGAAACCCTACCCTGAGGCATGTTTTGTAGGTTAGGTGATTTAGCATTGACACTGAAAATATATAATCCAGAAAGTAACAATGTAGGCCTAGTAATTTTCCTTATAAGGGAAAAACCCTATAATCCCTACATTTAGCATGAGTTGAAAATGTTAACTGTAGAATAATCCCTAAATGAGTTAGAGCTATTTTCGTTGTGAAAATTATGTTAATCCTGAGAAATCTACTCTCATCATGTGTAATGTGTAACCACTGTCGGTATGGCCAGTGTAAACGTATTTACCTACTCTGTACGAGTCAGATAACCCCATACATTACAGTCCTGATTAGTCTATTCTCGCCCACCCCCCTCCGCCAGAAAGGCTGCCGAAGTGCATAACATTTAATATTATAGTTATGCAAACCCAGAAATATTTAGTAGAGAGAGTAAACTCACATCTTGTACCTGTCAGACCTAGGTATTAGAGGAATCAGAATTTTGTTATCACCCATAGGTAATCTTAATAGGAGGATAGATGAAAAAATGTTGTATTTTAGCCTTTGATAAATTGAGGTAGAAAAAACCTTCCACCCATGTATGCATGTAGGATTAGCAAGTAAGATTGTTTTGTTGTAATCCCACACGTAACCACAGATGAGAAAAATTGTAATAGTGTAGGTTAGGCTAGTTACATCTAGAGTTATTCCGATTCTGATACTAATTATTGGTATTGGCCAATACTTCGCCTTTTCCCGATGTATCGGTGTCGGGTATGGTATCAGACCAATACGTGAATATCGGTTGTAGACAATCAAGTCAGGTTATTACTTTCTTTACAGATAAAATTACCATATTTCTGTGTATGCAGTAAAACCTCGTTAAATCTAAGTAGATTAATTCAAAACCTTATACAATTCAAAGTATGCATTCGCCCCCAAATGTAATAATATGATTTTATATGATCATGCCCGAGTTTTTACGTCTGTTGACTGGTTTTCGTTGCATCTATAGCCCGCTGAAGAGGTGATAAGATGTGACAGTGCCACGCACTGCGTGAAGTTTGGCAGAGTAGGACAAAGAAAATTCTAGGCTGCCTGTTGTGACAGTTGAGGGAGGAAGTAAGCTTGGTGCGGTGTGGGTGTCGCTTGATGATGGAGAGATAAAATGAGTGTAGCGGTGTGGGCATGGCTAGAGGATGGAAGGAGGAAGAAAGCAAAATGTGGTATGGGTGGCATGGCTAATGGGAGGGATGATGGACAGCCGGTGGATGGAAGAATGTTAAAGAAGAGGATGTATGGTAGTGGGGGGGGGGGGGGGGGGTGGAGCAAAGAAGACGAAGGGAGCGAGCGACCTTATCAGAGGCCAGACCCAGCTTACCGAGAGGCTACTTGACACAAAAACACTGACCAGGTAGTGTGGGATTGAGACAACATTTGCCGGAAGTTTATTTATAGTAGAGGGAGCGAGAGGGTTATCGGTATCACAGCTGAAGTTTTAAACGAAACTTTACGTTTTTTTTTTTTTTTTTATATTTAGTCTTAGCAATTAGACCTAAAGGCAACAATAACAACACCTAAATTTTACTGCACATTAAAATATAATTAATAACCAAGATAAAGGCAGCAAACTTATTTTTTGGGCTATTTCATTCCAATTTTTGCCTTTTTACCACCAAAAATTTTATGGTCTCCAAATAGGGTTGTAACTTTGAGAGAGTAGTTATTCCCGGGACCGTAGTTGTGTTTACTTTGGAAAGGGAAAATATGCATTTATTAAGACATTTTCTTTACTTAAACGAGTCTAGGAAAATGTTTTCTAATGTATTATTAACAGTAATACTTTTTATAAAATTCAGTGCAAAGGGCATTGGTATCAGGGTATCGGTATCGGAAAACATGATATCTTAACCACTCTAGTTAAGTCAGAGGTAAATTAAACACCTCCACCCATGTAATGTAACCTATGTTAAGTAGGAGAAGTGTTTTGTGTTAGCCTACATGTTGTTTTGCTTGAGAAATATCTCTCTTCCATAAGCACGTAAAAACGATTTTCACGTCAAGTGAAACCCCCTGTGTAGTAATTGAGGCCAGTGCCAAAAACATTACATAACACCATGTCAAGCCCACACAGCAGGAGTGAAACTTTATGTAACCATGCTAGGAGGCAAACGCCTACCCATGTTTTGTAACCCCTTCCAAGCGCAGATCATGAATGAACTACGTGCTTATAACCCAACCTCTAGAAAGTAGAGAGAATTTAACCTAGAAGTACGATTACTTAACTTATATTAACCAATGTCTATCCTGTTAAGCAGATTGAAATGTATTACCTAGCTTATAAGAAGTAGCAACTTATGTTAACCCTATTAAGTGAAAATATGAATATATGTAACCTAGCATAAGAGTGCTGATGTATAACCAATTACTGTAGAAGTAACTTCAAGAATGATCAAACACAAGTCGTACACAATTAATTATACTTGAGTGTCTTGTGTTATAACCTGTGCTTGTTTTGCAAGGGTATCTCTTATGCTCTCTTTTTCTTTTCTTGTAGGAAAGTACCCCGGAATAGTGTAGGATGTGTAAGAATTCATTTATTTAAGCTCAGATTTTACTACACGTAAATTGGTTACTGTGAGACAGCACTGGCTGGAATAACAGACCAGTCAACTTCATTCCACAGGGGCCACAGTAAAGTTTCCCCACCATTAATCCTCTGTGAGTGGGATTACTCAACATTTACATCCGTTAGCTACACTTTTATTTCTGAAGGACAGAATTAAAAACGTAATAACTATAAAATATTTGTGCAAGCAACTTTTGTACCACCCAATGTTTAAAAGATTTTTTCTTTCTCTTTCACTGGTCTGTGAACTGCCCTCGAACTAGGATATTTTAAGTTCGTTACCAAACGACTTGTTCCTGCACATTTCCTTTCCAAAATTTCCTCCTTGGCTGCAATGGAATAGCAAAGAGAAGGCAGCGCTGAGAAGAAGATGGCATCACGCACCAACACCCGGCCTGCTACGCAACCAAGCGAGAGGGAGTGAGGCGAAGAGGAAGAAGGGGAACGACCGTTAGCCACTAATAGTAACCATATGCCACATAACCCAGATACGAGCGCACTGAACCCAACAACAAGGCAGCTTGCACACATAAGAGGAGCTAGCCTAGAACTGCAACAGAAGTATACGATTGAGGCAACCGTCTCCCATGCCTGAAGTAAAAGTGGATTTGTCAGAGATGGGTCTTTGTCGCTTCAAGGGGTGGCCGACTGACGCATGCCAACACGCTGCACAGCGCAGATATGCGCTCTATAGGTAATTTCACCCCCCGAACTCAGGGGAAGTCATTAACAGTGGCAAATGTAATTTCACGTATCGAGCAAAGAGACTCCACATGCTGGACAGCTGAATATGTGAAAGTTATTGAAGCGCTTAATTATGAAATCTACAGACTGCCCAAAATCCTGCATGCAAGTGCCACCCCAACATTTAAATTAATAATTTTTTAACAAACTGCTACCCTACTATTCAGCTGTGGAAGAAGATCCAGCAAATCAAAGAGATGGCAGCACTTCTGTGACCTTGTGACGTCACATCCTGCCAGACTCAGAAAGAAGTGTTTTAATTTGTTGTAGCCTCCAAGTGGGGAGATAAGAAATGAGTGGCGCTCCCGCAACCCCTGACAACCTATCCCTCTGTTGGAAGGCTATGCTACCCCTCACACCCCGAACGATCACTGATGAAGGGATTTTTCTGTATGTAAGCAGAGATGCTGGGCTCGCTGGATGTGTTGGTCAGCGAGCACCCCCTGGTCTGCAAGAAGACCTCTCTCCTCTCCTCAGCCTGCAACATGACTCAGCACCCAGAAGCCTGCAAGAAGACTTCACTCTACCTCTGCTGCACCACCCCTGCCGCTTGCGTAAGGCTCGTCCACCACTGCACCTGCTGATCATGAGGGCAGCAACACTGCCAGAGGTAATCCTACTCCTGCATGCACCCATCACCCTTTACCATAGTCAACTTCCGTGACTCCGTGGTAGCAGGTCGTCGCGTCTTAAATTACCTCCTGGATAAACTCTAGTTAAATCAGGTTATGCTGTGAATTGCGTACTTTACTGTAAACATTGTCATAGTTTATTTTCCTACATTTTAATATTTTCCAGGCTGGGAAAGCTGATTTCATTCTGGGTCGTACTCTGGCCAACAGAAGCTTAAATATTTATACAAGAGGAACCAATGGTCTAGGGTAATAAAAGGGGAGTTTGGCCGAGGAACTGTTTCGGTTACTGAAGACTGGGGTTCGACCTTACTTGTGTCCCCATTAGGTGTGTTGGCTTTGAGAGCCATTTCTAGAGCACGATGCTCCCAATGCTGACTTCGACACTGGATTCCCACCTTTTTACTATGCATTGGTCCAGTCCCGTGACCTTCTTGCAAACATGCAATCCTAGGGGCATGGCTTATGCAGGTGCATCCAAGGCCCTGACATGTAAAAGAGCGGTCCGGTATTGGGACGCCACTGGAGGTAGGTGTGGATTCACCAGAAACCCAGGAGTTCAGCGTGTCGTTTGAAGACAAAGGCTTTCTGCACGCTCCAGCCCTTGTAGAGTTCAGTGTACCACATAGCTAGTCTCCAGCAGGAATTAATAGCAGTATCTGATACAAGTTTTATTAATACATCGGTAACTATAATTATTAATGAAATAGGTTCTAATGTAAAATGAAGGAAAATGGATAATTAAGTTTGACGTAAATTTTATTATGGCAAAAATTAAATGGAAAGCCCTGGCTAATCAATTACAAGAAAATTAGCTAACAAGCTAAATGTGTGTGAAATATATTTAATGTACTCAAACAGGCGAAGGTGAGACTGGAAAATAATAATAAAATGTAGGAAAATAAGTTAAGGCAAAGTTTACAGTAAAGTACACAATTCACAGTGTAACCTCATTTAATTACAGTTTATCCAGGACCTAAATTAAGACGCGACGACCTGCTACAGCGGAGACATGGAAGTTGACTAGGATAAAGGGTGCTGGGTACAGACAGAAGTAGGATTACCTCTGGCGTGGTTGCTGCCCTCATGGTCAGCGGATGCAGTGGTGGACGAGCCTTATGCAAGCTGCGGGGGTGGTACAGCCTTCACAGTCTGCGGAGGTAGAGTGAAGTTTTCTTGCAGGCTTCTGGGTGCTGAATCATGTTGCAGGCTGAGGAGAGGAGAGACGTCTTCTTGCAAACCAGAAGTGCTCGCTGACCAACATGGCCAGTGAGCCCAGAATTTCTACAAGAGCGTGGTTCTGGATTTCCTTATATACTGGAAAATCTCTTCATTAGTGATCCTTCAGGATTTGGGGGGTAGCGTAGCCTTCCAACAAAGAGGTACGTTATCAGGGGTTACAGGAGTGCAGCTTATTATTTATCTCCCCACTTGGAGGCAACGAAAAATTAAAACACCTCTTTCTGAGGCTGGCAGGATGTGTTGCCACACAGGTGCTACCATCTCTTGGGTTTGCTGGAACTTCTTTCATAGCTAAATAGTAGGGTAGTGGTTCATTAAAAATTATTTATTTAAATTTTGGGGTGGCTCTTGCATGCAGAATTTTGGGTGGGCTGTAGATTTCGTAATTAAGTGCGTCAATTACTTTTACATATTCAGCTGTTCAGCACGTGGAGTCTCTTTACTCAATAGTGAAATTACATTTGTCACTGTTAATGACTTACCCCAAGTTTGGGTCACTCGTAGATGGAGATAAGTTCCCCATAGAACGCTTATCTGCACTACGCAGGATGTTGGCATCAGTCAAGAGTAATGACAAAATTCCAACCTTATTTATAGTGAATGCCACAATACAGATTAATAAAACTAAAAAAATTAAGGTACACAATATTAATGCACCATCGCATCAAACATATACCAGGTGCTATACGAATAAAGTAAATGTAATGCTCACTACTATAAGGCAATAAGGTCTCCAAAATATAGTGATCAATGTTTGAATGAAAGAATAACAATCATCAGATATATGAATATCTCTGACAGAAGGAAAACCAGGCTCTGCAAATTCAAGCAAAGAAAAACACACTGAATTAACATATGTGAAAACTAAAGGCATTGAAAATTATAAGAGACACACTACAGTAGGAACTCACAGTTTCTAAAAAAATAGGCTTCAATTTATTAAGCATCCACAATTTAGTACTTATATAATTTCGCAATTGCAAAAGACCAAACATGTTTGTCGTGACACTAGATTCCAGAATTTGTTGTAAAGCCTGGGACAAGAGGTCAAAACACTAGTTAACTATGCATTAATATTGACACAGCATTTTAAACATATTTCCACATCTCAACACTAGTTATGGAATTGTTTTCACAATTTATACTAACATATACTACAATTCATGTAACAGGCAAGCGCTCATCAAGTACGCACTCAATCACTGTGTGACATTCAATACGTTGGGAAAATATTTCCCTGATAATTAAAACACACCCATGTTGCTGTGTATTTTTTAATGTACAAAACTCACTACTCTCTTCATGACACATCTGTTTCTGACTAAGTATGAATCTAAGGGCAAATTTTTTCATACACTAACTTTATTAAAAGCAACGCCCCTAAAAAAACCAAGATAAATGTTGATGTAATATATCATTACTTTAATTAAAGACCCAGAGACTTGGCAACCTTAAGGGGCCCGTCAAAGCACGTCCGACAAAAAAACGTGATTAAAATAATGCATTAAAATATACCAATGAAAGCTCAGTTAAAAATATGATATACAGCTCGGCGACCAAAAAAAGGTTAATACAAGACATGAATAATAATTAAGGCGGTCCTTTCAAGGTGAGCTGTAATATAATATATTTGAAAACAGATTATATAAAATACTTCTCTTACGACGAATCCTGGCAGTGATGATACAACCAAAAACCTGGCTGGACTACAGCCAAATTGGGCAGTGGTGTGAAACCATTACAACTCAGAGGCGTTTTCAATTACAAAAACATTTAATTTAAACGAGCACACTACACCAAAACATGATATCAAGGCTGCCAAGAAAAATTAATTTTGAAAAGGAAACTTAAACACTACTACTATCTACAGTAAAAGCACACTCAAAAAACCATCAAACTACAAGCAAAATTTGCACTTAATTATTATAGACTCACTCATGTCCACGACTCACCATTGTTGCCCTTCTTCTTACGTGGTTCCATTTCTAAAAATAATGCTTCAATAGACCACAATTCTGTTTTGATCCCCTGGCATGGTAACATATTTTTACACTCTGCTGCCTGGCGTTGTGGTGGTGGACCCACCTTCACCCCCCTCCTCTGAGCTGACACGCTTGTTACCTCCTGACCCCCTTTCTCGGAAACCCATCATGCTGCTTGGCACTTTGCTTATGCCATGGCTCCTCTCCCCTACTGGAGGTTTTGACGGATTTGGCGACGATGCAAGAATGTTCTGGTGAGACTGGCTGGTGCCTCAGCCCTCCACAATGCATCACACGAGTTGGGAAAGATTCTAGGTGACTGCCTAAGACACTATATATACTGCCGCAACCCAGAACAAGGTATTTGTGGTGGGAATGGACGAGAGGGTGTGTAACCGACGAGTGAAGCCTACTGTGCGTGAGGGTGCTTGGAGGACTCTAGAACATTGCAACTGGCAGGACATGGACTGAACTGAGGTGGAACTGAATGGAAGTGTAATACGGATTTTATTGTAAATATTCGAACTGTCAGTTTGGACATATATTTTATAGAATGTTTGAATAAGTTGATACACTGTCTATTCGGACTGATCCTTAATTATTTAATTTAACTAATTTCTTTGTGGTAATTATAAATTGTATGAAATTGGAGTAATTAGTTGTGAACAGTAAGTGATATAAATTTATTGTGATTTTTAATTCAGAGAATTTTGCTGTAGTTATTGTAAATAAAATAAGGAAATTGTCTTTTATTTCTTTAAGTATAGCCCACTTAATTTCTAGAGAGATAAATTGTAACAATATTAATTTGATTTTGTTACATCGGATACTATACAGCGGAGAAGCAATCTGAAAAATTGAAGGTCTTAAGTCTTAACGCTAGCTGGTGATAGAGAAAAGTGACAGATCGAGGTCACCTAGGTCAGCCGACAACAGATTGCCCCCCCCCCCCCCCCGCAAATTCAAATATCACGTGACCAGGGAAGTATGGAGGTAGGGTGCAGGGAAAGATGGCTGTGGGGTGCAGGGAAGGATGGAAGTAGGGTGCAGGGAAGGATGGATGTGGAGTGCAGGGAAGGATGGAGGTGGGGTGCAGGGAATGATGGATGTGGGGTGCAGGGAAGGATGGAGGTGCAGAAGTGCCGCAAGGCAGCATTTCTGCAGCAGGTGCTGCATCTCTTCTGTTAGTAAATAAACATTTGATGCATGACACATTTTGCGCCTAGAGGAAGCACTTTGTTCACTCCTGTAAACCAACATGCCCTACACTTTATACTGGCTTTCTGCCCAAGCAGTATTAATTCCCCTGGGTATGATCACCGCGATGTTGGTGTCACAATAATTGAAGGCCGCCATGACCATTCGTACATGTACTGTGTATGACAGAACATTCAAATTCAGATTACTTATCAGGGTTTCAATCCCCAAGACAACAGCCAATAAATTCGCCACAAAACTCTCCACACATAATCTCAACTACCCATGTGTGAAGTGACCCACTATCGAGCAAAGCCAGGGATTTGTATGCGACCCACTGGTGATTTTTAGGATGAGTAATCTGTTGTTTGGAGTACCTTAGTGTTTACACACATGTAGGCAAAAGAGGTTTTAAAGCCTCAAGTTACCTACCCCCCCAGCCGGTGCGGTATTCCGCCAACCCTCTGGATACAAGGAGAAGTCTCCCCTTGTATCAGGTGGCTTAAAATTCTTCATGTTATATGCAGTGCAAGGATGGTTGCAGAAATATGTAAGTATTGTGCTGTTGTTGACATTATATACATTGCCATTTGAAATGAGATATTAACACAATTGGATGTAGGTAAACAAAATATGACAAAATTCCTACATGCTATTACAATTTATTTAATTTTGTTCTGTATACTTTCAAAAATATTCACTTTAGGTATCTCGACACCACGCAGCAGAAACTGTACAAACACCTCACTTAAAACAAAGAATTAAACTAGCAGCAGTTGTATTCAGCAGAATACGCAGCCCTGTCTACAGCAGTAACTGGCAGTGCTGCAGCAGCACTTTGCCTGCCAAATGTATGCAGAGAGAGAGAGTTGAAAAAAGGTAGAGGGAAAACAACTGCAAGCAACTTTGTGGGGTAACATTTTTATTTAAAATGTGATACTAAATGCTGTAACAAAACTGGACGATACGCATGTAAAATGAAATCTATTTATGGTAAAGAGACACTTTTAGACATAGCAATGACCATCCCCAAATGCAACAAATTAGACTATATCCAAAGCTACAGTTTTGTTCCCAGATTAGATACGGACTGTTCTCATAAGACTAATTTCAATGTCACATAAAAGGTTGACAGACAATGAATAATTCTCCCCAATTTACTGTATGGCTTGTTTCTGTAACAAATAACACAAGTGTCTTAATATATTGTGTTCGGTCACATGGCCCTGTCAATTAGTTGTTGATAGCACTATTACAGTATGAGATTAATACAAATAAATTTAGCAGATTCTGGTATGAATTAGAGATAGATGTATTTATCAACAGAAGTTTGGCAAACACTTTAAATCACATTAAAACACATCACACCAAATTAATATAATTCTTTGTACTAAGTTATATAATTACAATGGAATCCTCTGCTTCAATTATTCAGCATGCCAGTCGTCTGCCAAAGATGTAAAGTAAACTTGTATAAGCAGCCAAATTATGCTATTATACAACCACAATGACATACATGCCCAAAAAACATTCGTTACAAAAACTCTGTAGCCGGCAGCACTAGTCCAGCAGAGGCATTCAGGCTCAGGCTGTGATGCGAAGAAAGGCATTCCTACCCCACCTCCTCTAGTCCCTGCCACAAAAATCAACCCAAGCCACCTACTTTCCTCTACATATGTATGTGAGAAAGCTTAGTGAAGTAGGCTGTACTCTAAAATGGAGATAAAAGGAATATGCATGTTAAAGTGGAATATTTATAATGCCATCATAATGAAAATAAGTGCCTGACCTTAGATGTGCTGTTGCTAAAGTCACGTGTATGGAAGACCAGGAACAATGTACTTTACCTCATGTTCCTGGAATCACTCTTTCACCACACTGCACACTTAGGTTGCTGTCCCTTTCTATAGACATGACCAGGCAAAAGTTCCCCATGCAGGGATAAGAGAGCAGATGGCTACAATTTTATTTTGTGTAGGAGAGGAGACTAGAAAAGTCCACAGTGGAGTAGATATTAATTTTTACATGGTTCATTGTCGAGTTACAATTATTAGAATATTGGTTCTTTGTGATGAAAATAGCTGAGCAGCTATGCAGTAATGCCTTCACAGAGAAAATGGTCACTGAGCAGCAGGCAGACTATTTACAGTAAATAATTAATTTTATGTATAAATAATTTCCATAAATCTTTGTCAGATGTTTAAAAATGCCAATGCAGCATGTGAACTGCATAAAAATCACAACTCATGCCTGCCAGACAGTGGTTTGTCCACTGCCTGCTGCCCCTATATTTAGCAGCATCTGCTAGAGGGGAAAGATCTAAAAATAAACAAGTGTGAAAAGGGTAGCCTCGTTTCATTGTATGCCTCTTGTTAGCTACATCTTTTGTTCTTTGTCTACTTTGTGTTACCTCTTACTTGTTTCCTTTACCTTTCAACTATGACATGTGCTCTACCTTGTAAGGTAAGTGGTTAGGCCGCTGACTGCCCTCTCGGGATCCTATGTAGGCCTACCGCGGCGTAAGTGGCTAGTATTCTGGGCACAATGGGTTGTGGAAGGTTTAGACGTCATAGATGGCCGCTTAATGATAGGGTACCATCGGAAATGAGGGGTGTCAAACCCAAAGTGAGGCAAAAAGAGGTAGTTTACCAACCAGGGAGTTCTATCTTCCTCACTATGAGAGTTGCCAATAATCGGGATGCCAGCTGTTCCGGGGATTATGGAGTAGTGATGCAGTTAAGCGATCACGGGAGTGGAGGTGTATGATCTGGCTGGGGTGATTCGTATGGGACGAGTGGTGGGTCAAAGTGCAGGGACAAAATCTGAAGAGGGTGGTGCCACACATGGTTTGGGAACTACTTTAGGCAGCTTAATAACACAAAAGTTGGATAACTACTTCCGTCAGGTATTGTACCTGGATGAGCTTACTGGAGGTACGTTTAATGATGCTGGATGACTTAGGGGCCTGGCTAGACACGGTGTCATCAGGACTAGCACGGGCTATAGGCGATGACTGCTCTACTTGGACTGCCTAAATACTTATCCAAGTGAGATTCGTGGTCGAGGTGAATGAATGGCGAGATCGGCGGAGGGACGGTTTCATTAGTCTGCGACCGGAGTTCGACCACCTGCATGTCCCCGCCAAGAGTGTCTGCTATTTCGGCTCTTGCTAGGGCGCGGCGTTCCTTAGGCCGTAGGATTCCAGGAGGGCAACGCATATTGTATTTACGTGGGTTAGTTACAATTACGTAATCGGCTGTCCAGGCTTGTGGAATCTCCTTGCTCAATACATTTATTTTATTTTGCCACTGTTAAGACTTCCCCGTGAGCTTGGGTCGCTTTTAGATGGAGCAAAGTCACTTGTAGAGTGCGCATTTACACAGCGCAGTAAGTTGGCATTTATCAATTGGCCACCCCCTGAGTAGATGTAGACCCATCTGTTGATTCCACTACTTCACTTCAGGTCTGGACGACAGTTGCCTCAATTGTAGACTTTCAGTTGGACTTCTAGGCCAGCACCTCTTCTGTGCGTGCGCTGCCCTGAGTGTGTTGCGGTTCTGGGCGAGCACCTGCACTGTATCTAGCGCTGTCTTGTTTGAGCTCCAGATGCCTGTATCTGGGTCGCACGGCATCTGATTACTATCAGCTGTATGTTAATGTCCTCTTCGTTGCACCTCTTTGTCTTCCCTTTCTATCGGTGGCGTAGTGATCGGATTGCTTGCGTGTAGCCCTCTGCTTCTCAGCGCTGTTGCAGTCTTCTCCTCATGTTTCTTCACTCGCTTTCTTACTAAGGGAGGAAGAGTTTTGGAAAGGAAGTTTGAGAGAACAAGCCGTTTGTTTCATCTAACGTAGGCCTTCCTAGTTCTAGGGCAGATCACATAACAATGTGAGAGATAAAAAATTTTTAACAGTGAGCTTGTACAATTTTGGTCTGTACAAATATCTTTACATTACTGTATTTTCATTTCTGTCTTCAAGAAATAAAAGTTGGAGGTAACGGATGCAAAGTTTTAATCCATGCTTGCAGAGGACTGCAATGCAGGGAATGGTTTACTGTGACCTCTGTGGATGAAGTTAACTGGACTGGTATCCCAGCCAGTGCGGTCGCACAGTACCCTGAGTACAAGCAAGGACAAAATTTATGAACTTTAGCAAAAGTAATTCTTTTATACATCCTACTCTCTGGGTTGCTTTCCTACAGAAACAGACACAGGTATAGAAGAAAACCTGTTATGCAAACATAATAATCAGAACTCTCAAGGAACATGTTGTTTCGCACTATTTGCTTGAAGTCTTGAGGTTAATTAGGTACGCACTGTTTCTGTACGTGAAAAGCAATCTTACCATTACTTTCAGCAACTCTGCTGTACATGAACACTCTTATGCTAGTACACATAATCATTTGATTCAACAAGGTTACACTTTGCGCAGTATAGAGTGCGCTCCAAACATTAACGACTTACTGTGCTTGGCTGCTCCGCCTTTGGGCTGTCTTGGCAACCTACTGGCTTCCTATTCCTTGCAATATCTATGGATCCTCACCTATCACACATGCGCGTCAAGCTTCTCTCTCATTGGTCACTGGCTACAGTTTGAAGTTTGGGCCTTCTGCTTATGTTGATGGCTCATGCACTTCTATGCCAGCAAGCATTTGAGGAACTTCGCTTTAACTTCTGTTCCTGGCCCTGATGGATTTTCATGCAATGTTTAGTTGCTACGCATTACAACTTGGTAGGTAGCTGACGACAGTTACAATATCGTCATGGCTGATGGCGAGAAGCATAGGTGGGTTTGCCGTATAATGCAATGAGCTTGAATTAAGGTTTTGTGTGGGCTAGTCAAGGAATTCTAGGGTCGTGCATATAGCTTTTATTGTAAATTTATTTTGTGCCCTCAGTGTTTAAATTATGGTTTTGGCTTAACCGCGTGGGCCGTAGAGTCTTCTGTTGTGCGTAGCCTTGTACTTTGATTATGGTTGAAAGTTGTTTTGGATATTCATATTTTGCCAGCCGCCTGAATCGTGATGGCTTGTTGAATGGGTCTGCACCGGCTTGCGCAACATGGTGATACAATAGAGGTAACCCACCTGTGTGAAATAATTTAAATGGTACGAACCGAGGATGTTTCCTTGTTTTCTTAATTCACATTTTTTAATTGTGCTTGTCAGAACACTTTTTTAATGGTCACTAGACTCCGTCACGGCGCTCTAGTGAATTTCAGTAATAATTTTCAGTATTAATACAAGAAGGGCAGTTAAATATTGTGAGCGTACCACATTTGTATTTTCTCTATTGAGTATATATTTGGTGTAATGTTTAGTACTGGTTGGTTAAAAGAAAGAGCCCTTAAAAGTTAAGAGATTTTAAAGAATTCCAGTGTTGAATGTTAATTGTGTTCGCCCAATGTTTTATATATCTTTTTAAAGAAAAGTAAATTTTATATTGTATGTTTTAAATCAATATTTATTGTAAATTGTTTTTGATTGAAGAGTTGTGTATAGCCCAAATAAAATTGTTGAATTTGCATTTTTTGTAAATTCTTGTGGCAAACGTAACAACTAAGTTTACACAATTTCCCTTTCATTGTTCATTATTAATTACAAGTTTGAACACTCTTACGTACTAGTGTATAAAATTTCCCTTGCATAGTATGATTTGAATATTTGATCACATTGGATTTCTTAAAAGTTATTTACTTTTACGCAAGGTTACATGTTATATTCACCCAGTTTATGATATTTTGCTCGGGAGCAGAGGGTTTATGAAAACCGGTAGGCATGTGCCTCCTTACACATTACATAAGTTTGTACTCAACTGCATGAGCTCGACGTGGGTTGTGTAATGTTGTAGGCGTTCACCTTGATTACAGTCAGAACACATTAGGGGTTTCACAAGCGAGAAAAAAATTTTTTTTGTGCGTATATGGGTGAGGCATTTTTTCTCAATGAACAAAACTGCAAATTAAACTTGGCTAATACATAGTACGTAAAGGTTTTCAGCATCGCTGTTCAATATTTTCCTAACCTACAAAATTACACAAAAATAATTCACTTCCCTTTTGTGTTTATATGTGGGATTACAAGAAAAATATTTATACTTACTGACTAACACTACTATGAACGTACATGAGAGGAGAGGTGTTCTCGTCCCCATACTTACTAAGGCTAAGTACATAATTCTCCCTTTTCCTCCTATTCAGGTTACGTTAGGGGTTTACAACACTCTTACTTTCCTAACATAAAGGCCTACAGGTAAATAATCTTGAATTGACTCTCTTTACTACACATTTGGGGTTATGCGCAATTATTATCATAAGTCTATGCCTGACTGGCTGGGGGACGAGATTTGTTTTCTCGTGATTGTCGCGTATGGGGTATCTGGCGCAAAGTCATAAATTATGTTGACTGTACTGACGGCAGTACACATTTCACGTTTGAGAGTATTTCTTGGGATTAACGAAAAATCTAACCTAATACATGGGGTACGCTACAATGAAACATTTTCAACTCATGTTAACTCTAAGAATTACATAGGGGTCATTCCCTTAAGAAAAGTAACTAGGCCTGCTGTGATTAAATATATTCAGTGTCAAGACTAAACACCTAACCTTATATATCACTGGGTTGCGTTCTCTGTTACATGTGGATTTTATAATAGTGAGAAGAATTTTACGTTAGTGATGTGACGCCAGATAACAGCCTGCAACGGTAGAGCCCAAGACGGTGCTCACGTGTCACGTGTTCCACACGTGCGCAAAGAGGCCGATAATTTTGAACTCTCATATAAATGTTATTTTCAGTGTAAAATGTGTTATATTGTCATTGCAGTGTTTAATATGTCTTGAAATATTTTGAAGTGTTTGTGCTAATTTTTTAATTGTTTGGTTACAAAAATTGAAAGTGCCGTGGCACCAAGATTAAGAAAACTTAATATTCCTGCATGAACTAAAATAATATTGAAATTCATAAGAAAGTTCTAGAAATGTAAAACAATATTTAATTTAATTTGTGCCATATTATTTTCAATATAAAATATTCCACTCGGCATGCATAGCACTTCCACTTATGTGAACCCCATAGGTGGCCATGGTAGATCCGTGCAACACTTGTATCTGTACAGTCTGTCAAGGAGAGCTGGCGAGGTAAGACACTATCTCGACTGCACTACAATTTTTTTTCACTGATTTAGGTTTCCATTGTCAATTTAGTTTACCGGTGAACCTTTGCTTGCATAGGTTTTCGCCAGACATTTTCCCCAGCATTAAGATTCCGCTTTATTAATTTATTGCGCCCTTGCGGCACTTTTTAATTAATCGAGGAGAAGGAGTAGAAAGATGTCGGACAGGTCACGCGACTTGCACATTTTGAATCAGGGGCCATCCGCCTATGTTTATGGCATTTCATTGTAACTTCTGCATTATTGCTACACACTATTTTAAGAGCTTTATTATTATGTATGTATTTGAGGGTAATTTTCGTTTTTGAATATTTTACGGCAAAATCACGTACAACCTCGTGGCCGACTGGTGCCAAGTCTTTGTATACACCATCACTACTTTTAAAGAGCTTATTTATGTAACATCATATGCACATTCATTAATTTCAGGGTTATATGTCAATTTTATTCAGGGTTCAATGAAGTTTTCACGTAAATTGATGCTTTTTGTACTTGACCATGCGGTCACGTTAATGGTTGATTTTACCGCCATCAGGCATGTTACAAGTCTTTAACCACTCTAATCATAAAGAGAATCACTTTCTAAACAAGAATAATATTTTATCTGAATTTAGTTTGCAGTTTCCACGCAGAAATATTGCAATTTCACCTGTACCCCGTGGTCTGCTATGAACTTCATCCAGGGGCATCCGCACCATCTAAGCTTGTTTTCACACATGTGTGTCTTTATTGTGAATATTCATCTCATGTCCCATATTATTTCATGTATCATTCAAGGGTCTATGTAATTGTGTAATTAGTGTACAGTGCAATTATTCCCATCCTAGCCGGGTCTGTGTATACGCCGTCACCAAACTACCCACCTGCTGGAGGACGAGCCCCGACGAGTTTGCGTTAGTGATGCAGAGTAATCACATGTGTTAATATGTATTAAGGGTTTTGTTTGTAACTCACTGTGTCCTATCTTCAGGGAAAAATTGTCAGTCCACCCTAGTGGCTGTCTGCTCTCTTCCCTTGTGAAGGCTGTGCTGTCACGCATCTCGGTGAGATCATCCATTTAGGTGTGCGCTATATTAATTACAGGCTGGGGAGCACCCAAGCGGAATTGGCTAGTCATGACCGAGATAATCATTTCATTGGAACATTGATGTAATATCAATAAAAACCAGTCTACAGTGAACTTAATTCTTTTATTCAGTAGTGACAGTGTTGACAGTGTCCTCACCACATATGTTTTATCCAGTGTTTATTTTCAGTGATGTTTATTAAAAGTTTGGTATTGCCTATGTGTTTGTAAGTACGTACGGGTGAGATGGACACACAGAACCCACAGCATCCCTGAGAACCCTGAGTCTCAATAGTGCAGTGATTGAGAAGCACCGCTGGCATTCAAATTACCAGTACGTATTTGTTTCATAGTTTGTTTTGTGTCTCACCCGACAGCATCAGGTGTAAGGAATTAAGAGTTTTAAGAGGTACATGACCTCTGCACTTTGAAACATTCCCAAGTTCTTACAAATAGAGATTATTAACATTTTACACTATCTCAAAATCTTACACTCAGGAATGTAATATTTTATGAAGGTTTTGAATTCCCTGGGTGGCGGGTTATGGCATACTCACAGTGGGTTCTCACCTCATGTTCTTACACAAATTACACGGTTTATTTACACAAATGTCACCCAGTCACATTGCGAGGAATGGAGAGGGTTCTGTCGAGATTATGTTCACGGGCCTGCTGATAGGCTTCGAGTTAGCGCTCACACTTCCTAACAGTGCTCACAGAGTTCAGTGGAGTTACGTTAAATGTGTCGTACAAATTTTCAAAATAACAACAACTGATTTTTTCCCCTCATTAATGCTTACATTACGTTAGCACTAAGGGGGATTTTCGGAGAAAAAATACAAACATAAACTTTTCAGTCTGCGTAGGGGTTTGATTCTTCTTTAATTTCCCTCCAGTAAACCAAACTTTCTTGGTTAGCAAACTAGGGACCACGTGCAAAAATTAAAGTTGTTAATTTTCTTTACGTTACTTAATTGTGTCCATTGATAGCAGGTTGACTAGGTTAACTGGGACACTTTTATCATTGTGTAGGACCTCGGTTCCAAACAATGCGATTATGCTCTGAATTCTCTACCTTAAAAAAAGAACAAAGATTATAAAAAAAGCTCTTGGGTGATGATGCAGTCACTTTCGACGCACTGCCTAATCCTAAATGGCTAGGATTTGTATAGGTGGTTAATTGAAACCTAGCAGTCCCTACTAAATTAGCTACAAGCTATTATATGCTTGTTCTGTCTTAGGGTTCGAGCTTTCCTAACTGCTATCACTCCCTACTAGGATTATATAATTTGGATTACATATATGAAGGAGATGCGCTAGCCTGTCATTACTGTCAACAGCCAGGTACTCAGAAGTTGATGCAGAAGCTGGCGGAGGGTGTGGACGTTTGATGCTGCTGCGCTTTATCGGGCACCCTCGTTTGCGTGGTGCTGCGGCAGGGGCGGCAGGCCAGCGGAAAGCAGTGGGCGCTCGCCATGGCGCCTTCCTGTAGTGGCCTGGCACGTGTACCTGGCGCACAGCAGGGCCACTCATGATGTGGGCCTGGCAGTGGCAAACAGCATGGGGCCAGCGTCCCGGGCATCGTCTGCATCTGTTGCAGGAGTGGCAGGGCTGATGGGATCACGTTTTTCTCTCTCCATTGTCATACTGCTGTGGGCATCAGTTTCTCTCTGATCCCTCGGGGCAGTGAGTCATTGTAGTTTAGCTGCAGTGATCCGGGTGAGTGGGGCGCGATACTGACTTTCACTATACCCTCCCAATGATGGAAGGATTTTGCAATAACTCTCAGTTACTGGTTTTGTGGTTGGCGTGGCAGGTCCCTCATTCTCTCCGGCCTTTTCCGTAGAGCAGCTGGGGTCAGTCGCCAGGTTGACCAAGGGTTCCACAGGTGCTAGCACAGACGGTTTTTGGTTTTCTTTCTTGACATGCCCACTTACTCCTTGCTTGCCTGGGATGGGGTAACATCGCATGTGCCCCAGGGTCCCTGTCCTGGATGAGCCCAGCTGTTTTGGGGGGAGGACTTGGTCATGACCAATCCTGGCAGGAGGAGATACTCTGCCGTGTCCAGGTCAGTGTCCGGTAAGGGCACTTCTTCAGCCGCAGAGAAGAAGGCCGGGGAGACTCATGCAGTGCGTGCGGTCATGGTTTCAGGGGTGTCCTAGTGTTCTTTAGCCAGAGGAGCAAGCAGGGTGACGGTTGGGGTTTGTGACCTAAATAGCATGGTTGTGGTGGGGGAGGAAGAGGAGAGTCCCACAGCTAAACTAACTATGGCTATCGGGGATAAGGCAATCCGTGGGATCGCGCCACAATGTCTTGGTCGGACGTGAGGTGGTGTTCAACGAGGTTTGAACTATGTACTACGACTGGAGTGAGATGAACACGAGGTTATCATAGGGAAAAAATTTCCTATGGAAATGTTCCCTGGGGTATGAGCAATAGGCAGGGGGAGGAGAGCTGTCTACTCTTGCAGAGTCCAGTGAGGATGTACTATCGTGAGGTGGAGGGGGACGCTTTGTCCATCTCGTGGGTATCCGGGGTTTGGTTCTCTCCGGAGGTTCCATCGCTAACAGGTTCTCATCCAGACCGCAATATGGCCATAGCTGGCCTCGGACTGGAATTTTCCCTCGACATGGTGTGTACGGAAAACTGGCTGAGATTTAGTGATCTCTCATTAGTGGTGGTGTGGCTTACTTCTGTGTTATGGTTTTCAGTAAAGGGACCATGTGTGTCTCCATTGCGCTGCTGTGCATTTGGTGGGCAGGGAAGAAGGCCTCATGCCTCCTGTGGTTGCCGCTTCGGGCAGTCCTTATTGTAATGCCAGCCCGGGTAATACCAACAGCGTGACAAGGGGGTGGTGGGGTTTGCAGGGTCGTGTCATGCCCGGCAGGCGGTCTGGGGAAGGGGGTTGGACCGTTAGCTCTGGCGCGTGCCATCTGTTCATTCTCAGGGAGGGGGCGCTCGTTCAGCTCCAATTCCCTTGCCCTGTCTACTCGTAGCTCCTCGACTGTCTGGGGCCGGGATACGACAAGCGAGATGCACAGCGAGGGTAGGAGGGTGCAAATGATGCTTCTCACGCGTTGACCCTTATTCTGCTTGGGGTAAACCCTTGTTGTGGATGCGTTCTTTGCGCCCAATGAATAGTTCCACATTCTCATCATGCTTTTGCACATGAGAGTGCAGATCAGTGATTATCTCACTAAGGAGCTTGTCTCCAGAGAAGTGGGAAATTAGCTGGGCCTTGAGCTGTGGCCAGCTTTCCACGAATTTGCTGTACTTCTCCCACCAACGTTTGGCGGGACCGGTGAGGTGATGATGAGCGCGGCTCACCCATTGTTTTTTAGAATCAAATGCTCCCTTAATTCGCGTTCGCACTCTGCGAGAAATTTTTCGGGATTCGCATAAGTTTTCCCGTTGAAGTCGGCTAACGTCAGCTCACAGGCAAATTATGTGGTTTGTATGCCTGCTCCCGGGAGCAAAAGTCACACTGATAAATTTGGCCGGGATTTCAGATTTGCTGGTCCGATCAGCCGATACAGTATAGGTGGAACTCCCTGATGCACAAGAAGCAGTGTACAATATATCGGCCTTGGTCCTCACATTCTTGCCATTGGCATATCTGTGGTACTTCCTGCCTACATTCATTGCACTGGTACACCAGCCCATCAGTGAACCGGGGTGTATCTTCCCACCTGATGCGGACATAGTGGTAATCTCTGTTACAGAAATTACACTGAAAGAGATTTAGTCTGTTGTCCATACAGGCGTGCATGGGGTAAGAGGCATTACTGACCCCAGCGACATTAACCTCAGCTAGGATGCAGTGGCTCTTGAGCTGACTCGTTTCAGAGTTGGACATTTCGTTTTCGGTGGGCGCCACTGGGTGTTTAGAGCGACTCCCCGAAGTCACGAGCATGCTAGAAAAGGAGGGTGGGGGGGAACTGGCGTGGTCCTCACCCTCAAGGCTGAACTACATAGGACAATTGGCCCCACGTTAGACGCCAAATTGATGTGTGCCCTACCTTGTAAGGTAAGTGGTTAGGCCACTGACTACCCTCCCGGGATCTTACACTGGCCTACCGGGCGTACGTGGCTAGCAGTTTGGCCCCAACAGGTCGTGGAAGATTTATAGGCATTGTGGGTGGCCGCTAGATGTAGGGTACCATCAGAAATGAGGAGAGTCAAACCCCAGAGTGAGGAGGAAAGAGGTAGTTTCCCGACCAGAGAGTTCTACGTTCCTTACTATACGTTGCCAATAACTGGAACGCCATCTGTCCTGGGGATTATGGAGTGATGATGCAGTTAAGCGATTGCAGGGGTGGAGGTGCATGATCTGGCTGGGATGATTCGTACGGGACAAGTGAGTCGACGTGCAGGGACTAAATCTGAAAAGGGTGGTGTCGCATGTGGTTTGGGAACTACTTTAGGCGGGATTCGAAGCCGTACAGTCTTTCTCAATGTCAGATTAATAACACAAAAGTTGGATTACTCTGCTTCCATCGGGTGTTGTACCCAGATAAGCTTATCGTAGGTGAGTTTAATGATGCCAGATGACTTAGGGGCCTGGCTAGATACAGTGTTATCAGTAGTAGCATGGGCTATAGGCCATGACTGCTCTACTTGGGCGAGGCGTTCTCCTTCAGAGTCATACCCAGGCAAGCAGGTGCCTAAATACTTATCCAAGTGAGATTCATGGTCACAGGGAGTGAATGACAAGATCGGCCGAAGGACGGCTTCGTTAGTTTGTCACCGGAGTTCGACCTCCTGCGTGTCTCCTTCAAGGGTGTTGGCTATTTTGGTTCCTGTTAGGGCGCGGCGTTCCTTACGCTGTTGCTTACACTGCAATCCTCCTCTCCTAGTACACATTGGGTCCCTTGTAAACTCAAATACAACACAAAGTTTCTCTCCAAATAGAGGCTAGTTACCTGGTACAGATTTACACAAACAACTAGAAATCTAATGAATAGGGGCTAGATACTAGGAAGGTAAATGGAAAATCACTTTAATGTAAGTTTTATTTACTGGAGTACAGAAAATGGAAAGTCCCGGCTAAAATCAATTATAGAAAAAGTTAGTAACTGACTAAGCAGATACAACAAATTCAATTTAAGAAAATTAGAATAGGCTAAGGCAAACCTGGGAACAAACAAAACTTTACCATTTTTAAACAGCCAAAAATCTATGATAAATGAATGCAATTTAACAGTGTAGATAAACTACTAGAAATTTATTCAAGGGGTACTCTAGGACGCGATGGCCTGTTACTATGCAGTCACGGAAGTTGACTTGGGTGAAGGTTTACTGAGGCATGGAGTAGGATTACCTTGGACGTGGAACTTACTGTCTCACAGTCAGCAAGTGCAGTTGAGGATGAGCCGTTTGCAAGCTGCTAGGAGGCTGTATTCTTCACAGTCTGTGGAATAAGGCTGCCATACAGGTGTTGCGCCGTATTGCAGGTCGCGGAGAGGAGAGAGTGAGAGACTTTTCAGACTGAGAATAGTCTTTACAGACTGAGGAGTCTCTTTACTGACTGAGGAGAGTCTTTGCAGACTGGAAAGGCTTCCCAATCCTATTAGGCCAGCGAGTCCAGTGTATCTCTGCTAGTCCAGGGTGCCGGACCGTTATTTATAATTGAAAATCTCATCATCAGCAATTCTTCAGTGTGTGGGGGTAGTGTCGCCTTCCAGTGCAGAGGTATGTTATCTGGGGTGCTGGAGCGCTGCTCATTTCTTATTGCCTCTCTTAGAAGCGACGACAATTTACAACACCTCATCTTGAGGCAGGCCAGTTGTGACATCACAAGGCCACAGGAGTGCTGCCATCTCTGGGGTTAATAAGAACTTGTTCCGAGACTATGCAAAGGTGAGTGGAATATATCAAATATTAATTTTATTCACGGGGGTAACGCTTACATGTAGGATTCCAGGCAGGCTATGCATATTGTAATTAGGTGGGTTAATTACAATTACCTAATCAGCTGTCCAGGCTTGTGGAATCTCCTTGCTTGATACGTTATATTATTTCACCACTGTTATGTCTTCCCCCTGAGCTCGGGTAGCTCGTAGATGGGGCGAAGTTGCACGTTGAGTGCGCATTTGCACAGCGCAGCATGTTGGCATGCATTAACTGATGCAGCATTTTATTATGAAACAAACATGATTCAGCTTCGCAGCTCACATGCCAACCACATTCCTGTTGAAAATAGTTCCTTTTAATGTATATATAAATATAAGCAATTCATTAAAATTCTCCCAAAAAGTTACCATGTGTATCTTAAGCAACCAATATTTTGAACTTAAAAAAATTGTGTAAGAAATGCAAATAAATATAGTATTGCATATATGGATATTATGGTGGTACATTAGCACTGACATGTATAGCTATAATAAAAAAAAGCTTGCAAACACCACCATTAGATCCATGCTCTAAAGAGACTTTCTATAATAATTTTTTGAAAAGCATTACCCTTCTCAAATAACAATTTTCCCTTTATGAAATGTTAACAAACAAAATGGTTACCTTAGGTTGTATGTCATACTGCAGTATTGGCAAATGTGCTTCTATCATTTGACAAAGCAGAATTCACAGCCTATGCCAAATCTACTTTTGATACTTATTGTGTATTACAATAAAAAAAAATAGCTAAAACAAATACATATCTACCTAGTCCAAAATTTAAAATATTCTGAAAGTTTTTGAAAGGTACAGTGAAATATGATAATTATATCTACCTGTGAGATGTAAGCACAATGCCCTTCCCACTGTCCCTTACTCGACAGATGACATTCCAGAGATGTCTCTTTGCAACCACATCCATACCAGATGTTGGTTCATCCAAATAAATCACAGGTGGATCACCAACTAGAGCTACTGCTGTGCTCAGCTTCCTCTTGTTTCCACCACTGAAAGGAGATCATTAATGTTCACATTTATTCATATTGCCAATCTGTGATACACTATCAACAACTATGGAATTTAGCCAATAACAAACACACAGTGACAGTGCAGTGGTGCGGGAAACATTACATTCAGAAGTAATTATAACAAAAATTTAATGAAGATAAAATACTTTTTCTTTGTCATTTCTACTTACAACAATGACCGGCTGCTACAATAAATATTATTTGAAAAACGCTTACGGAATTCAGCGATGCTCTAAATTTCATACTTTTTGTTATATAAAAGCAAATAAATAATTCTGGACACTTATATGTTCATTTGTATCACAATTAGAGATATTCCAATACCGACACCAAGTATTAGTATCGGCCGATACATCACCTTTTTTAATGTATCCGTACAGGGTATGGTGTCGGGCCGATACATTAGTATCAGTTATACAATAAAATCAGGTTATTACTTTCTTGACACACAAAAATTACAGTATTTCTGTGTTTATAGCATACACATTTTTACAAAAAAGAAATGAAAAATAAGAACAAAGGAATAGTTTTTCACTTGTGCAATAATTTTTTCACTAACGTTTATAAACAAAAAAACCTTTATCCCCCACGCATACAGTCCTCATCACAATAGCGTGACACAATGTGATGAAGCAAAAGACAGCAATGAAACAAAGTATCGCCGGCAGTGCCCTTCACAATAGCGCGACATGACGCAATACAGCTGGCAGAGGGGAAAATATAAGCCTGCCATCTGTTGAGTGATATTTGACAACACACAAATAAACAATGTTTTGGTAGTATTTTTAGGAACTGTATTGTACGGTTAACTAAACCCTAGATGCCAAGACTGCTAGATCCTGCATCCACGCCTTATAGTTTTGCATCTTATTACAATATTCCTGACCAGAAATTGAAATAAACATTATTCCTCCAGTGGATATTTAAAACACTATATTAAGAAATTGAGTTTAATGATTAACCAATGCATTTGGACGAAAATTTAATTTGTTTTGCTCTGAGAATTTTTTACAAAATTGTAACTTTACAGATATCATTAAATTTTTAACGTAATTTGTATAGTAGAAATTAGGTTCCACTAATTACAAAGTAGAAACTCGATAGCGTTCCCCACAATACAATTTATTTAATAAACAAATTTTGTTTCTTTTCAAATGTAATAGGAATTTACAATAATCGTATACAAACGTAACAAGAAACAATATATATTCAATTATACTGTGTATTCTATTAAAAATAAAAGAAAACATTTTTTAAATATAAATATATTGTACACAGGATATATTAAATAAATAGGTTATATAAAATATCTTGGCCCTGAATTTGGATTTGATCTTGTAACAAGTTACTGTCCTGTTCTCTTGTTGTAGTTTTAAGTAAACACTAACGGACTAGCTCAGCGTGAGTTGGAGACTTGGACTACGTCATAATAAATGTTTATTGAAACCAGGAAACTCAATAAATAAAAGAAGTTAAATGATTACTGGAGATTTATTCTCATCTCAAACAATTGACACTCGCAGCTGACGAACGAACAACAATAAAAAAATAATAGTGGCAGCCTTCATAAAACAAAACTTCTCACTTCGAGAGTTACGAAGATGAGAGAGAATCGTTACTTTTCTCTCCCGGCGCCCTATTGACTCCTCGCTCCAACAGATAATAAGTTTAATAGATATTTGAATTGAAATGTCCGAAATACAAAAGAAGGTTAAAGTCGCGGGCAATGGCCGGTGCGAGTCACGTGATCACTCATTGCAGGCTGTCCGACTGACAGCTGACAAACGATCATGCTGCAACGAACGGTTGTGAAACCCAAGAAAGGTCGTGCTTCCTTATATATTGGTAGAAAGTTTCCTCATTGAAAACATATTGTTTTTGAGCAGTCGGTCACATAAGCTAAAGCTGACCTCTGTTATTTTCCTTGTTTCATCATGTCGAGCCTTGCGGTGGCGATGTTTTTCGTTTACTAACCCAGTCAAAAAGGAAAAGATTCGCTATCGTGTCTGCTGTTGACGTGTGTTACTACTGATTTAATAAGGAAAGAAAAATAAATTTTGAAAAACTAAAATATATGAAATATAAACAAGTTGTCATTGCCACGACCTTTCAAATATTACACATGAATTACTATCCTTGACTGAAATATATAGACAACTGAAATACTTCCCGAATATAAAAATTATATATATATATATATATATATATATATATATATATATATATATATATATATATATATATATATATATATATAGAGAAGAGAGAGAGAGAGAGAGAGAGAGGAGAGAGAAGAGAGAGAGAGAGAGAGGAGAGAGAGAGAGAGAGAGAGAGAGAGAGAGAGAGAAGAGAGAGAGGAGAGAGGAGAGAGAGAGAGAGAGAGAGACTGCAATGCTACAATACCACCCACAGTTTGGGGAAGATTTCAATGAAACCTGTCACAAATCGAAACTTACATGAATGTTGACTGTATGAAGGTTTGGCTGCAATTCTATCTCTAAAGTTTAACAGTTTACATGGTTATACATCCATATACAAAGTTAATGTCACAATAAAATACATCTCATTACATTATCACATAAAGTAAATTAATCATAACATGATACAAAATTTTTATCTATATAACATGTCACTTTTCAATTAAATACAATAATACATTCACTTTCAGTTATTGTTTACATGATCATACACTTCACATACAAAGTTTCCATCACTGTAAAATACATTCCATTACTTTATCCAACCAAGTAAATTAATAAGAATAGGTTACAAAAATTTAGTGCACATCATATATATCTTTCAAAGTCATTACAATGTTACATTATTTTTCAGTTTGTTTTAGGTACGTGATTCATTAGTTGCTGAATGGTTCAATACTCAATACATAGTTTACACATAATTCCCTAAATTTATGATCATCACATTTCAAAATATTTTTCGCAATATTTACATATTTTATTTGCAAATAATTTTTTATCAAATTTTATTATGTTTATGTTTAAACAACACAGATTAAATAATTTTAAAGTTTTTATTTCCCAGCTAAAGTTGAGGTGGTATCCACTACACATGCTCTGTTGCTTCTAAGTTTGCTCAACATTACTTGAATACCTTGTTTGGATCAGCACACAACAAATATATATAAGGCGATCCAGGTCTGCCCCAAAAACTATAAAACCACTGCCACATCTACTTTAAACATCTTAATATCTAGGTCAGAGTGACACCGGCTCACAGCCAGCGGCGCAAGAGCCCATGATGGGGCTCACGTGTCATGAGTACCGCACGTGTGCATCGAGCCCCACAATTTTGAACTTTCCTATAAATATTAATTTCAGGGTAAAAAGGGTTATATTGTCATTACAGTGTTTAATATGTCTTGAAATGTTTTAAAGTGCTTGTACTAATTTTAATGGTTTGGTTATGAATACTTAAAGTACCTGCGCTGAGATTAAGAACACTTAATATTCTGGCATGAACGCAATCACAAAGAGACAAAAAAATAATATTGAAATTCGTAACAAAATTATAGAAATGTATAACAATGTCTAATTTAATTTGTGCCATTTTATTTTCACTATAAAATATTTCACTCGGCGTGCACAGCACTTCCGCTTATTTGAACCCTGTAGACGGCCATGATAGGTCCGTGCGATGCTTGTATCTAGACAGTCTGTCGAGGAGAGCTGGCGGGGTAAGACACTGTCACGTACGCACTACAACTTTTGTTCACTGATGTAGGTTTCCATAGTCCATGTAGTTTACCGGTCAATCTTTGCTTGCATACGTTTTTGCCAGACATTTTCCCCAGCATTATGCTCCCACCTCACTAATTTCTTACGCCCTTGTGGCATTTTTAACTTAATCGAGGAGGAGGAGAAAGATGTCGGAGAGATTACGCGACCTGCACATTTGAATCAGACCCCATCTGCTTATGTTTATGGCATTTTATTGTAACATCTGCATAATTGCCACACACAATTTTAAGAGCTTTATTTTTATGTATATATTTAAGGGTAATTTTCGTGTTTGTTTATTTTACGGAAACATCACGTATAACCACGTGGCCGACTGAAGCCAAGTCTTTGTATACGCCATAATTACGTTTTAAGAGCTTATTTATACAACATTGTATGTGCAACAATTTATTTCAGGGTTCTACGTATTTTTCACGTAAATTGACACTTTTTGTGCTTGACCACATGGTCATAATAATGTTTGATTTTACTGTCATCAGGCATGTTATAAGCCTGTAACAATGCTAATCATAGGAGAACCAATAGCCAAACACGAATAATATTTTATCTGAATTTAGTTTGCAGTTTCCAGGCAGAAATTTTGCAATTTCACCTGCACCACGTGGTCTGCTACGAAATTCATTCAGCAGGATCTGTGCCACCTAAGTTTGTTTTCACACATGTGTGTGTTTATTGTGAATATTCATCTTGTGTCCCATCTTATTTCATGTATCATTCAAGGGTCTACGTAATTGTGTAATTAGTGTACGGTGCAATTACTCCCATCCTAGCCGGCTCTGTGTATAGGACATCACCACAATAACCATGTGCTGGAGGGCGAGCCCCGACATGTTTGTGTTAGTGATGCAGAGTAATCACTCATATTAATGTGTATTAAGGGTATTCATTTGTAATTCACAGTGTCCTGTCTTCAGGAAAAAACTGTCAGTCCACCCTAGCGGCTGTCAGCCTTCTTCCCTTGTGAAGGCTGTGCTTTCACGCACATCGGTGAAATCATCCATTTAGGCGTGCTCTAGATTAATTACGGGTTGGGGAGCACCCAAGCGGAATTGGCTAGTCATGACCGAGATAACCATTTCATTGGCACGTTGATGTGTATAAACTATATCATTAAAAACAAGTCTACAGTGAACTCAATTCTTTTATTCAGTAGTGACAGTGTCCTTGCCAAATATGTTTCATTAAGTGTTTATTTCCAGTGATGTATAGTAAAAGTTTAGTGTTGCTTACATGTTTATAAGTATGCATGGGTGAGATGGACACACAGAACCCACAGCATCCCTGAGAACCCTGAGTCTTAATAGTGTGGTGATTGGGAAGCACTGCTGGTGCCCAAATTACCAGTAAGTATTTATGTCATCGTTTGTCTCATGTCTCACCCAACGATGTCAAAATTGTAAAACTTCTGAAACATTCTAGAAGAAAAACTGTACATGAAAGTAGAAAAAAGCTTATATGCCTAAATGTTGATGCAACCTGAACTACGACTTCAGAAAAAGCCAGTGCATAACAGAGAGACATTCTAACATGGCCATAATCTCAAGTACTGATAAAATTTTGACTCACTCACAAAATAAAAAAATACTAAACAAATGTTGTGTTTAGTTATTATAATAAATTGCACAGTTACATTACAAGTTACAGGCGTGTAACATGCCTGATGGTGGTGAAATCAAACATTAACGTAACCGCGTGGTCAAATACAAATGCATTAATTTACGTGAAAAATACATTGAACCCTAAATAAAATTGACATAGAACCCTGAAATAAATGACTGCACATACAATGTTACATAAATAAGCTCTTAAAATGCAGTGATGGCGTATACAAAGACTTGGTTTCGGTCGGCCACGTGGTTATACGAAATGTTGCCGTAAAATATTCAAACACAAATATTACCCTCAAATACATATATAAAAATAAAGCTCTTAAAATTGCATGTAGCAATAATGCAGAAGTTACAATGAAATGCCATAAACATAGGCAGAAACATAGGCAGATGGCGCCTGATTCAAAATGCCCGGGTCGCGTGACCTCTCCGACATCTTTCTCCTCCTTCTCTTCGATTAAGTTAAAAATGCTGCAAGGATGCAAGAAATTAATAAAGCGGAAGCATAATGCTGGGGAAAACATCTGGCAAAAACGTACGCAAGCAAAGGTTAACCGGTAAACTAAATTGACTATGGAAACCTACATCAGTGAACAAAAGTTGCAGTGCGTATGTGACAGTGTCTTACCTCGCCAGCTCTCCTCGACAGACTGTTCAGAGACAAGCATCGCACGGACCTACCATGGCCGTTTACGGGGTTCAGATAAGCGGAAGTGCTATGCATGCCGAGTGAAATATATATATATATTGAAAATAAAATATCACAAATTAAATTAAATATTGTTTTATTTTTCTATAATTTTCTTAGGAATTTCAATATTATTTGAGTGTCTCTTTAGGATGGCGTTCGTGCCGGAATATTAAGTGTTTTTAATCTCCGTGCAGCGGGTATTTTGAATTTTTATATCCAAACAATTAAAATTAGTACGAACACTTTAAAACATTTTAAAACATTTAAACACTGCGAAGACAATAAAACACATTTTACACTGAAAATAACATTTATATGAAAGTTCAGAATTTTCAGCCTCTTTGCGCACGTGCGGAACACATGATACGTGAGCGCCATCATGGGCTCTAGCGCTGCTGGTTGTTAGCCGGCGTCAAGTTGTACAGACATATTTTGGGAAACAGTGAGTTTCTGAACCATCGAGGTTTGACAGTAATAATCAATTCCCACAGTTACTGCTGCTTGCCCTATTGTTATTCTGTCTTCATCCATTATAATTTCTACGATAAAGTTCTTCATGATTTGGTCTGTTGTCTGCCTTGTACTTTCACATTAAATAAGCTTCACAATCGGGACTCAATCATCCGTCTATTTTAGGGCTGTACTGATACAGATTCTGATACATCTGCTGATAAACCCAAAATCGGTATCGGTTAGAATCGGCCATGTTTCAACCAAATCATTTCATCAACCCAAATGGTTTAATCAATATGGAAATTACTGCATTTGGTTATCTTGTGGGACATGTTTTCACAAACAAAGAATTTAATTTTTGCAGCGAAAAAACTATTTTCTTAGTTTTATTTTTATCTTTTAGTAATATTTACAACACATATTTGAATGGTAATCACTTTGATTATAAAAACCAAATTTTACGTCATGAGAACAATTCGTAAATCAATTAGTAGCAAGGTTGAATGTTTATCGTTATAGGTACGAATCATAACTACACATATTTTATTTATAAACAAATATTTCTAACCAAAAATGTTGGTAATATGACAAAAGTAAATAGGTAGTACGTATATATAAAACAGATGAATGTAATTTACTCACTGAACATGCATACAGTATTTATAAGCACTGCCGTCTTTACTCATTTTCTATGTTTTGTGGTTATGTTCTTGACAAATATGACATTTGCAATTATTGGGCGATTGTAGCCTGCTGCTTACATCGCAAAACTGGTTAGGAATAACAAAAACAGTCACTGTTACAGATCGTGCCCTGAAATTTGATACAGTGAAGTTATTTTTATAAACTGACCAATGTGCTAAACTGCAATGTGTAACATTGAGTATGCACAGTGATTTATAGTGTATATATTGTATAAGGAATTGTATGTAACTCTTTCTGTATTTACTGACATGTTTTTCAACTTCCTGGAGACTTTGTGCTCATATATCAGGATTCATGGAAAACTATAAATTGAATGAATTAATGAAATACATGATCACAATTAAGGTCATAATGCTATCTTGATCACATCTGTTTCTTTTATTTAAATTTATCTGTGGTTACTGAAACAAAATATATCATTTTAATTATAAGAATAAATAAATATGTTGGGCATATCATTACATATGCACCATTATTTTTTACATGGTTGTTCATTATGATGGTTAGTCCTATGAATGTTTATAACAAATACATTTGAAATAATGCATTGCAGTAAATATACTGGGAGAACATTCATCATCTATTGTTGAGTTAGATGTGGTAGCCACATATGAAAAAATGAGCCTGTAAGTTTGTATACTTATTTCTATGCTAGTTTTTAATCTGAAATTGAAGGAAACACAAAAAGTGAATTTGGGGGTATTAAGTTACTTAGTCACTGTTGTGGTTAGGGTCTGGTTATGTTTAGAACTGTGGCAACGGTGTTGCAGGTCACAGTAAGTGGTAAGATGGCGGCACGGGTGTTGTGGCCGACGAGTAGCAGAAATACTTAAGGGGAAATACAATAAGTTGGTGATGAGAATGGGATCAGAGAGAGTTCACGAATTCGAATTTGGAGTTTTATAATTTAAGGAGTTTCGGGTATAGTGTGAACATGTCGTTCGAGAAAATAGAAGAGTATCGGGATGAGGATGGCAGGTTTGAAAACTATGTAGAAAGGCTGGAACACTACTTTAAAGCTAATAAGGTGAAGGAAGATGAGCAGTGCAGTTTATTTTTAACACTTATCGGGCCAAAAACGTACAATGTGTTGAAGAATTTGTGCATTCTAGATAAGTCTGGGATGAAGTCATACAATGAGCTAACAGAAATTTTGTTGACATACTACGCACCTACGAAAATAGTTATAGCAGAAAGAGTAAAGCTGTTATGCCGTAAACAAAGAGATGGTGTAAGTATGTCAGAATATGCAGTGGCTTTGTAGAAACTTTCAATGTCATGTGACTATAAACAATTTCTGAATGAGGCGTTACGTTATATATTTCTGAGTGGGCTACAAAATGAAGATATAGTTCAGCAATTGCTAGTGGAGGAAAATTTGGACTTCCAGACAGCCCTGGAAAAGGCACTGATGATGGAGGTGGCTCTTCGACAAGCGAAGGTATTTCATCCAAAAGCATCTGGAAGCCAAGTGACAAATCAGGTAGTAGGGACAGCTGCAGAAGATACCTATTGTAGCGTCATATGGCGGTGCTTCACCACCTTAGGTAGAGAGCACTATGGATTATAGCCGGGAATGTTTGTTTTACAAACATGTCCTAAATCGCCCGGCTAGAGGCCTGGAGGGCGACGCTCCCCCCCTCCAGCTGACCTTGAGACTTCGACAAATATTGAGTGGGTGGGTGAGTGAGTGTGTGTGTGTGATCAAGGCTGAAGAGGAGAGCACCTACCTACCCGTGGGCAGAGGGGTTCCGAGGCCAACTGCAGCAGAAGATAAAGGTTGAGCATAATTCGTCTAGTGGTAGGGGCCAATGCTGGTATCGAGACATTGTCCCCATTCCACCTTTTGTAATAATTAATATTATTGGTGAGGACAGGGATTAGCTGCATCGTAGTTATCAGAGTTATCATATTGTAATATGATTGAGTCATAACGTAGTCTGCTATTCTGTAATAAGTAAAAGTATTGAGAGTTGTAAGAATTGATATCCCGTTGTGTTCTTGGAATTGTCCTTGTTGTTCATTGTGATTAGTTGTTCATTAAATATATATTTTTATAATTCCCTCTATCATTCAGTTACCTATGAGCTAACCCCCTAGACACCCCTTACCATCTTTTAGGGTGAAGATAGTAACTGTGAAGTAAGGAGAAAGTGCATTTTATAAACAGGAGGCAGGGAGTTGTTTCACTATGCAATCAGGGGATGCACTTTTCCATGAACATTACAAATAAGAAGTCAGGGATACAGGGGGGGCCACCCAAGAAATGTTATAGATGCAATAGTTTGGAACATCTGGCAGCATAATGTCCATTTGTGGGTTATTCTTATCACAAGTGCCTAAAACAGGGACACATACAGAGGGCGTGTCAGGGTCAAAGTGCAAACGGTTTCATGGAAGAGTGTGAGGAAAGAGCTGAGGAGGAAGTAGCCGGGCCATTGAATAGTGTTTTCTGATAATGGAAAGAAATGAATGAAGACTGGGCAGGCCTATGTAACATAGCATTTAATGAGTGCAAAGAAAATGCTAACTACACATACAGTATAAATGGTCATCAGGAAATGATGTTGATTGACACAGGGGCTGTTGTGTCAGTTTGTTCAGAGGTGACATATAAGGAAAAGTTGGGGTCAGTAAGGTTAAGAAAATCAAGGCTGGCCTTGCGGCCATCAGTTTTTTGCAAAATCATTTCTTCAGCAATAGACTTTATTAATTAACAGGAATCATTGCTCATCTGCCGCAAGATACCATCCCTCGTACCATGCAGTGCTTGCATCACTCTGGGTAGATTTTATTTGTACAACCTAATACATTTCTGTTTATTCTGTATAACCCATGATGATGGGCGTAGCTCAGCAGCAAGTGTAAGTTACCTCAGACGAGGTGTGTAGATCAATACCTAGTAAATTACGCAGTGATGCAAAATACAGCTGGTATTTATTTCAGGTAGCCGCAAGGCCTTTACGGGCCTTCTCCTGCCAAATTTACAGTAAGCATACAGACAGTGCAATGAGTGTTTTAAATGGTCACATGTCAACGTCGTAAGTAATGTTTTGTACAGGCGTGTGGGGAGCCCTGATATCCAACAGCGCCGGAAGCAAGTATATACAATACTTTTCAGAGGAGTACTTCCAATCCCTGGAGGGATTACGCCGTGGTCATTGGCCAAGCGATCCTGAGGACGAGTCAGCTCTACCGACATTATTGCCATTATTCTGGAGAATAATGTCTGGCGCCCCAGGTAACCAAAATTCCTAAATTTGCAATTTAAATATTTTATATTTATTGCTCCTATAACCTAAGCTCAATCCTCAATTGACCACATAGCACCACATCACTTTTTTGTAATGAATATGAAGGGAACACTTTCTATGTTCTCTATATAGCGCAATTTTCATGTGTACACATGTATTGAAATTATACACAAAACTGATATGCCAAATTTACATTTGCAGAGTAGTTGATAACATTAACAACACATAGGAAACCATTTTATAGATGAAAAACAAAATAAAAATTACACATTGTAACCTGTATGGCTGGTTTATTAAGGGACCAAAATAAAAAACTGATGCTGTTGACAAGCAATGCATGTAGACTTGATCTTCATCCAGACTTCAACATCTGGTTTGCTGGTGTGGGTGGGTGCAAAATGTAACAGAAAATAATAGGAGAAAGACAAAGTAGTCATGTAGACAAAGTAGTCATGAAGAAAGGCAAAGTAAAAAGAATCGTTTGAGACAGAAAATTCACATGGTATTTTCTGTTATCTTATGATGGTCAGTCACCCTCCCCTTAAGCGACCTTTCGACTGGTGAGTGTTGATGAGAGCAAAGAGCAAAGTGGCATCCTATCATGTGCGAGAGAGAGCAAGAGAATGGAAATGCTGTTTTACCTCCTCGCCATGATGGCCGCTGAGCTTGGCTGTGAAAACAGTCCCTCCCATGACCCTTGACCATCATCGTCATGCTGGTATTCTGCTATCTTAACAGTTGGAGCTTGGAGAAAAAACTAAAAACTTTGTTTGAAAAACAGTGGAAGTTGGGCATCTTTTCCACTGAGGCTTTCGTAACCAGATGGACTTACTTACACAGAAAACTTTCTAAGTTCATAAAGGACAAACAGCAATTATTTATACTGAAGAATAAGGAAATGTTTATGTTTGTCAAATCGCCCAAAAATTATCTGCAATGCCGCAGATTCTATCAACATAGGCAAATTAAGGAGAAGTAGATTCAAATTGATACAGCTATACAAATAACCACACAAAAAAAAAAAAAACACAAATTACAATTATTTGCAATTTTCGCAAAAGATATTCGAAGTTCAAATGTCAATTATTCATAAATAACTATTTGCAACTATTAAAATTTTTGAAGATTCGCACACCCCTAAAATCTGTAACACTGGATGCTGCGTACTTATTTGGGAGCACAAATAAGTGATATTAATAAACACATGTCTTCCAAATAAAATAAGAAAGACAGATATCTGTGACCACATTTGTCCCCACTCCATTACAAAGCAAGCAACACTAAACATGGCATACTTTTTTCAGAGCAAAAATTCAAGTTTTGGTGGCCTCTTGCAAAAATCTGAACATATTTGAACAATAATTACTTTTTATTGCAAGGTACGCAATCTCCTTTGTGACCACTCAATTACAAAAATGTAAACGTTCGATACTGTGTACTATGCACCATATTTACCAACAAAACTGAAGCTTCCTTGTTTATACTGCACGCAAACACTGCTTTCCAAAATTAAGATTACTGAAAAATTAGTTTCCACTGACGGAATAAAGCGACTGAAGGTCACGCCTGTCTGTTATGTGTGATGAACCCCCAAGGGATGACATCAGTAAAAGGGTAAATGATGGCAGGGGGGAAAGGAGAATGATAGTAGTGAGAAGCCGAGAATGTATCTGGCTCTCATCAAGTGTGATGAACTGGCGGAGTTGTATTTGTGATTAAATTGCTAGACTTCCAAGTAGTTGATGACATGCCCAAAAAACTGAGCCAGCCCATACCCATACAGCAGTCTCCAACAGAAATACAATGAACAGCAACCAAAAAAGTGCAATTTATCTATTTTTCAACAGATTTCCCTTAATTTTCTACATTTTGCACCCAATTTTTTGCAGTTCCTTAAAAAAAATTTGTTATAGAAGAATGGTGGCTTTAAATGGAGTCAATATAGAGCAGTTCTACTTTCCTCTCACAGGAATATGGAAATCTCTAGCATCAAAGCAAGAAGAAGAGTGGAATATCTTCACCATTAATCTCTCTGGCCTGTATACCCACACAGTCTGCAGCAAAGAATGCTAACAATGTGTGCTGGTTGGCTTGTAACCATCTTCAACAAAAAATACCCTAATATGTATCATGTCAAGACCAAGCCTGCCTATTCATATGTGTTAGGTTGTGAAGTCAACTCCCCCCTCCCCCTGCCAACCAGCCATGTGCTAGAGTGGTCAGCCACTCATGCCTGGATGGGTAGACTTCACAGCATACCACACCAGCAGAGACTGTGACATTATTGAGGTGTGATGGCAATTACTTTAAATATATAGGATGCTCAGAAATTTCCTTTATAAACTCCTAGGACTTGTAGAGGGGACTGAGTAGACTATCATTTGAAAAGGAACCCATGTCCGGAAACGTACAGTTTCGTTGCTACATCCATTTCAAATCAGGAGTATCACTCATCCATTTCTGCTGACGGAAAGAGCAATGTCTCGGATGTGCTTTTGTTGGTATGCAACTGGGTAGGCAGTACATTACTTCAGACACTCATCAGATGGCATGCGACGTCTACCCTGCCTCGAGCCCCATTACACGCACAATTGTTCACGTACTCGCTGACGGGCTCTGTTCAACGTAATGCAGTACATCCTCTTACAATTCGGAAGTATGGCTTCTCTTTTGAGCACCACAGTCGTTCCTGTTGGGGGTGAAGATAGCTTGTTCTCGGAGCCATTAGGTAACTGTGGCAAAAAGGGTATGCGATGGTGTCGCAAGTTGTGGATAAGGCTCATGATACAGCCAGTGAGCTGCTCTTCCATTACCTTCAGCTGTGCTATACACAAGGATCATGTCTGTGTATTCTGCAAACGTAAACCTAACCATGTTAATCGGAGACACAAAGGCATGTGAATGGGGCTTGAGGCAGGGTACACGTCGCATGCCATCAGGTGATAGTCTGAAGTAATGTACTGCCTACCCGGTTGCATACAAACACAGGCAAATCCAAGACATTACTCTTTCCCTCAGCGGACGTGGACGAGTGATACACCAGATTTGAAATGGTTAGCACTGAAATGGTATGTTTCAGGACATGGGTTCCTAATCAAAAGATAGTCTACTCAGTCCCCTCAACAAGTCCTAGGAGTTTGTAAGGGGAATTTCTGAGCATCCCGTATATGCTCAAAGTACTGTGTGTGGTGAATGCATGGAACAGAAATGTGACCTACCCCCAGTCTAGCCAACCAATTACATCATACCAACCAATTACATCATACCAACCTTTATGTGCCATCTGACCACGGGGTATAAATGGAAGAGGGCTTATTTGTTAATATGGAAGTCAAGCTTACTCCAATTATTATTGTTACAGGTGGCAGCTCTGTGAGCATACAAGGCACGGATGATTTATAGACGTGCATGCCATCAGTTGCAACCGGAGACGCTGTGGCTTTTCACAAAGGAATGTTCACAAAGTGTGCCTGTTATGCCTATCAAGGTATGTGCTGCTTTCGAACTTCAGTATCCGGTGTCTTTGAGATATCATTGAAAGAATGTTCTGATCAATACTAACACCCTAGTTGCTCTCAGCATGAATCCAGGTGTGTTGGACCTTCCAGATCAAGGCCAGTGATATTATAAAAGTGTGACGGGCCTCTGAGCCGGAGTTCATGACAGTCGGGAGTTTGGGTGATTGAGCGACACCAAGCGAAAGACAATGAGCAAGAAGAGCAATGATGGACGCTGTGATTGACCAGCTGGACGAAAATCTGCAACTGCAAGCATCGGTACAGTGAACTGTGCGACTGGCAGGTTGGACTATTGGATTGGATGCATGAGTCAGAGACATTTAAAAAGATGGCAAAAAGCAGACTGAATATGAGATAATGATGAGTGTGAGGTAACTGACTACATATGACTAGAGGTGGTGGAAAATAGTTTTTGTGAGTTTTCGCAATTAAATGCTATAATTGGATTTAAATGTGAATTAATACGAAAAAGATTAATGTCAAAAACATTCACAAAATAGTGTATATTTAGAATACATTTGTAGAAACAAAGAAACTGTTCACCCATGAGCCACTGGTTGTCACATCAGGCAGGGCGGGCAGCCGGCGGCGTAGTCAATACGTTGATAAAGGGAGCAGTGCGGGCTAGGAGGTGGGCGAGTGTGTTGACAGCTGCATCCTGTTAGGATTGGCGACCTTGTCAGGGCAAATCAGGCAGGTGACTTGAAGTGAGAGGGAAGTGTGTGCAAGCAAAAGAGCAGAAACGGACTGGTCATGAATGGTTTAGGAGGGGCGGAGAGTGGTTGATAGGAATGGTCAGGAGGGATGTAGAGAAGAAAGAAGGAGGCTGGTTGGTTGTTAGAGTAACATCAAAGGATAATAGGGTGGCAACTTTAGAGAAAGTCAAGCTCAACTGCTGCTGTTTTCAGGCAGTGGTTATCGTTCTTATTCTAAGAACTAAACTGACAGACTGTCACTCAACAACGAGGAAAGGCAGGCCGGAGAAGCCACACTGCTGAGAGATAAGTATCTACAGGGGAAGTGGAGGGAGAGTGAGATGCCACTCCCACCCCACTGTGGCCCCTGCTGTGACATGGCTGTAAGAGATAATCATCTACAGCCTGTATAACGGGTTGCCAAATTACTAGCTTTGCAGGGGTCGCACTGCGGTTGAACATTGTCATTTGAGTATTTAAAATCTTTTAAAAGCCACATGAAATATGACATTAATTGCCTGACAAATGGCAGTGCTTCAATTTGACTCTCAGTAAAATAAGGCTGTGCTGAATTTGAAAAACTATAAATATTAACAATTTTTTATTATAATATTTTTTATTTGATAAGTATAAAACATATATTGTTTAAGTTGCCCTGACGTATGATTATAACAAAAGTATTTTGTGAGTGTTGTTTTTACTCTCCAATTTTAAAGAATTTATGTGAAATTTATTTACCTATTTGTGTGTATGTTTACTAAAAGCATCAAATAGTACATAGTATGATACTGACTTAAGATCGATTTCCATCAGTTTTCCAAAATACTTTAGATGCTAGTAGAAGTTTTCACTTCATTATTAATCATACTTCCATTGTATCAGTATTGGATATCTGCTGTGTCGGCTAGGAAGTATCAGTTCGTACTGGTATCTGTAATAATCTTTACTGGCTCAGCACAAAAAAATAGTATGAATTAATGCAGAGATATTTTTCTAGACTATTTTTCTACAAACAACATATCTGTTTATAGAAAATAATTATTTTTAGAGCAGTAGAATAATGACTTCTTTTGAGTGTGTTTTAATTCTATAAGCAAAAGGAATGCCATTTTCTACCACCTACATTGCTGGTAAAATCCCGCTTACTACGCAAATATAAAAATAAATGCTAATAAATGCTATGAACACACATTGAAAATGTTACAAGGAGACAAAATTATTGCTATTCTCCACCACCTATATATAAAACCAAACAAAGGCATTCAGAAAGACTTTTGAGTTGAGATATACATTAAATACTGGGTTTATGGAGAAATAAAATGAGTAATAGTGGAGACAGATAAATGCTGTAAATAATAGCTGCGCAAATAAATTAAAACCAAAATCAGTTATTTTATTTTTATTAAGACCTCCATAGCTCACTAACTTGAATACGCCCCTCTGGCATCTTGTAACATTATTAATCTGATGATTTGCTTTGTCAGTGGCAAGCTGGATTGTGCTCTGTGCATCCTAGTATGGGTGGCATGCTCGATTGTACTCTGCGTATCCCAGTGTGGGTGGCATGCTGGATCTTGCATTGCACATTCTGATGCTAGTAACATGCTGTATTAGTTGAACATCAATAAACATAGGTGTGAGACACAAAAATTTGAACTTTTTATATCTACATAGTGCATGTTTCTATGCTTGTGTTTTCTATGACTTTATACCCAGCAAGCAACTGTATGCGTTAGTTGAAGGTAGAGATGAGATCTTTACATAAAAGAAAGGAATATACAATGGTGTGATCTGTAATGGTGTTGAAATAAATTAATGCAGTGTTTTTCAGACGAGTAGAGTGTTAATATGACTAGTCATTTCTCTAACATAAACAACAGGTTAAGGGCCCAGGATATTTTGGACAGAAGAGAGTGTACAGTTGTTAGTGTGCGTGCACCCTTGATTATCAGGATGGCGAATCATGATGAACCAGAATATAGGAGTAAAATTCTGTTGCTAAACCCAAAAAATTATTTTGCTTGGAGGTTAAGGGTGAAAAGGAACTCATTCAGTCAAACTGTTGGAATGCGATTGAACCTGGCTTCAAGGAACCACTTAATAATGACCAAGAAAGAATTAACAGAAAGGCACTCTCCTTTTTGAAAATAAACATGTCTGACATGTATTTGAACGATATTGCTGAGTGCTTACATGTAAAAGAAGCTTGGAAGATTCTCGCCGACATCCATAGAAAGATTAGTTATCTGCAAGGGCTGCAATTCCTTAAAGTGTGTTTCTCATATGAAACGGCAACGGAGAAGTCCTTGAGTACGTCGCCCGAGTGCAAAACCAGTAACAGAAAGTGAAATCAGCCGGTTGGAACGACAGTAGAATCCCGCTGTGGCAAGCATGTCAGCTGCGAGAGCATGGGTATATTCAGGTGTTTTTGAGGAACTGTCACAAAATCGCAAAAATATTCCATGAAAAATTGTAATTTTAAGAGTTGAAACATGTGTGGCGAGATTGTGTGAAGCAGGCTTGCGGCGAGACTTGTGACCATGTGAAGCAGCCTTGCCACGGAACTCGTGACCGTGAAGCGCGCTTTTGTTTTTTGTCTGCTGTAACTTCACTCCCTTGCCTCGCCTCTGCGTTCCGCTCTCATGTGTCACATTTTTCCGCCTTGCCCCCTAACCACCCTCTTTAAAATAACCAAGCGCTTTGTTCAATAAATAGAATCCCTCCGTTTCTACCTTGACCCCGTTTTCATGAACTAGTTATACTTTTCCGTAGTCGTCGACAGTCATTGTACTGTGAACTGTGTTTGGTTTCAAACAACTTGCCGTATGTGGGTCAAAAGTTATTGTTAAGTGAAAACAAATTCCATTTAAACATACAGTCCAAGCGATGGCTAGAATCAAATATAGCTACATATTAACAGATTTTCGCCGGGTTTTTTCTCCATACTGTTGCATACTAATTAAAGATAGGGACACAACTACTACTACATTTTATGGCTGTGCTGTAATGAACGTAATTTTAATCCAGCTTAATTAAATTTTCTTTAATTTTTGCTGGTTTTGAGTAAGTCTTGCACCATGCAGGTTTTATTATTTGAAAATGTATAATTTTCCAGGGACTACCATATTTACTGGCATAATTCACGCACTGGCACAATTCACACACCCAAATTTTATGGTACTGAGTTAGGGGAAAAAATTTCCCTTTCACATTTCACGCAGCACATTTCTCTCAATGAGGCATGTAATGCTAATGGGCACACACTTTGTTCGACTCCGCCAGGTCGCTGACACTTCAAGGTCACTGGTCCTGTTATAAATTTCTGGCTGCCGTGCCCGCGCTGCAAACTGTAAACAAAATCAGTCAGGGAGATTATTTATATGCCAGTGGTTTTTTTAATGTAAAGGGAATAGTTTATATTTATACCAATTTTTGTTTAGTACGAATGCATAATGCGCAAATATACCACTCAAACTGCAGCATTTAAACTTCAGGTAATTGGGCGTGCAGGGGAACACGACAATACATAAATTGCTGTGTTTTTTAAAAACCGTATCCCCCACAGTTGGCGAGGGATTACTTATAGTAGACCCCATTTAAATATTTACATGCACGTGTCTTGGCGATTACTTGCATAATTTACGCACCCTAAATTTTGGCACTAAAATCCTGTTAAAAAGGTACAAACATTAAGCGTGCGGAGTTGTGACATCCTAGTTATCGCTTGCAGGGCAGTGCTTCAGTAGCAGAGTAAGTGATAGCGGGAAATGTTGCGTAGATCGGGCAACTAATTGCAGGACAATGCTGTGTAGGCCGAGGAACTGATTGCACGCTGAGCGGATATACTTATGTAGCGCGGTCAGATTTTACGCTCATTTTCACACAATCAGTTATCATATAACAGGATATTTTTACAGTATGATGGTTCAAACACAATTTAAAAGCAATTTTAGGGCAATCTTTAAGTAGTAGGCCCTACTGGGGATCAAAATAGGTCTAATTCGGCGACAGCGAGGACACTCTTATAGTGAGGATCAAACCTGGAATGGTGACATCTCGCTATAATGGGAATCTACTGTATACAGATACACAGATCCTTGGCTTGATCCTGCTTGGCCTACTGTGGGATAAATATGGTTCACTGGTTGAAGAGCTGGGAAAAGAGGCAAACCTTTATGTCAGATTGGTGAAGGCTAGGCTTTTAGAAGAGAGAAATGAGGGGCCGTGACGCGCGCGAAAAACAGGAATTTGTGGTCAGGGCAATTGGTCAACAAGGAAATGGTCATTAGTCGAAAGGCTGAGGGAGAAGGCAACATTCTGAAAAGACGGAAAACATGGAGAAATCACTGGAGGTGTCGAAGCCTGAGCTTCTACCAGAAAAGAAATGCTATAAATTCAGTGAGTGGGGCCACATCGCAAAGTTTTGCGACAAGGTTAAGTGTTTCAGGTGCAGCAAGAACAGGCTTTGGGCGAGTGACTGCAAAGAAATGCAAACCAATATATCTGAAACTGAAGCTGACAGACAAAGAGATGGTAAGTAGAATAACAAAGTGTTGGTGAGTGCATGTGGGCTAGTTTCTATTCAGAAGGAAGCTGTGTGTTGGGTGGTGGACTCTGCTGCTACAGACCATACTGCAAACATAAGGGAATTGTTTGTGAACCTCAAGGCCTGTCTGGGTGAAATAACCATAGAGAAAGGTGTGGAAGACGTTGAGGGATGTGGTGCTGTAGAGGTTAAGGACGTGTGTGGTGGCTGGACACTGACTGTTTTAAATGTCTTATGTGTACCTGATTTTTAAATTTAATTTAACATTTGTAAGCAAAATAGCAGCAAAAGGAGTTCATGTTGAGATAAATTGTAAGGAAACCCTTTATTATGATGCAGAAGAAGTTCTGTAGTAAACGTTACAAACAGTGCCAGTGATTGTGTGGAGGTTAGGGGGATGGCACAGCACTCAAGAGAGTTTCACTGTGGTATCAGAGACTTGGCCACCTCAGCGAAACCTCAATTAAGAAAATAATACCGGACCTGGACATCAAAGGCAAAATGCACAAGCCATGTGAAGTCTGCATCAAGGGAAGATGACTAAGATAGGTTTTCTCAAGACTAGTGAGAGAGGGTCTAAATAACCACTGGATCTGATTCACTCTGACCCAATGGGAAGGCTGCCAACGTCAATAGGAAAAACAAGATACTTGTTAAAATTAATTTATGACTACTCCAGGCATTTGACCGTAAGATTTCTATGTGCCAGATGTGATGTATTTACAACTTTCAAGGACTACCAAAGGGAAGTTGAACTGCTGCATGGAACCAAGATAAAAGCATTAGTCAGACAGGGGCAGCGAATACTGCAGCACTGAGTTCGAGGCACATCTGAAGGAGAATGGAACAGTGCATCGGAAAACAGTCGCAAGGTCATCCCAACAAACTTGCATTGCAGAACGAGAAACAGGACAATAGCGAATTCCATCAGATGCATGCTGATTGTGTCAGGTTTGCCAAAGACCTTTTGGGCGGAAACAGCCAACATAGTGGTGTTTGTTAGGAACCTGTGCCCGTCACATGGCATTGACTTTCAATGTACGGATGGAGCTGTGGAAAGGGGAAAAGGTCAAGGCAACTGTGTTTGATTTTCTGAAAGTGTTTCGGTGTAAGGCCTGGATGTATGCAGATGGTAAAGATAAGATTGATTGTAAAGAGATTGAAGGTGTATTTATAGGATGTGAGGCAAACATGTGGTGTCTTGAGTTAAAGAAAGTAAAGATTGCCAAAAATGTTATTTTTCAGGAGGATAAATTATCCTTTAGGATTCAGAACAAGGTTAGTGTCAGAGATATTGTAAATATTGAATGGTACTGTGATATCCTTGATGTAGAGGGCATGAATGTGGGAGTTGAAAATGAGACTGCACTCTGTATTGATGCATGTTGCTTAAACCCTGGTCGACAAAGAGACTTTTATTCTGCGCTAGATCAGTCATGCTACAATAGGGACTCAGTTCCCTTTCTTGCTGGACACCAGTGATGGCCTAGTAGGCTGTCCACTGGGTATGTAATAAGGTGTACTAGGATGAGCAATATGCCTCACAACGACACTGGCCCTCTGGGGCAAAGTGGACTTACCAAAGCTTGGCGGGGTGTTCTAAGTTGGTGACATTGCAGTGCTGCAGGTGGGGCATGTGGAGACCTTGGTTCCACTGGTCTTGGCGGATGTCGGGTTGCAGTAGTTCTCCATGAGGTGGCGGTGGTTCCACTCTGTGCTGGCCCAACTGCCGACATGTGTGTTGGCCCACCTGAGCCTGGTTTCACTCCCGCAGACTAGGGCATGGACCAACTGGTGTATCTCATAGCTGGTTCTCACTGGGTTGGAATAAAACACTTAGATACCGATGGGAGATGCCGGTCTCCCCGCGTGACGGGTGGCTTGGGCCTGCTCCCTAGGAATGTTGACTCCTGGCACAACTAGGTTCGCCACACAGATTTGCTTGGTGGCACTGAAGTTTGCCTTTTTATCTGCCCTCTAAGCTCTGTGCCTGCTGTTGAATGGCATAGGTGTATAACACACTAGATTTCCTGTAAGTGACGAACTGATGATCCCTAACTTAGGTGTGTACAGCCGACAATGACTGGCGGTGCGCTCCCTGACTCCTAACAGTGTAAGCAACTGGAGCCTTCCTGCCACTGCCGGGTGTTGTCCACAGACGTAGGGCCTCAATCCCAAGCAGATATCTCTGCCAGCACCTTGGCTAGATACGCCAGTCAGCGATACAACTTAGGTTGGCCATCCCGCCTCTGTGGGGTGTGTCCTAGTTGTGGAGGCTCTACTGTTCTGAACACCGAGATGAACAGAATGGGTGGCCGTCGAAAGATGAGGCGTGTGTATAACTGACAAACCCCAAAAGGGGGTCTGAAGTCCTATTCTAGGTTTAAAAGCTCTGCCGCTTACTTGCCACTTGGCGGTAGAATACTGGTGATAGATAGGCTATATTACTATAATGAAGAACTCTTGGATATGTTTAAAATTAAGCATTTATTAAGCAATAAATACTTAGGTGACTCGTACGTGCTACCAATAGGTCTGTGTTGTAGAATGAATTAACATACGCATATAACCGGTGAAGGTGACCTGTTCCTAGGCTACCTGGATGATAGGGAAATATTAACTTACTGGTCACAATTAACACTAACTGGATTTGCCTAGAAGAGGCCCTAACCTTAAACAGGGGATCCACTACCAGCAAGTAGAGCCAGCTGAATACTCAGGAGGTGTCGACAACTGAAGCGTTACGTGGTGTTTGATGTCTTCAGGTAGACGAAGCTTTGGTGACGGCAAATACCAGGAGTTGTTGAAGCCTCTAATAAGGTGGTGGTAGCAGCCATGGAGAAATGGAAGTTCTTGGAGAGGACCGTGAGGGCCTATAGTTAGTAGAGAGACACAGCACAAGAAGTGTTGAGGTGAGCTACTGGAGATGATAACTACCAACCTCGGCCGCGCACAGTCTTATATACGGTTCCTCTGGAGTGCACCACAAGTCCGGAGTTGGAGATGTGACATAACCTTGTGATGTCTGCCTGGAGTGCGCGGGGTGGGAGAACTACCCTCATGCGCTTGGGATATGGCCTTAGGCAGTATGGCAACACTCTGTCTGCTATGCACATCAGGGGGCTGAGTGTTGCGCAGCTGCTTCAAATATATGTCATTTACCGTGAATCTGAAGTGCGTTTGAGTTGAACTCACTCTCTGCGCATTCCTAACACATTGTGCTTGGTTTGCTCCTTCACAGGTTTAATACTCTTAGTAGAGAGAGAAGGGCAGGCCAGAAATAGTCCGGGAAACTAAGTATCTTCCATGTCTCTGACGAGAACACATCCTTCTAGACATCTGGTAGTTGTTTCCTGTAGTTGGTAAAAGCACATGGGATCAGCTGTAGTCATTTATAATACATAAGTATAAGCGGAACGCATAAGTATAGAGAATTGTAATAACTCCCACGACACTGTGTCAGGGAGAAATGAACCACTTTCAAGCCTGGGGAACGAATCCATGTCCCAGGTAGTCTCTCCTAGGTTAGGTGATATTGAGAGCCCTATTTTGTCAGAATCCATGTCCCAGGTAGTCGATCCTACGTTAAGTGATTTTGAAAGCCCCACTTTATCAGAGGACGATGAGCCATTTTATGGGTGGGGGAAGGAGTCAGAACCCCAGGTCAGGAGATCTGCTAGGTTATGGGATAAAAGTTGAGGAGTCCCTTCTTGTCTGTATGGGTGTTTGACTGTTTCTAATAAGGGCTGCTGTCACAAGCCAAAGATTTTGGAGGAGGCAATGAGTGGTGAGGATGTTCACAGATGAAGAATGGCCATGGATGAGATGTAGAACCTGTCGGGCGAAAATACTTACCAGATCATGGATAGACATTAAGGTAGAAATGTTTTGGAATGCAAATGGGTAAAAAAAACTGAAGACGAGTTCTGATGGGGCTAGAACACTGGTGCCAAGACTGCAGAACCCATCAATTGGCATACTGTAGTTGGATTACTTGCCCAGGTTACTGCATTAATTTGGTCCATTATAAAATATGTGTCCAGCCATTTCATCACAACTGCATAGGCTGGCCGGAAGAGTGGATCACCCGACCAGGTCTAGTTTATCGATGTGAGGTGTGCAGATGTGCTATGGAATACAGGCTCAGCAATCCAGTACATTGAGTCAGTCCAGCTACAACACGCGGTACCAGTGAGCCTCAGATGTTGGAGTTCGGTGGCCGCCCCCATGAAGACCCAGTCTTGTTTATGGAGTGACAGAAGGAGTTCTCTGAACACAAAGTCCCCAGTAAACAATTGGTAACCTGAGTCAGTAAACAACTCTGCGGCTGTGCCCTTCAGTGATAGGGAAAATATGGAGAATTTGTAAAGGAATGGAGCTAAGTATGCACTCGCCTTGCCACCCAATTCTTGAGCGAAGAAGAAGTAGCTCATCTGAAAACAGAATTATACTGTCAAACCGAACACTCAGAGGAGGAGGCCAAGATACTCATAGAAAGAAAAGTTTAGCTTTACCGCCAAATTTACCCAGCCACCACAGAAGAAAGCTGTGTTAGGAATATCGCCAGGATGCTCCTATCAAAATTACGTAACCTTCTGTAAACCCCTAAACTCACCACAATCGAAGAGCTTATTGAAAGAGCATGTGAAAGCAAGCGTAATTTTAAAGCCCATTCAGTGTGGACAAGCCACACAAAAAGCAAACGGAGAATAAAAAGAAGACAGATAAGACAGAAAACACACCTCCCACGGCAACTCCGCCACTCCCCAATTATTATCCCGGTCAACACATTAACTGGAATTACACAGACAGACCGTAGTGCCAGGGGTGGGTGGGGGAAGGGAACACAGCAGGGCTCCAGTCCCTCCCTCCCTCTTTCTCGTAAAGAGGACCCAAAAACTAGCCAGGCGGGAAACGCCATCACCAGAGTGAAAAGTGGGTCATCGCCTCCAGGATCAAAGGGCCCAGCATTCAAGAATTAATGGAGGAATCCGAACCTCCAGAAGCAACACACATTGAAGTCACAATCAATGACAAGCCAGTCTTAGCGCTGCTACATTCCATCACGACTGGAAAATTTATTCATAGTGATGTACTGACAGCACAACAAAGGGCATCATTTTGACCCCAGAGAAACATACTAAGGATGGCACAGCACAAGGCCACGCTACCCGTAGATGGACACACTACATTAGAAGTCAACCTGCCGAAACGCTCCAGCACAGTGGAGTTCGTGGTCTCACCTAACTTTACCGAAGCCGAATTTCTAGGCCACCCGTGGTTACACCAGCAACATTGTGTACTAGACCATGGCCAGGGAAGAGCCTACCTGGGAGACAAAAACTGGGTCATCGTAAATAGGGAATACAGTCCCACTGCGGTGATCCTACAGCCAACCAACCCGAGTGAAATAAATCACCAGTTAGAAGGAACTGAATTCGACCAGCTAAAGTAGATTCTCGATGAACACACCAGAACGTTTAAAGAATTTGGACAATTGCGCCAAAACTGGTCAATTCAACATGAGATTTGGACGAGAACTGATAACGAAATTTACATCCACCCGTACAGGATGTCAGCCAGAAGATGTAATTTAATTATGGCCCAAGTAAAATAGATGAATAACTAAGGAATAGTCAAGCTATCAGATTCGCCTCATAACTCCCTCGTTGCACTGGTACCAAAGGAAGATGGCCAGCTCAACTTCTGTGTTAATTATAAGGACTTGAACGATGTCACACATCCCATAGCTACACCTGCCATCACCTTGCTCACACGTTGCCAGACATAGGGGAGGCCAAATCTTCAGTACCCTGGACATGCAATCAGGCTGCTGGCAGATCGTGGACCACCCAGATAGCTGTAAATAACAGTTTTCACCATGCTAGAGGGAGAAACATTACGGTTCAGAGTATGCAGTTTGGCTTAAAGAATGCGCCAGCCACCTTTCAGAGGCTTATGTCAGCCGAGGTACTTACAGACTACATTGCAAAATGGCAGACCTACACGCGTTGCTAGAAAAGAAGCAAGTTGGAAATAGGGACCTGAACAACACCACACTTTTCAGGCTCTCAAAGAAAGCCTCCGCCACATCCAGTTGATGCATCGTCTGCAGGGAGACAGCCCCCCGATTCTTCAAACTTATGCCTGTGAGAAAGACCTTGGGGAAGTTTTGTATAAGGAAGATGCCGAGAGTCACCCACGGGTGATCACCTACGCCAGCACCGCCCTGAACGCCACCTAACAACGGTAGCATATCAACGAGCAGGAATGCCTTGCAGTGATATGAGTAACTTGAAAGTACCATTAAAACTTGGAGGACAAGAACTTTATTTTGCACATTACGGTAAAGCGTTGCAGTGGCTCTGGGAGTCTCGGGGATCAAAAGCCAATCTCAGACGGTGGGTGATGTTTCTCACCGAGTTCAATTTCGAAGTCCAGCACTGCACGGGTAAAACAAATGATTTGCCCGATGCCCTGTCATGCCAGCTGAACCTCGATGGTGAATAAAAGGACGAAGAGGAATTGGAAAGGAAGGTTCACCCCCCATCACATGACTCCAGCCTTGAAGAATAAATCCAGTTACTCCAACTCTGGTTAAGCAAGTACCAAATAGTGAGCCACCAACAGAAAAATTCCAATACCTAGAGACTTATTTAGGACCACCATCAGCACTTCGAGCTCCGCAACGATATAGTATGGTCCTGGATTGGACAACCTGGGACGGACTGGCAGATATGGATACCAAAAGGGTTGAGGGCTGACCTATGCTGCCAATACCACGGAGACCCACAAGCCGGACACCCGGGTATTAAAGAAACATTGCATGACCTAGGAACACGCTCTATCTGGGACTGAATGAGCCGCGTCGTCCAGCAGTATGTCAACAGCTGCGAGACATGCTGCCGTGGCAAAGCCTACTCCATACCCCCTCGTCGGCATACCGCCTGGACGCAGATTGCAGCTGACCTAATGGGGCTCTACACCCAGAGCACCTGGGGAAACCGCTACTTATTGGTGGTGACTGACCTCTTCTCACGTTGAGTGGAGGCATTTCCACTGCCTAGTCGAGAAGCTGCCAACATAATTAAGAAATTCAAGATGGAGATTTTCCTTCCATGGGGATACCCACAATGTACCCTGACAGATAATGGCACCCAGTTCACAGGCCAGCGCTGGCAAAAGTCGAAACCTGGGCGATGCCTCGTTACCACCCGTAAGCTAACCTCACTGAGCAGAGGAACCAGGAACTCAAGAGAGTTTCCAACTCAGTGGGGGAAATGACCATTGCCACTGGGATCAGCATATCCAGACGATCCTCTTTTCCCTCCGCAGAAGAATGAATGAGGCCATCAATGAAAGCTCCAGCCAGCTCATCCTGGATCAAACCCTTTGCTGACTGGGAGATTGGCAGAGGGACCAGCAACCCAGTGAGCTACCATAGTCGGAGGGTATCCGCAAGCAAGAAGTTATTGAAAATGAGCTTTACACTTATAATATGAGTCACTTGATGTTCAGAAAATGTTTGATAACAAGGGCAGGTCAAGTATATGCTTCTAGGCATATAATTTTATTTGCAAAGATGCTGCCCCTTGAGTTCAATAAATATTACTTTTTAAAATCATGCTAATTTTACACCAGATACAACGAAACACCAACCTTATGGGAAAGAAGGCCTTCAATCACAAATGAAAACAACTTTGCAAACAATAATTCTTGGTTAAAATGTCTTGCATAACATTTTCAGATGAAACCATTTGCTTTGAAATACAGTGATGATAGGTGTAACACAACTATTTTGAGCTATGCATAATCTTGATAAAATTATATTCGTCAGGTGCACTTTATTTTCACTGCTGTCGGCGTGTGGAAGGAAAATGAAGCGGGCGTAGCGAAGAGAGAGAAAGGGAGAGAGAGAGGGGGGACATGCTTCAACTTTTGCTCGACAACAACTTCCCCTCTTGTTGACTTGTGAGGGGTGGAAAGAAGGTATACAGCTGAGAGAGAAAGAAAGAAGAGTGAGAGAGAGGATGCTCAGTCGCCACGCTCATTGCTATAGGTAATCACTTCCCCCTCTCGTCAGGCATGTACGAGAAGTAGCAAGTCAGACTTGCTCATCGCACCATGCCTCAGTGTCGACAGAAGTGTTGGGAGGCAAGACACAAGACAGTATGCCGCAAAGTAGTCATAAACGGTGGCGCATGTAACGTATTTCACATCTAGTTACTAGACATTTGCATACACAATCAGCTTAAAAACGATAGTTGCGAGAAATATTAGGTGAAGGGACCAGAAATATACTTTGATCGACACACCATGCAATAAACGATAAAAGAGGTTTACATTAAAATTATTTACATAGGGATTTCACGAGGAACACAAAAAATTGTTGGTGAATGCGGGTTATCAATACATGTAATAACGATACATTGAGAGTAGACTATATTGAGAAAAAGAATCTGCAGCCACACACCGGGGTACACAGCTTTAATACAGGAGAAGCCGTACTCCTCCGAAACCACCAGTCTAGTAAATATGGCCAATTCAGCGCAGAAATGGCAGAGAAATTGGAAGGTCCATATAAGATAGTGGGTCATCAAGACAATGTCTATTGGGGAAGATGTACAGGGACAAATAAGGAAACCATCTGAGGACAGATACCCCCCTTTCCTGGGGAATGACCCGAACTGGTCGCCAGCAACCCGGGATCGGAAACCGACAAACGTGAAGATGATCCCACACCCATGCAAGCCATTGCCACGTTGTCTTCCCTTCAGAGGCCTGGAGAAGGGTATGAGATTTGTCCACCAAGTCACCAGGATACTCCAGTAAAAATAGAGTTCCCCTCACAAAGAACTGCCACACTGATACACTCTCTACCTTCAACCCACAGCAACATCCTGTGCCGCACCACCGGCTGACCAGCCAGATGTTGCCTGCAATGACAGAAATATTGTGGTGCAGCCCAAGACCTGCTACCACAAACGATCATCCCAGAAGCACCAGTCCTGGAGGGTCAACCCTGCCAAGAGACTGCCATGATAGACGACGTCGCAGCCACTGCAGAACTGTCTCCTTCCACGAGGAAGGCACTACAAAGAAGTGCCAGTAAAGTCCAGGCCAACTTAGAGGCCTTGACTCAGCTTTCATCTCTGACTGTGTCCAGCCTGGACAACGTGACCGCTGATGTTCGAGAAGACGAGACCAGCAGCCGCCACGCTGAGGAGGCAGAAAAGGCCAAAGAGCCTCTGCCTCTCTCGGCCATCCAGGGTCTGCTGTCAAATGATGCCAAAGCCGCCTATCAGACGTCGCTTTTTGAGAGGGAAGTGCCCCTGAGAAATGCCAGTGAAGTCGAGGCCAACCTGAAGGCCTTGATTCAGCTTCCACCCCTGGCTGCATACAGCCTGGACAATGCAGCCACCTTCCCAGTCTTGATGCCACAATGCACAGAGGCCACCCCCGCCATATGAGAGGATGAGCCCAGCTGCTTGGCCAGAGTATCTCCTTCCTCTGCCGGCCATCCTGATGCCGTCCTACCTAGAGGAGGACCCAGCTGATCGTCCCCCGACACCTAGTGATCCTGAGTCAACCACAGCCGAGAGAGTCACTTAGAACCCACCGGTCAGGTGCGAAGAGAGCAGACCACACATGCCTGCCGTGGCACTCCTCAGCCTGGTCAGTACCGTGAAGCCCCGTGGATGCAGATGATACACTTCACGTGGCCCTACCCAGTCCATGTGGTGCTCAGGAAGAGGGCAGACCACCCATGAAGCCTCGGAACCAGTGAGTGTAGAGCTCCAAACTTTATTTTCCAGCTGTTAACAGCTGATGTGAAACTGTAAACACATGACCATTATGAACTGATTATAAATGTAGACATCAATAGCCACCACAGCGACCCAGCTGACCACAGCAAGTAATAAACATTGCTTTTTGCAGCCGTCAATTGTTGCATGGGAGAAAAAAAAACTTTGTGAAAACGTCAATTGTTGCCTGCAACACGTAAGAAAATGTTCCTTAGTGAAACCAGTGTAACAGACAGACAATCAACAGCAGATATAAACAGCTACCCCAGCTGTCATCACGTGTGTAACCAGTAAAGTGCAGAGATAGACTTTAAACGATGTAAACAAATACACTTCGCCAATTTTAGCATATTGTCAGACATCCAAGGACACTGATTTGTGGCTAGTGTAAAATGCTATGAATGTGAATACCAAAGAAAGACTTCCAGTTACTGTGTTCCAGTGCAAACAAACAAGTGCTAGAGGCTTCTAATTCTGAGAAGCAGATGACAACAGGCTAAGGCTTGAAGTGATCAGATTACCCAACCAAAGATAACAGATGATAAATAAAAGGACTCTCTCAACGAGCAAATTTTGAAATTGTTGTAAATAATATTTTGAAATATGATGTTTTTTAATATTTAGTGCTCTTGTTGTTGTTCTTTTGAGGGTCTCTCTGCATTTTTTTTTGTTTTTGTAGGTGGTCCCATACAAAAATGTGTTAGTTAACTTCAATTTTAGTGCACTCGTGATTTTTCTGTATGTATATTAGATAGATTCCCATCGGCCAGGGTGACGGAATGCCCTGTGTCAACAAACTCTAGCATTATGTTACTCGTAAATATACCTGCTGTGCGACACGTGTAGGATGACCAGACAAGGCCAATGCATTCTCCCCCTTCAGCAGCCACAGCCGGTAAATAGCTAGCTAACTCGCCTCTCACAAGTGAGGCTTAAACACACGCAACGGGTCAAACTTTTATGCCACTTGCATTTTGCTTTCTTTCCAACAGGGGAATATCTGTAAAATTATATTTGTAATTCAATAACCATGCTTTCAGCTTATCTTGTGAACAGCAAAATTAAGGTCTGCAAGCACCCCACACTCAACACTGTGACACATTTTTATGCTCTCTTTTCTCCCTCTTTGCTTCAAGACTTCCCAGTGGAGGGGAAGAAGAGAACCATTTGCGGTCGTTTACCCGGCTGCTGCTCTACTGACTTGTGAACTAGACAGACAGCACTATTCAGTCAGCACCAGCCCGCTAGAGATGAGTCACCAGGCACATGCACCCGCTACGGTCAGAGCTCCAGCGCACAGAGTGGAGAGCGATACAGAGGCACAACGCTGTTTTCAAGGGATGACAGTTCTACATCATCTTCGAGAGGGTGGCAACTTTCTTAATCATCCAGATGAATCTTAGCAGTACCAGAAAAAGAGGGGTGGGGTGAATTGACGCGTGATGCTTACTGACTAAGAAGAAAACGACTTTGCTTAATCTGCATGCCTCACGCTAAAGCTCATTGAACGGGGACAAGAGCGGCTTCTTGTGGGGATTATTACAGATAAGACAGAATTGTACTATTCATCATCAGCACAGTCAGTAAGCAAATCCTAGCCTCCCTTCAAGAAGACATCAAGAGTGAATACGTCAGGAATTGAGCCATCGCTGCAAACCGAGTGAGCAGATGTTGAATAGTTGAAGGGTGTGCCAAGAGATAGTGGCACCTGCACTCCAGTACTACAATGGCCGCCTGCAGACAGCCCTTAGCTCGGCCTACAGACAAGTGCACATAACAGCCCCACTCCAAGGCATGGCAAGGCCTGTGCTGGCGCTATATGTCCCCTTGCATAGGCTGATCTCGTCAATTGTTGTCTGGCTCTTCTGAGAGTCACATTAACTCAGCAGTTCACTCCATCACCTCGTGCGCTACAGGTCTCAGACCTCTACACCACCTAACTGCCTAGAAACTCTTCAGCACTGTCACCGCCTACAGTCAGATCTTCCAGAAGCTCTCTCCCTGCTAACCTTCTAGAAGACGTTGGCCACCCTAGTTGTTTGCCCACGGCAACCGCTACCACACATTCCCTTCAGGAAGTAGGTCCTCTAAGTCCCATCAGGACATGGACACATAATAGAAAGGGAAAGTTGATTTAGCTACCTTATTCATAACTGCCACCCTTTAGATTAGAACCAGGTCCCCTTCACCTGGATTGTTTAGTCTATTACTTCCGGTCAGCTCGAGGTAGTCAGGAGATAGTACAGGCCACCGTATTTTATTCCTCTCGGAATAAACCAGTTCCTAACATATCCGTCAGAATGGAGCAGACCAGGTTGAACTACAGTAATGCCTTGAGCCAACCATGGGGGATACATTTTTACAAACACTGTGTTGAAAAAACAGCAGTAGAAGAATACAAGCTTTTATGGGGAAAAGGGGTATAGGTTAAGTCGGCAGACTATTTGGTGTTTCATTAGAAAATTGGACATATTACGCACAAAACAAAAACTAAACACACAGTTGGAGATGCCTTACGTCTGAAGTAAAGCACAGCACTTTATTTCTGGATAATAGATATGAAGATGCATATTCAAAATTAAATCACTTGTGTGCTGGGGCTAGCAGTGAAAACATTGCCATTTGCACGTATCTGGGAGAGTGTCTAGATCCTCTGCAGCGTGGCCGGGCGCGGCGGTTTGCTGTTGTTGCTCGTTCCTAGATTCATGGACTGGGCTGTGAAGTAGGTGGTGATGCTCGTATCAGGACCGCCTGAGTGCCGTTTAGCTGTTGCTCAGTGTTGACAACATGGAAGGAGATGATTTGGCTATCGCTGCAGTAAAATTCTGCTACATTCTGCTACACAACTATTTTTTTGTCCTTTACTCTAATTCGGCGGAAAATGTACCTGGCCTAGAAACGAAGTCTGTACAGCCATAAATACAATAAATCTAGAAAAACAATGAAAATCGTAAACAAAAACAACTACAAAATCTCCAAAATACTAAGTATTCAAACATTGTAAGTCCAGAAACTCGCCAAATGGTCAAACGCCAAACAAACAAAATTATGTTGCTACAGAAGAACTATTAATGAGAGAATAAAACTTACATTTATGTTAACAGGTGATCAAATCTGTAAAGTGAGGACATGGGACATTCATTGCTTAAGAAAGATGAATTCTGAACTTTCCGCTGCCTTCAGTGCAGTAATGGTGGTGGTGGTAGTGATAGAAATAATCAATAGTTGGTGACTGGAGCTGAATTATGTGGTCGTCGCACAAATTATATGTTCACAAAATAAAAAAAATATTATAACACAAACTAATAAAAGTAATTTTTTAGGCTTTAAAAAAATCTCACTATGCTGTGATTAGTTTTAAAGCACCATGGCCTTGCCTTTTTTTGTGGATGCCAACAGCATGCTAGAAAGTTGGAACATTATCTGTGCTTATCACATTTCGCTGCTTTGTCTCCCCAAGGTTTAAATTTCGCTATGCAAAGCAGAATTCCGCTATGGTTGGCAACCCTGTTGTTGCTCATGCCGGGGCCGATAGGTATGGCTGGTGCGTTGTATGGTCGGGTCACGCATTGTTTGGCTGGCCAATTAGGAGGAGGGAGTCTTCAGGGTGTCCAGCAAAACTGTGACCTGAAATTACTGTACATTTCATATCCACATTTTTCAGAATTCCCATACATCGAAGAAAACAAACGACTGTAAAGTAAAATTAATTTTTTATTTGCCTGTGGACATTTGTAGTGTACACCAACTCTTCGTTAACCAGAATAACAAAGGATAGAAAAGGCATATACAGTCGCCCCGCAGTATTTGGTTTCGGGACTCCCGCGGATGTGTAAAAATCACAGATGTTCGGGACACGTAAATGGTATTACATTGTTATATATAACATTTGCAAAGTAATTTTTGGCAGCGTATTAATTTTGTACACACTGAAATAATATATTGTCCGAATATAGATTGTCACAGTGTATGGGAAAAAATGCAGTTGTAAGTCACACGCGCACGTGCTGCGTGAGGTTGACAAAACAGCTGTTGCCTGGCAGAGATGTGGCAATAAAGTGCCACACTCTGACAGCCTCCCTCCCAAACCCCTCGTGTTCGAGAATATTCAACTCGCACCACGCGTGATTGATAATCAGTCAGTCACTAGTCGTAGCAGCACTACGCTAGCAGCTAGACGTGTGCACTGCATATTTAAAAACAGACAATACTTGTGTAGTGGATTGGTACGAGCAGGTAATGTAGTGGGAGTTGGTAGGCCAGCCACTGAGGCGCCACCGATGGCCAGCAGTAAGATGGTGGCAACATGGCAGTTAGCATGTAACGGAGTTATATTGTATGTTGTAAGTGAACAGAGAAGCGGAATAATGAGATGTATATAACATTCGTGATAAGGATGGGATTGTTGTTTAGTGGAAGGAAATAGCGGAAGTGTTTCGGATGTGTTGTTTTCTAGTATGGCGGCAATCGGTAGGGTTGGAGAGTTCTGCCCACAAGAAGAAAATGTTGCATCATTTTATTTTAAGGTAAACCAAATTAAAGATGAAAATAAAATTTCCTTGTTAATCACTGTCCTTGGACCAAAAGTGCTAGCATTGCTAAGCGATTTAGTGTCACCAGATATGGTGAACAAAATGTAGTATCAAGCGTTAATTAAGGTTTGGTTGAACATTATATGCCGAGGAAGATCGTAGTCGCTGAGCGAAATGCATTTTACAGCAGAGTGTAGAAGAATACAGAGACGATAGCTGAGTTTGTGGTAGCCATCAAAAATCTTGCGACATCATGCAAATTTGGCCCATTTTTAAACGAAGCATTGCAGGACAAGCTCGTGGTGGGTATAGCAGACAAGCAAGTGTGTCAGCTGTTGTTATTGGAAGACTTGTCCTTTGCAGAGTCCAGCAAATTAGCCATTCATCTTGAACAAGGTAATTTCCAGAAGAATGCATGGGTATTTGGACACAAATTATTGGGGGAAGTCGCCAAACTTAACCTGTCTGGCCGGCGAAGTGGAAGTGGTGATAAACAAACAAAATGTTTTCGTTGTGGCCAAACTTTGCATTTGGCAGATGTGTGCCCCTTCAAGGACGTAATGTGTTTTAGTTGTTCGTGCTGGGGTCACTTAGCAAGACAGTACAAGAGTAAAGGAAAGAACAAGGAATCAGCCAACAAGGATCGAGCAATGCCTATGCGACGGAAAGTGTACCAGGTAGGGGCTGATTCGAATGCTCAGTCTGGTGATGGGATGGAGGCAGTGGCAGAAATGGACATGGGTGAGTACCCTTCTTACTCAACATACAATATGAAAATCACTACTGAAACAAGCAGCAATTTGTTACAAGTGGATATTGAGGGTCAGCCCATTGTAATGGAAGTGGATACAGGGTAAGCAGTCAGTGTGCTGCCAGAGCAAGTCTATCTACAACAGCTGCTACATTTAGGGTGCAAGCAAGTCTTTGCTAAATTGAATATGTATGGTGGGCAGTGTTGGCCTGTTCTGAGGCAGTTAGTGGTCAAAGTGACACATAATAACCAATCTTTGAACTTACAGTTATTAGTGGTTGATAAGTTGAGTCAGGATATGCAAGCATTGATAGGGCACAACTGGTTAAAGCAGCTTAAGTTGGATTGGCATTCCATATTAAAAGTAGAAGTTAGTGGACCCAAGGAAGTAGCGGAAGCACTGAAAAGCATGAAACTAAAGCATCCAGAAGTTTTCCAAAAAGGGATTGGTACCATCACATGTTACACTGCAACACTACACTTAAAACCCAATGCTGTGCTTAAGTTTTGGAAGGCTAGAACGGTTCCATATGCCTTGAAACCACTAGTGGAACAAGAGTTGGAGATGTTGGTATCACAGGGGATAATTTATCCAGTGACCAAAAGTGATTGGGCCACACTGCTGGTGTGCGTGATGAAGGCAAACAGTGGCTTGCGGTTATATGCAGATTTCAAAGTAACCTTGAGCCCTGTGCTTGAAAAGGAATATTATCCACTATTTCGGCCAGAGGACATCTTCACTTCTCTAGCAGGGGATAAGTTTTTCTCAGTTTTTGACCTATCAGCAGCATATCAGCAATTAGAGGTGGCTGAGGAGTCTCAACCTCTGTTAACAGTTAACACCCACAAGGGACTGTTCCGGTTCAAACGACTACAGTTCGGATTATCCGCCACACCTGCTATTTTCCAGTCAGTGATTGTACAGTTGTTGAGTGGTCTTCAGGAAGTGGTAACATATCAGGATGATGGTCTAGTGAACGGCCCAACATTGGAGTTAGCAACGGAAAGACTTGATGGCGTGTTGGCTTGGTTCGCGCAGCATGGGGTTCGGGTCAATATTACAAAGTGCAAGTTATTGCAGCCACAAGGCACATTATTGATGACAGTGGCATCACGCCATCAAAAAAAATTGCTCCAGGCAATTGAAGAGGCTCCTGACCCACTAACAAAGAAGAACTTTGTGCTTATATAGTGGGCTGCTAAATTACTACGGTATATTCTTGCCAGCATTAGCTAGCCGGCTGCACGCGTTCTATGAGTTACTGAAGCGAAATGTGCCATGGGAATGAATTTCTGATTTGCAGCGACTGTTTCAGGAAAGCAAGGGTTGGCTTTTGCAGTCCAGCTTGCTAGTGCATCACGATCCTAACAAACCCTTAGTCTTGACATGCGACGCTTCCCCAAAAGGCGTTGGTGCTGTCTTGTGGCACATTGAAGACAGAAGGGAAATGCCTATTGGGTTAACATCCAAAACACTGTCTGCGGCAGAGCGAAACTATTCGCAATTGGATAGAGAGGTCTTGGCCATTATACACGGTGTCAAAAAATTTCATAATTACATCTATGGCCGCAAGTTCATCTTGGAAACTGACCACAATCCTCCCACTGCCATCTTTGGGGAGAAGACAGCAGTACCAACCTTGGTGGTAGCACTATTGCAATGCTGGGCGGTAGTGTTGGTGTCATACAACTACGAAATTAGATACAAGCCGGGAGAGCGAATCCTGCATGCAGATGTGTTATCACGGTTACCTGTTGCAGAGGATGAACTGATGGACACATACGAATATAAATACTCTCCAGTGCGGGTGTTCACAGAGACGATAAAACATTTAGCACCAGTATTGGAGACACCCTTGTTGCCTGCAGATATTGACAGAACAACAAATAAAGATCCAGTTTTGGCCAGAGTGAAAGACTTCATCTGTTATGGACGGCCAGACCAGAGCGATGACAAATTGTTGACTGTGTATCTTTCCAGGATGAATGAGCTCACTGTGGAAGAAGACTGTATCGTTCTAGCAAGTAGAGTGGTGATTCCGGAAACACTACGGAATGTAGTTTTAGCACTAATTCATGAAGAACACCCAAGTTCCAGTCACATGAAGACGTTAGCTAGAAGTCATGTTTGGTGGCCAGGACTTGATGGTCAGATTGAAGCAGTGGTGCAGTCCTGTCATGCTTGCCAGAGTGTTCAGCCAATGTACCCGGAAGGTAGGTATAATATAATATAATAAAAATATAATAGTTAAAAAGCACAACACAACTTCTTGAACAAATACTATGAATCGCAAAAAAGTTTACTGTCACACATTTGCAAGAGTGAAGTATTTCATATTCAAGTTTCACTAAATGGCTATTTCTTCAACTCCGTCTTCTTTATCACAATTTCAGCTTCAATTTGAGCCCTTTCCTCATTTAGTGTAAGCCTTTTTTTTTTTCAAGTTCTTTAACTATTTGCTCGTTTTTCCTTCTTGCTGCATGTTCTCTTTCCTTTGCTTCTGTCACCATCTTTTGCTCCAGAAGAGCCTCATTGTACCTGCTATGAGCATTTCTAACAGAATGTATCATCAATTTGCTAACTTCAATATTAACTATCCCACCCTTTGCAGTCACTGTATCAAAAATTTGGCGCTGATCAATCAGGGAAACTTCTTTTTGGTTTTCAACAATTATTTCTTTGATGATTGAGAAACCTTGCTGCAAGGCAACATTACCATATGAAATGATCAACAGTGTCTGAACGAAATCCCTCAAACAATCATAATCAGGTCTCCCTTCCAGAAGCTCCATCCAGAATTGGTCTAACCTTGTAACCTTGCGTAAGTGATTTCTCATTGTGTTCTTCACCCACTCCAAATCACACAATTCAGAATACTGTCTGTCAACAGTCTACTTTACTCCCCTCAATCAAATTGGCTTAAACCAATATTTCCAGGGCACTTTTCAAATGTGTCATTCCACCATGCTCAGATGCTATCGTTGTCGGATTTAAGCACAGAAGAGCCTTTGACAGTGGATACTTCATTGTAAAATGCTCTAATAATTTCTCAACAAAAAACTGCAGGCAAGATCTGCAGTCCTGCTGAAAAAGGAGCATATTTTTCTCAGAAACTTTACATTTTGAAAGTGCCCATTTAGTAGCGTAACTCAGTTCCACCTGGTTGGCCATATGCAAATTTTCCTTTTTTGTCACATCAAGTTGTACAAGCACTTGAGTGCCCATCAGCTCCTCCTTGACAATATGAGCCATTTTGTCCCTTACCAAAGTTGATAAATTTGTGAAGAGAAAGGGTGCGAGAGGAGAGATAGACTGAAATTCTCTTATAAAAGGCTCTACCTCTATGGCAAGTGCTTCAAAGAATGCCAGTTTTGCTGGTAAATAATCATCTTTCATGACATCATCCACAATCTGTAAGCTGTTGCACTTTGGCTGCTTATTCATTTCCTTGACCGTGTCAAAATATTTTTTTTTACATGTACAAGCATAGTGGTAGTTCTATTTGCTACTGGTGCATTCTCGAGCCATCTAACTGTACAAAATTTGAGTGGGAAGAGACTGGAGCTTGTAATTTCAATGTAGTTTCCTCTACGGGAGGGAACGTTTTTCCAAAGATTGTACAAGGTACACAACATCCGAATGAGATCGCAACCTGTTTTCTGTATTCCTGCTTTGAAGGCACAGTGAAATGTGTGAATACCACAGCATCCGATGTGTTAGACACGTATAAATAAAGGAGCATAACGCAAGTCTTAAAATTTATCGCACTAAGCATGGTAGGCAGAAAAAAGTAGAAAATATCCCTATTGTCACCTGCAAAAACAACTGCTTAAGTTGTGAAAATATTTAAAACGTACAGAGAAGATAAACTTAGAATAGAATCCTTGTCTTCACAACTTCAATTTGTCGACATATAATCCATCACATTGACAACCATAATCCTGTGTAATACAACTACTGCAATTCACACAGATGAACACCTTTCTTTACTCTAAAACAGTTTATTGTATACAGCTAGGCCAGCGATGGCGGTCAGGCTTGCCCACCCTTATCCATTGCTCTTCCCCCCTCCGCCATTCTGCAGAAATAAACGGACAGTTTACAACACCAGCCTCTCTGCTGACCTTACTATCACAGCAGGGGGCTAAACAAAATGTGCAAATCCTTTTAGTTCCTAACTTTCTCTCGGCGTAACCTTGACTACAACATCCACCGACTGCTCAGGGGGCAGACATTGTATGTATAGCACCGTAGGAAGCATTCTGTTACGGCAGATTTCATACGTAAAAAATCCCTGCCGCTCGGAAAATATTCCTCACATTTCCTGTACATTTCCAATAGCCTTTTATAACCCGTACATTTCCTGCTTTTCCCATATTTCCCCATCACTCGACACCCTGAGTCTTGGGTGGAGGTGGGAGGCCTTGCCTCTTTGGCACCTCCCCCCCTAAGCTGTCAGTCGGTCACTCCAAGATTACTCTGATGAGTGATGGCCAGCTGGCAGCCGCCACTGCCGTTGTTACAGGCCCAATTCATTTTGTAACAGTGGCCCAGTGTTGGGAAAACATGCTGTTAGATGTAATTCACACCAAAGTGTTGAATTTATACTAAATTTAGGCGCGTGTTGGCCTCTGCACTGGCCTGATGAGGCGCAGTAATGTTTACGGGAATACAAATATTTTGTGCGATCTACTTGAAATATTAATTATCCTGAAATTTTCATCAAAAACTTTTGATGTGGCCTATACACCAACATGGCCTTACTCGCCAAAATATGGTAATATAAGAACACATTTATTTGCACACACTTACCTTTATTCACTTTCACATAAAATTTACTTCGCAAGAAAACAAAGATACTCACCATAAAAAAAAAGTACCTTACGTAGGCATACGCGCACATAATAAAAAAAAAGGACATTGAATTAAATTTGAAGTTATCACACATAATGATTAAGAATGCTATCTGTAAAGTGCTGCTGTTTTTAAAGCAAAAGAGGATGGTTGACGGAAGTAAAAAACGACAGGGAGGGTAAGGTAGAGGCGGCGCTATGTGACTAGGACAAAGACTTCTCACTGACTTCGCCTGCAACTCCCCCACCCCAAAACACCTCAGTCCCCTTCTGGCAAGAAGTAATTTATTGCTTCACGTTGCTTGTGACAACAAAAGTCAAAATCTATGAGGGCAGCTTGATAAATGCTCGACCACTAACATCAGTAACAAATAGTTTTCCATACACTGAAAACTGTGGATAACAGAAACTTGTACCACGCATAACTGAAACCGTATTTCAAGATACCGGGATTGGCGAGGGATTACTGTATATATTTTACCTTCTAGTGTAGGACTGTAAGCTCCCATTCAGGGACTCGTACATAGCAGTCACACACCATTCAACATGTAACAGGTAACTGTCCTGTTTTCTCATTGTAGTTCTCAGTAAACACTAACGGACTATCTCAGTGTGACGAGAGAGAATCGTTACTTTTCTCTTCTGGCACCCTACTGACTCCTCGCACCGATGGAAATTAAATTTAATAGATACTTTAATTGATGTCCGAAATACAAAAGAAGGTTATAGTCACGGGCGCTGGTCGGTGCGAGTCACGTGATCACACATTGCAGGCTGTCCAACTGACAGCTGACAAACGATCGTGCTGCGATGAACTGTTCTGATACCCGAGAAAGGTCGTGCTTCCTTATATAATGGTAGAAAGTTTCCTCATTGAAAACATATTGCTTTTGAGCAATTGGTCACATCAGCCAAAGGAGACCTCTGTTATTTTCCTCATTTCACCATGTTGTGCCTTGCGGTGGTGATGTTTTTAGTTTACTAACCCAGTGAAAAGGAAAAGATGTACGTCTGTTATTGACGATGACTGTTGTTGACGTCTGTTACTACTGATGAAATGTGGAAAGAAAAAAATAAACTTGGAAAAACGAAAATAGCAGAAATACAAACAAGTTGTCATTGCCACAACCTTTCAAATATTATGTGAATTACTATCCTTCACTAAAATATAGACAATTGAAATACTTCCAGAATATGCTAATTATATATATATCTAGCTGCAATGCTACATTACCCCCCTCAGTTTGGGGAAGATTTTGAAGAAACCTTTCCCAAAATCGAAACCTGCATGGATGTCATGTATCAAGGCTGAACTGCAATTCCATCTCAAAAATTTGACCGTTTACATGGTTATACATCCATACACAATAAAGTCACAATATAATTAATCTCATTACATTTTCACATAAAGTAAATTAATCATAATATAATACAAAATTTTAATCTACATAACATGTCTCTTTTCAATTAAATACAATAGTACATTCACGTTTAGTTTTTGTTTTCATGATCATACACTTCACATACAAAGTTTGTATCACTGTAAAATACATTCCATTATTTTATCCCATAATGTAAATTAATAAGAATTAGTTACAAACATTTAGTGCACATCATATATATCATTCAAAGTCATTACAATCTTACATTCACTTTCAGTTTTCGTTTAGGTACTTGAGATTCATTAGTTGCTCAATTGTTCAATACTCAATACATAGTTTACACAAAATTCCCTAAAATTATGATCACCATATTTCAAAATATTTTTCGCAGTATTTACATATTTTATTTGAAAATAATTTTTTGTAAAATTTTATTATGTTTAGTTTAAACAACACAGATTTAATTATTTTAAAGTTTCTATTTTCCAGCTAAAGTTGAGGTGGTACCCACTTACACATGCCATATTGCTTTTAGGTTTGCTCAATATTACTTTAATTACTTGTTTGGATCAGCACACAAAAAAAAATATATATATATATACACACACACACACACACACACACACACACACACACACACACACACACACACATACATACATACATATATATATATATATATATATATATATATATATATATATATATATATATATATATATATATATATATATATATATATATACACACACACACACACATATATATATATATATATATATATATATAAGGTGATCCATGTCTGCCCCAAAAACTATAAAACCACTGCCACTTTTACTTCAGACATCTTAATATCTAGGTCAGTGTTAACAAAAAGGGGCTCAGACCTGTCACACCCACAAATATACTGTTATTGCTAAGATCCAAGGACATTATACACACTGGAGCAACTTTTCCACACTTCACCTCTATGTTCTTAAAACTAAAAATACAACACCTCAACCTTTATTCGTTATCAAAAAAGAAAAACTCTGCATGTCAGTTATAACCTTTCATTTAACATACACTATTAAATGAAAATAATTTTTATTTACATCAGAACTATCCTTTTGTTGCAAAATAATTACATTCTTATCATGGACATCATAATGGGATCAATATCCACAATACCCATTTTACACAAGTTCACACTCAATCATTATACTAAAGTACAAAATCAAATATGGTTTCTTGGTTTTTAAAATTAATCTGCAATATACCTCAACATTTTCCAAAATCAATACATAATACACATCAACATACTAGCAACCTGTCTTAAGAATCATCTAAATAAATTTACCAAATTAATACTAAAATTAATTCATAAAGTTTTTCCATTATGACACAAAACATGATGTGCTTTGATTTAATTACAATACACCCTTACTTTCAATTACAATAACATAATTAAACACAACTTTATTCAGTTAATTTATGCTTGTCATTCTCCAAATTAAATTTTTTATGTTTGATGTATAGGTACAGTCAATTATGAAACTTTTTATCACTCAAATATGATTCGTTAATAAATTTATAAACAAATATACATACCTTATACAGTTTATTATTGCAGTGTTAATTACTACTTTTAATAATCATTAAACTTTCCAATCCCTTTCATATTAGAAAAACCTCATAATTGTAAGTTTATATCATCTTACTCTTCTTCACGAAAGACATTACTTCGCTCCATTTTTTGATGTTCTATGAACAGTGTTACCCTCGGTTAAACGTCATGATGGCAAATCATATAGACCTAGCCTTAAGCAAATTTAACTGCAACAAAATAATCACGTGACTTTCTGTTCACAAATTTCAATACAACTTTCTTAATTTCAATTACAAAAGTTAATAATTTTACACACTAACATTATAGGAATAAACACTAACAAATTTCATCACATTTGGTTTCACTCTAAACTCAAAGTTGGTTATATCAATAACAGTAACAGGTACATAGTTTATACCTTTACATGTTTACAATTATTATATAATTACGAGAATTTTGTCTCGTTTATACACCATAACCCAAACATTAGGTTAGATCACACACTATCTTACAATTTCATGTTACTCTTAATTTTAAACCCCAGGGCTGCAACGACGAAACATGCCAGTTGGCATTGTGTACTTACATACATAGTAACTTGCTAACTTTAATTTATACAAAAAATACATTATACATAGTAATGACATATGAATTGACACTACTTAATCATATTAGGCTAGCCTACATGAGATCACAGACTATACTGTGTACCTTCTTTCTCTTCATCATTTTCACTGTACACAATTTTCACTTCTTCCTATCACATTTCCTCACAACATATTTTACCATTTCTTTACACCTGAAACTACATTTCTTTTTCCTCGTGTAAGTCTTCATTACCCCCCTAATCATGTCTTTATTTCTTTTTTCTTGACTTACACTTTCTTTTCTGAATAACTCATGAATCCTAAACAAGTTCGGTACTAACACATTTTGCACTTTGTTCAAAATTGTCATTATTGCATTTACCTAATACACAACCATATTTTTTCCTGTTTAACTGCCCGCTTTCAAAATGATACTTTGCTACTGTGGTTGTGGTATCAGCAGTGGCACAGAAAATACAAATAATTGAAATTACCCTCCGTTGGCGAAAAGTAACAGCTGAACCTATCCAAAAATTCAATTCACTGAGGGTTTTTCAGTGATTAACCACACAAATTTTCTGTTGTACTATATGAATTTCATTTACTTCAATTATTAAATTATGGCAGTTGTACTCTATAATTACTATTTTATTTTGACAATCATGCTCTACAATGTCTATTTTACTTTGGCAATTTGCAACTTAGCTTTGATCTTTTACAACTTAATTTTCTCTACTAAGAACATTTGACAATTCCACAGAATTGTTTATACCCTGACTTGCCTTAGTTACACATTCTTCCCTAACCTCTGTCGATTTGACATATAAGGCAATCTTTAATTCTGAACCAACCTTTGTATTACTGTCTAATTTACTCTGCATATTGTTTACTGACAATTTCAAATTGTTAAAGTCAGTTAAATGATTGTCAAATTTAGTTAAATGCTTGTCAAATTTTTCCTGAAATTCCTGAGATTCCATCCTTTGTTCTGTGGTCAGTTTATGAGCAAACTAATCTGTTCACCTATTCCAGGCGCTTCTGTTCTCCGATTCTCCCCATTTATATTCTCGAGACTTGAACCATTTATATTTAGATGATCTGAACCTGAATGGCTTACTACCAGGTTGGACATGTTAACTTTGGCTTCCTGAGTTGGACTATTATTATCAAAACCTAGAAAGTCCTCCTCTTCATCTACTTGTGCCTCCCCCCGACTATCCATTATAACCTATTTAAATCTCTAACTTGTATTATCGTATTACTGTACAATTGGCTTACAAAAAAAAAAGCTGCAATACACACACAAATAATAGTTATATTCGAAAAATAATTTTTACATGAGAATGTTGCATTCTTGACTGTACCAGCAATTTCTTCTGTGAAGACGTTTATAATATCTCTACGCACTGCACTGTTGTTTGTTGACTGGATACTGGATACTGCTGGTGGTATGGAAATTAACTGGAACTGTAGTTGGAAGTTTGAGGTTGCCATAGTTACACTCACCCTGGAACACAAGTTAAGAAAACTCCAATGCACCAGCAACAGCTGGGCTGGCAAGTTCCTGAATAATTAATTGATGAGAATGAATGTCAGCACTCTTCACATCGCAAGGCGTGTGTAGAAATCAAGGCCGAAACGTCGGGCACCACTTGTAACAGGTTACTGTCCTGTTCTCTCATTGTAGTTCTCAGTAAACACCAATGGACTAGCTCAGCGTGAGTTGGAGACTTTTGATTACATAATAATGAAAGTTTGTTGATACCAGGATTACAAATAAATAAAAGAAGTTAATATCTGAAGATTTATTGACGTCTCAGCAAAACAAAAATTGACACTCCCAGCTCACAAACAAAAAAAAAACCAAGACAGAATTGCAGCCTTTATAAAACAAAACTTCTCAATTCGAGAGTTACGAAGATGAGAGAGTCGTTACTTTTCTCTCCTGGCACCCTATTGACTCCTCGCACCGACAGAAATTAAATTTAATAGATACTTTAATTGATGTCCAAAATAAGAAAGAAGGTTATAGTTGCGGGCGCTGGTCGGTGCGAGTAACGTGATCACACATTGCAGGCTTTCCGACTGACAGCTGACAAACTGTCGTGCTATGATGAACTGTTTTGATACCCCGAGAAAGGTCGTGCTTCCTTATATAATGGTAGAAAGTTTCCTCATTGAAAACATATTGCTTTCAAGCAGTCGGTCACTTCAGTCAAAGGTGACCTCTGTTATTTTCCTCATTCCATCATGTTGTGCCTTGCGGTGGCGGATGTGTTTAGTTTACTAACCCAGTGAAAAGGAAAAGATGCACGTCTGTTATTGACGATGACTGTTGTTGACGTCTGTTACTACTGATGAAATGAGGAAAGAAAAATAATAAATTTGGAAAAACGAAAATAGCTGAAATAAAAACAAGTTGTCTTTGCCATGACATTTAGAATATTACATGAATTACTATCCTTCACTGAAATATAGACAATTGAAATACTTCCCGAATATGCGAATTATATATATCTAGCTGCAATGTTACAAATTGTCAACCGTTTGGTGCATCCTGTGTAACCAATGGTAGAGCCACAACCACTACTCATACACCCCTAGGGAGGAGAAGCCACTGGACCAACTTGCACCTTTCCACCACACCACGTGAGTTGCCGAAGGGGGTGTTTGTTGGCTCTGGGTTGGGACTGTCCACCCTAGGACTACACTATTGAAACACCTCCGAGAAAACCAGCTCTCCAACCACTGCACCATTTGTTTTGCCTGCTGGAGTAATGGTTAGCCTCTATGTCGGCCCAGTTGCTGCGACTGCAAAATACTACCAGCTAGGGAACTGCACGTCCCCTGCTCCTATCTGCTGAAACACGGTATTGAAACTGATAACTTTTACCAAGCAAGGTGGGAAAGACCTGAAGGAAAGGAAGGCTAAGTCTGCCTACCAAGCTACCTGTAACTGCATCCAGACAAAGAAGGCACTTAGTCAAGACGCTCCCCGGGAACAAGCTCAGGCCGCACGTAAGTTGGTGGGGTATCACCTTCCAGCTCCCTCCCCTTCTCTGTTTTTGATTCCCCAGAAGGTTCCAGGGACACTTCACCCCATTGCTGCTGCCTTCTGTCGAGGAGAGAATGTGTCTGCGGGGTTGGTCTGCCCCTGGTTTAACATCAGCCATTACACTAGCCTGCAGAGTGCCTTTAGCAGCAGCAGTTCCAGCCATAGCAGCCCATGGGCACAGCAGAATCCCACCAACAGCCGCACTCCAGTCAGTAAGCAAGCAGCAAGCACCGCCCTGCTGACCAAGCGCCGGTGTAAGTATGCTACCGGTTCGAAAGCCAAACCAGTTACTGACTTTGTACCTAGCAGACAGCAAACACGGCCAACACGTTGTACACAGGTTGGGCCCTGGTACCAAAGTACGTATGAAGAACAGCAGAGGCTGCAAAGCGTTGATTAAATCACATACATATGAAAGTTTACCATTTTAACAATTTAAGACGAATGACAAAGTAAATGTGTATAATTTTTTTTTTTACATTACTGTGGTTCAAGTTTGATTACAGAAGTAATAAATTGCTAGCAGACAATATTAACAGAAGAAAAGTTAACGGATGATGAGACTTTGACGAAAGCAAACATTACAAAATGAGAGGGACAGAGAGAGAGAGAGAAAGAAAAGATAAATAAGCTTTAAAAAAACACTAAAAGTGCCACACATGGCACAAGAGGAAGGGCACCAGTTAGGTAGCAGAAGTGCTATTAGGGACAAGAGATTCTCTCATAGACCTACCAGCGGGATGTTTCAGGACTCCTGATGGCAACTACCAATGTCTTCATGGGTGTAACCACCACCATCACCAGCAGTTGGGGAACAGAAAAGAAGCAGTATGGCAACAGACCTATGCCAGGTTCTCGATGGGACGGCAAAGATATAGTCCCTCAGGAATTGCTGTCTGATTACTCCAGCGAGTTACAATTGGATGAAAGTAATAGAACACTATTGTAACAAAGGCTATCAGGAGAGTATGATTTTCATGCCAAATACAGTGAAACCCTCATTTTACACTTTTAAGGAACTGGGAAAAAATGTTGCCAAATCCAGGAAAGTGTAAAAAGAGAGAAACTAATATTGTAAAAACAGACATTGGGACCAATAAAAGTGTGTGTAAAATGTAGGAAAGTGTAAAATAAGGGGCTATAATACAAGGGTTCCATTGTTCAACAGGCCTATTTACGTTTTACAAAGGAAAATGCTAACTTACCTGTATTCCATAACCTTTTTATCAATATGTTTTGTGAAGAGTAATCGGTCGGCCAGCTCATGTATGGTGAAAGATATATCTTGTTTAGGAATTCCTCGCAGCATGCAGAACAGCCATAGAGTCTCTCTGCCTGTTAGTGTGTCTATGAGAGCATCAAACTGTGGGCAGTAGCCAATCTGCTGGTAGACCTGCACACATTTTAATGTTGGTGTCATTACAGAATAAACTAAAAAGAACTGTTTCAATTCTCAATTTCTTAAACCCCACTTTTAAGGTAAATAAAATGAACTGATTTCATCAATAAAATTTCACCATTTTGTCAAAAAAATATTTTAATTTCTTCAAATGAATACATTTTTTAGCAAAAAAAAAATGCATTTGAACACGAATCTGTTATTTTTTAAAATGATTTCACTCAAATTAAGTAGAATTTATTATTAATTATTTTTATCAGTATGTACTTAAAGTGTAAAACATTAAAAAATCCTTAACGATAAAGACGAAAGGACAACCCTATAAGCACACTTTGTCATGTAACACACATTGTCACGCTACGGTAATTTTTGTGCGATATATCTTGCACTTTATCGAGACATTTAAAACTGCCTAAGAACATCCACTAGCATTTGAGTATTACAAGATTGTTACATCACCCACATACAGCTTTTTTTCATTTCGGGATAACAATATTTTCGTAAAATCCCGTTCAGTTCAATACTACTCCATTACAAATCCACAACCTAACTACAAAATACTAGTAAATATATTATAATTGATAAAATAAAAATACTCCTTACATAGTGAAAATGTTTTTACAAAGAAATGGCAGAAACATATTTTAGTTTTCTCGGCAATATGAAAATTACACAAAATTGCTTCAAATGCAGTTGTCTCTTTTTATTTTTTATGTCCTCCAGTATTCTACCATCACTAAATCACTGCGCATACAGCACTGCAGTGTTTAAGCATGTATCTTTTCCTACCCACTCATTGTTTTACATAATAGTTCTGTACTTTAATCAGTTTATAAAACAAAAAAAACCTTCACTTTCAAACTCCCGGGCACAACCTAAAACAGTAACTATTTGTGATATTCATAACCGGTTTTGCTACGTACACAGCAGACTACAATAATAACCCTCGCTCAATAGTTGCAAATGCCATAGGTTTTTTCCATTTGGTCTCTTTGTTTGCTCTTCAGAGATTCGGAGTCATAAGAGATGAGGTCAAAAGTGACCTGGGATATGAAGAGCTGCTTATAGGTTCAAAGCGAATGGAACGACTTTAGGTCATTTTCATGTATAAAAATTACAATGGTGAATGTAGCAGACATCTTGTAGCTGATGTTATCTTTATTTGTGCGATAGTGTGTTCACAAATAATTTTTCCTTTACATATGTTATTTAACACATTTCATTATCCATAACATCATAAATTTAGCCCATTATCTGTTTGATAAGCTGAAAGATTAAAGTTGTTCTCATATTGTAAACAATAAAGATGGTGAACCAATAAAGTTCGCCACAATCTATCCAGTACACAATTTGCGCTCGCAACTCTTGCTCGCGAGGAGGATCTTGAAAGAGTTTAACCTAAATGACCTAGGGGAATTTTGACCTGACGAATAGAAAGCTCGCTGCCATACTGGTCCTGGTGACTGTAACACAAAAGAAATGAAACATCCAAAAAAACTGCAGAATGGGACAAACCTAATAGGTTGCTAGTTTTTAAGAACCTAACCACAAAACACACAAGATGAGTACAGTCAGTGGTGATTACAAATACTGCGCAAATGTTTAGGGTTCAATTATTGCATTCAACCAAAAAAATATTCATCAGTATTATATACAGAATGTCCCAGGAAGTAGTGTCAAGCTGAAGCAAGGAGGCAAAGGACCTCAAGACCTATCTGAAACACCCCTATGTATATTAAGTAACTGTTGATAGTTTAGGGCTATGAATTTTTTTCTATGTTTGGTTTCTTACTCACAGTTCCACGATACACAATGATATGGTGACATGAATAAAGATACACAATGATATGGTGACATGAATAAACGTGATAGACGCTTGAATATTTGTTTTGGATTAGCTGACAGAGTGGCCAATCTGCTGCAACAACATTTACATTCATCTATCTTAGCCTAGCGCCAACAAAAATATTAAAAAAACTGAAAAGATCACGAAGTGGTGTTTACCCATAATATTTGGTGATGTTAAAAAAAAAAATTCACATAACGTGTTCCGTACCCACTACAAAAACTTCTTCGTTTTATCAGCTATGTACCCTGCAAATTTCATCGCACTACTTTTACTGCTACATCCTAAGAATGTGATTCTATATACAGTATGTGCAAAATGACACCCAGCCAGGCAAAAATCTTTGACATAATTTTCCTTCTTAAGGGGAGCCTTGAATCGCTTTATCCCAGGAGGGTATTCAGCCTCCCCACCTCTCTGAATTAATAATTTTATTAATTTCCGTGAGAGTGAGCAGCGTCAATGCAAACTTGAAACTAATTTAGCAATGGAAAACATTTTATAAAAATTGTAACTACAGTGTGAGTTCGAAGGTCTGCTGTACAATTTGTACTCAAAGTGTACAACAATAAAAACAGACATTCTATTGGCATATTCATGTGTATTAGTTTTTGTTAAAAAAAAACACACCTGTTAGTCTTGCTGCTCTGCTAAGCAATCAGTGTACGACAATATTTCTGTGCGACCTTTCATTTCCCTCCTGTAAATAATACGTGCCCACTAATGCTTCTGTAAATTCAACATTCCCGGCTAAAGCCATGTTTAAGTGCTTAAATTTGTAAGATGTCAAGGTACAAAAACATGGCAAAAAAAAAAAAAAATGTTTATATTGTCATGTGTGTCATCTTAATGCATAAACATAGAAGTTGTCATAACATATATATAACACCAAACACCACATTTTTCTGTTGTCACATAGTTTCTGACATTTCCGCGCCAGAATGTGCAATCAGTCTAACATGAGGTCAGAATAGTTTCAACAAGTACACATCACTGCTAGTATGCAAATGTACATACTTACAAGTATATACTGACAATCCGGAAACAGCTTTACTTCCGATGTAGTGAATAAGGAAGTTTTCACATCAGCAGTTTTGATATACTACATTTCATTTATAAAATTAACAATGAACAAATATTTTTAAAATGCTGGCAATGTTCAGTAAAAATAATTATAATAATTTTTTATACAAATTTCAGTATGCATGAAACAGATACCTATAACAAGTGGGTATTCTTCCACAAAAGAATGAAAGATGAAAAATAAATAGGTCTGTGACAGGTTATGTTCCCAGGTGTCCATTATGCAAAAGTCAGTTAGTTAAATTACACTGTTTTGAAGTGGAACCCCCCTTTTTCAGGAACTAAGAAAAAATGATTATAAAAAGCAGGAAATTGTAAAACATGGGAAATTTATGCTGTAAAAACCAGTAAATGGGACCAAATAAAGTATGTCTTAAATGCAGGAAAGTGTAAAATCAAGGGGTGTAACAATGACATTCTACTGTAGTATAAGATTTTGGATTTTGAGTTTCCCATTTTCTTTGTATACATAGATATACAAAAAAACTATAATTGAAAAATGTTTTTTTTACTTCAAAATAAATTTGTTCTTTTCATATGTACTAAACTATAGTCCATTCCCGATTGGAGGCGACTTACGAAAATCAACCTTTGAAAAAACACTCTAGGCATAACATGTCAATCTGTTTTTTTCAATAACCTGTTTCCAAAAATATATAACACTGTGGTTAACTTAGTACTGTATTATTGAATAAATGAAACATTACCTTAATATCTTCTATAACATGTAATGTTTATTTCTTTTCAAATATGAATTAATAACAGCGATGTGTTGGCAACAACCGGTAAGAAATCGTTCACAGTTAAAATATTAATTTAATGTAGTTTTTTAGTACACTATTTGTAAACTAAACAGTGCCTATTAAAATATTTAAATATTTAGGTAGCCCAATGACAACATATCTCATTTTTACAGTTTAAAATAACAGCGGAAAATATTGTGAGAAGGCTGTAATGGTACGGTGTTTTATAAAGCGAGAGAAACTTTGAAGCAACTGTCTGCTGAGCGAGCTTTGTCGCTCTCTCGCTGTCTTTGTCTTTCTCACACTCGGGATATTTCAATTCGCTAGTATGCGATGAAATTGTACATGTTTTCAATTATAGCATATTTCAAACTTATTACAGCAAAATAATAATTTTTGAATTTGTAATTTACATCTGAAAAAATATTTTAATGTTTGAATACTTATTTTAATATATTTCGATATGATGGCAGGGCAGAATCAAAGTGAAGTTGGCAGACGTGGCGAGCCATGATATGGCATGTTGCTGTTTTACCAAACGAAGCGTAAATTATACTTACTCCAAAAAATACTTCAAATTACCACATCACGTTTGTAGATGTTGTATTTTTTAAACCTACCTAAGCAAGTAACGATGCTGTTATAAATCTGTGTTTCTGCAGCAGTAATAAATATACTGTTACGGTGTGTTTCGTTAACCGCTGCGTGCGAAATAGCGTGGCATGGCTGTGTGGTGATTGTTACGCTGAATCTGTGTGTGTACGTGATTTGAAATATTTGATTTGCACTATTTATACATTTTAACTATGAACTGCTTTGATGAAGTTAATTATTTACATCCACGTCTGTTTATTTATCACAACATTGTACTTTTGCCATAAGGGGCTTGAAACACAGTCATGTAACGTACTTTGCCACAATCTTGGAAGAAAAATACTAAGCCCAGCCCGATAAATTTCAATAAACCTAATAAACAGTACGTAGCAATACATACAAATATTAGCGGAATAAAAGTTACCGTAGGCTTATTTGTGTTCATGTTCACCGCTATCATATAAGTTTGTATGACAAGAATGAGCAATGTGAGTTGCGTGCTTGAATTTAATGTGCCTTTTTCATTTGACTGGTTATTCCTTCGTTTTAATATTTATTCCAACTGAAGCCATCATTTTAAAGAAATAACCCAACACATATCAATAAGAAAAGGACAATTAGTACAGTCCTTTACCTCACAGTTGTAACAGTGTTAAACACAGTCGCAGAAAAATACTAACGTGCATTACATGTATTGTGCTTTGTCACGGAAAACAAACATGTTAATGTAAAAAAACTTTACGAACTGTTGTCAATTCAAGCATTTTTAAAACGTCATAAAGCTGACCTAAATAATGTTGGAGGCCTAAACTGAATAGCCATACGGAATGGTTTTTGGAATATGACAGAATTCTTTGAAAAGCTGTAAACAGTAAACAACACCTTTGACAGGTATAAAAGTAGCAGTCACATTTCAAAGTTTATGTTTATGTGTAGCGAAAGTATATGATGACATGTACACGCACAATGGCATGTAAAAATTGATTTTGACAGATGCTACATGGCAGTCACATGATAATGTTTGTTTACATTTGGCAGAAGGATACGGAACTGGCGTGCAAGTAGGTATTTAGCAGGGCTCCGAGAAAGTTTCTTCCAGTGGGGAATGGACTATATGTACCGTAAATATGTTTCTGATTTAACCAGATTTTCATTTTACCAAATCACATATGGTCTCATCAAATTCAGTTACATGAGACTCTGATGTACTGTGAAATATTATTAGTTACCTGTAATGATGAAGGATAGGAAGGCAAAATATGTGAAAACATTGTTTACATAAAAAAATGGTGGGGGGGATTGTATCAAGAAAAAATGTGGAAGGGAAAACAGAAATTCACACAATGTGGCACTTAAGCATTAATCCTGGTATGTTATAAAATATTTAATGTATTATTGTCTTGTTTCACTGACATAATCCATCTTACCTGCTTTGTTTGAGTCTTCAGGCTAAATCCACCGATATAAGCTGCTCCTCTAGATATCATTTCATCTCCTGTCAGCATTTTGAATGTTGATGTTTTGCCAGCTCCATTTACCCCAAGAAGACCAAAACATTCTCCCTTTCGAACCCCGACACACAGCTTGTTCACAGCCAAGAACTTGCCGTAGTACTTGGTAATGTCTCTGTCCAAGAAAAACCAAATTAGGACAGTTGATAATATGTACATAGCAATGCACTAAAAAACAAAATACATCACAAAAACTGTAGTTCTACTTAGAATAAACCAGATATAGCATTACCAAGTTAGTCTGTCGATATTGAACAAATAGGCAGCAGTTAAAAATAAGCTTACAATGAAAAACTGGTACAAAATCACATCCAAGCAGGTCTACTACAAGATGATGTAGAGAGCACAAGAAGCAAGCCGATGGCTGTCCTGCTAACCTAGCAAAAATATCACCATAAGAGCGTCAACTGACTGCATGCATGCTAGCATGACAAACAACTGGGTGTTTTGTCAAGACCCACTCCCTCAGTAGAGTGTCTCAGCATCAGTCCTCTACGGAATATCACACTACCCAAAAGCTGCATCACGTTGTGCCTTCGCAGAAAGTCAAGCTGCCAGAGCCACCATCGACATTTCAAGTTGCTACTGCCTTCTGCAGTCCTGCTGACATTTCTACTCTGTATGACGCACCCTTACTGCCAACCAGTATACCAAAGTCACTGCGCTTCAAGCTACCGTGTAGCTTACTCTCAGTTATCAGGAGTGAAAATACCACTGAATTGGGAGTTACCTTCACCAACTGCGCTGTCGCGTCTTCCGAGACTAGGTGAGATACCAGTTGGCAACTTACAACCGGCCCTTCAGGACTCAGTCAGGGTAGAGGCTCGTTTATGTGTGTTTAATTTAACAATCAATATAACAGGCAAAAATTTGACTTGGCCGAGTTCTCTCTTCCAGCACTGTGTAAATTCCTACACCTTGTCCCATCTCTTTCCAGATTGTCACCTGTCCAAGTAAGATTCTTCCAGGGTTAGCAACAAGCCAAAACCGTGCACATTTTCTCTCCTACAGACAACTGTTTCAAGCGCTGCTTAGGAAGCTTGCCTTCCTAGGCCTCACTTTACCAGCTGTCACTTGGACTACCAACCTCCCAGTACGTGTATGGGTCAGACCGTGACATCCTACATGCCAGGTTACCTGCTTGGAAACGATAGACCAACTCCCATCAGGAGCCCCACACTTCATGACACCAGGGTCAGACCGCGAAATCCCACACGCAAAGTCACTAGGCTGGAGACCAGTAAAATAGGCCTCCCACCTCACATGAGCTCCGCATCCTTCACTCCATTAAGCTGTGTCTACCCCTTACTGGCCACACACTATAAACCTAACTGGTTACCTTCCACCACCTTGTGCCTTTTTTATAGGGCTGGGCAGGGCAAAGCCAAGCAGGGGCTAACTTAGTCTGGGGTTTTGAGGGAAAGTGGCCCAGTTGGCAACCAGGTATACTCCTGGAAGAAAGCGGTGGCTGCATGTCAAAGAGGGTCTGCCACTAGCTCATTAAGCTCCACCTCGAACCTCATCTGGCATGTGCCATGCACAGTATCTCCACTGCCACCTACCTTGCCTAAGAAGACACCTATCTTACCAAAGTTACCAGGGTATTCATGCCCCTCAATGTCACACCAGCTTATATTCCCACTCGCCAATCACTAGCAAGTGTGCCAACCAAAGTTCAATGCATGATCATAGAAGTGGCCAAAGCCAATAATCCTGGCACCGAAAAACCCTGTTCCAAGCAATGACCACAGCTCCACCGTCCTCTAGAGGGGGAAGTACATTGGCCTCACCCTCTAGTTGCCACTCTCACTAGGGGTGAGCGAATAGGCTACAACTTCTTTCTTGGTGCCCAATGTGGGGACACTGGAGAAATATGGGCCATTATAAATTTTTTCCCGGACCAAAAAGCACGTGAGAAAAACCCTTTTGGGCTCCCACAGTGCAACCACTGAATTGACTTCAGGGAGTCAACTCAAAACACCCTGTGATGTCCAATTCCCATCAATTGCAACGGAATGGCTACATCTGAGAGCATAACCGACACAGAAGGACAGGTCTGCGCCATTGAGGAATGCCTGAGTGTAGGTTGATACATCATAACTTGTACGCACTGCAACACAGCAGTCCTCTACTTCAGCCTAGGTTAGGAAGACCAGGAGAGAGAGATCCAGGGATTAGAGTACCATTGTCTAAACTGTAGTAATAGGTATCGTCAATGTGACCAAGCTGACTGCCTAGGAAGAGGCATATACCAAATAGCCAGCCAAGAGTGCCCTCGCATTTACCACAACCTCTGCCTTGGATGGCAGGACAAAGCCAGAGACCTAGAAGGTCTATACTATTCAAATGTCTGACCTCCAGAAGGATGCCTGAACAGGCACCATTCAGAACCGAGACTGCACTGTATAAACACCCTCCAGTAATGGAGCACCTACCATTACCAGAGGACATGGGAAAGACCCAAGAGGATCTCCGCAAGTTGCTCCAAGTCTGCCAAACAAGAGTTTGAAAGGACACACCTACCGAAAACCTAGTGGGTCAAGACAAAGGCCCAGCTTCAATGCGATGCCGGAAAATAGTGGGGAAAGTACAGAGAGTTCCATCACAAACTGAAAAGAACTGTCCAAAAGACTCGTAATACACTTCTTGGAACCAATAATGGTTGTACAACTGACAAACGAGCTCTATGCTCAAACACAGAGAGAGAATGAGGAAGCAGAACTCTTCATCACGCACAAAGCTCTGATCTTCCAGTGAGTTTATCCAGGCTGTGATAACCTTGATGCAATTTAACTTATCACCAGACTCCTACTACTAGAAATATGCTCCCACCTCCATAACCCGGAACCAGCAGTGCTAGAAGATCTGGTGTAATGGGCTCGCATGCGAGAAACAGACTTGGCAAACATCTGCAAGTCTCATGCCAAATCCAAGGCTGCACATGCTCCAGCAGGGAAGACAGTGATTACTGAAACTACCACACATGAACCGACATCATAACCCACTACTCCACCCCCGACAATACTCCCGAAGTGCTGGCATTGCTCCGCCAGGCACTTTCACTGAGACTGCCCAGTCCTATGGCAGAAACTCCAAAGCAGATAGGCAGGTCCGACCAATTCACACGAAGACAAGAAGAAGAAAGAGCAAACTAATACAGATAAGAGCCCCAAGAAGCAGGGAAATGCAAAAGCCGGGAAGCCCTCCAGGGCCAGAGCACCAGTGAAGTAGAAGGGAAGACTGTACACGTGGCCTTTGTACATGCAAAACTCATCCTTCAAGATCCGCCATGCATAACGGTGCTCATCGGCAGAACAGAATGACTGGCTACACTTGACAGAGCCACCAATGCCAACATAATCCGCCAAGATGTCATACTCTAGAAGTACCGAAACAAGATACAGCCTGCCGGTAACGCCCAAACTGAACAGATACAAGCCATAGCTGAAGCTGTTCCACAAAGCAAGAAGAAGCAGTTGCGGAAATTCCTGGAACTCTGCAACTGGCTTCATGATTGGGTACCCAACATTGTCGAACTCATGGGTAATTTAAATAAACTTCTGCGAAAGGACCAAACCTGGGAATGGTCAGAGAAGGAAGACAATGCTTTCCAGGAACTCCGCAACCAGTTTTTGCAGCCTGACATACTTTATCAGCCCCTCCCCGACCAACCACTAATCCTTCAGACAGACACCAGTGGGACAGGTTTGGGAGTTGTTTTCTACCAAGAGACCCCAGAATGATGTCAATGAGTAATACGCTATGCTAGCACACTTCTGTCAGAAATGGAGAAGAGGAACCACTTGAATGAGCAAGACTGTCTCGCTATCATCTGGACCCTCAAAAAGTTCCGCTACCACCTCAAAAACCTGCCTTTCATCTAACGGAATAATAATCATGCAGTCATCTGGTTACACACTGCCAGTGTTAACCAAGTCCAACTAGGCTGCTGGGCCATACTCTTGCATGAATTAAATTTCACCATTCAAACATACCCACAAAAGCAAAATGAACTACTTAATGCTTTGTGGTGAACTCTGAACCCCCCAGGACACTGAGAACCTGAAGGACTGGGGCAGAACGCTCCACATTGGAAAGATGACAAACCTGGTTATGTAAAGCTACTGGAGGCACAAACCAGTTGTGCCGTGTTTGCTGAGCAGCAACAGGCCAACTCCAAGGCACACAACCTGCTCACCAAATACCCAAAGCGCTTCAAGGAAGAACAGGGGTATGTATGGTCCTGCCCCATACGCACACAGAAAACTGGTAACTGTAGGTGCTGCACATCCTCCAAGTAGACCTCTGTTACTATTATCACACGCACACCCAGGCAGGACACCCTGGGGTCAAATAAACATCATGTGAACATAACCAGAGATATACCTGGGATAGAGTAAGCCAGGACGTAGAGGCTTACGTCAGACAATGCCAGACCTGCGCCAGCACCAAGGCACACGGAGCCCTATGCACTACCAGCATCGCAAGACGGCTCACACGAACATGGACCCAAATCACAGTCAACCTGATGGGACTCTACCCGCAAACCTGGAAGGGTAAACAGTATATTCTGGTGGTCACCGACCTGTTTCCTGTATGGGTTAGGGCCTACCCCCTAGCTAAAAGCGACACTAGAACCTTTGTATCCCTGTTACATCCTGACTGATAAAGGTCCCCAGTTCATCGCAGCAGCATGGGAGAATGCCTGCCACAGATGGGGAGTCCAGCCCTGGACCACACCAAGCTACCACCCACAAGGAAACCCAACAGAAAGGAGAAATCAGGAGAAAAAGAAAGGCCTCAGAATCAGACTGCATTTGACTTTCCGGCGTCGTCACGAAACCTTGGGAGCCTCACAAAGTGAGCTGTTACTTGGCCGCCCCCAACAAAGTCCTAAGAAATGGGACTGGGGAGAAGAGCTTAGTGATATTCCAAAAACAGAAGAAATTCACCAATTGAATATGAAGAGAATGGATGCTGCGCTTGCAAATGGAGCTCCCTATATGAGATTTAAGTAACCGGAGGCTACGCGACCACCAGAGGAAGCCATCAACGAAGGTGAAAACCTGTGGGTGAGGACACATCCCCTTAGCAGCAAAGCTGCACATTTTTATGCAGGATTCCACCCAAAATTGGTAGGGCCACATGAAATGGAAGAAAAGTAAGGAAACATGCTGTAAGTGGAATACAGCAGCAACAATGTACGTAAAGTACATACAACACATGTGAGGAAGGCAAGAAATCCTGAGATCAAACAGGAAGCTACGCAAAGTGTACAGCTGCCACCTAGTGTAAAGCCCCTACTATGCCACTGCTGTCTTCAGTGTCACAATGTCCACCGTCGTCAGCACCAGCGTCAACCATGGGGAGAAGAGAGTCCGCAGCGCTACCCCTGGTGAGCCAGTCAACATGCAGAGAGCAGCCTGCGCTGCCCTCTTCACTGCTAACTCTGCCCTCTGGGCTCGCTGCAGCAAAGGCAGGAAAAGAGTCAGCCGCATGAGGGGAAGTCCTCCAGCCAGCCAGCTGAGACTGGAGCCACCAGCCTTCACTCCGTGAGTCGCTGACCCCTGGCCCACTGATCCAGTGCCGCCCGCATCACCAACTCAGCCACACTACGTGCCACCGTAATGTAAAATACAGCCTTGGCAGGCCTGCCACACGAGCATTGAAGGGAGGCCCAGGCATTATAAGGAGATACCATTGTGCCGCCCTCCCACCTTCAGCTGGCCAGCACAGAAGAAAGAGACTCTGTGTGATGCAGTCCAGGCAGCGTACACCTGCTGAGAGCCTTCACCTCACCATGTGGTGCCCCGACCACATGTGAGTGTGTGAGAATAGCTTGAGTTACTCCTAAAAGTTAAGTGTACGTGATAGTCAGTTTAACCTAGAGTAGAAAATGAATAAAGAAACAAAACCCCCTTTTTTTTTACGAAATCCAAAGCAAAGTACCCCCTAGCCAAGTGTGTGACACGTCAAGAAACCTGCAAACTAAGGTAACACCTAGTAATGTATTGCTCTCAGCAACCAGGAATGTACAGTTAGTATGATATGCTGATTTCTGTATTGATTCCGTAGGTACTAGATATGCTTACATTACATGCACTGACTGGTGAAGGATGTACAGTCAACTCTCAATGTATCGAGCATATGTACTGATAAACAACATCTACCAACAATTTTTTGTGCTCACAGCGAAATACTTAAGTAAATAATGTTAACATAAACCGCTTGAATCCTTTATTGCATGGTGCCCTTCACCTAATATTACCCGTAACTATTATTTTTAAGCTGGTTGTTTATGCAAACGTCTAGTAACTGGATGTGAAATTCGTCAAGCGCACCATAGTTTATTACTACTCTGCAGCGTGCTGTCTGTCTTTCCAACACGTCTGTCTGACACTGTGGCATGATGTGACTGTGTGACTGGCTAGCTACTTCCTGTTACATGCTGATGAGAAGGGAAGTGGTTACTTATAGTAACCAGCATGGCGACCTACCATCCTCTCTCTCACCCTTATTTCTGTCTCTCTCAGCTGCGCACCTTCCTTCCTTCCCTCACATCCCGCCGAAAGGGAAAGCTGGTGTCCAGAAAAAAAAAAAAGTCCCTCCGCTGCATGTGCTTGCCTACATATGCCGGCATGACAAAAAGCAAATAAACTGCACCTGGTGAATGTAGAAATTTTATCAAGAATATGTGTTTCTCAAAATAGTTGCACCTATCATCACTTGTATTTCAAAGCAAATGGTTTCACCCAAAAATGTAACGCAAAGATTTTTTTCTTTTGTGATCAAAGGTAGTTTTTCACCGTAACATTGGTGTTTCATTGTTTCTGGCGTAAACGTAACATAATTTTAAAACATAATATGTATTTTAATTAAGGGGCAGCAACTTCACAAATAAAATTGCCCAGAAGCATATTGTTGACCTCCTCTTGTCACCCAAAAATTGTTTGAACATCGAGCACCTTGTTTTATGTGTGAAGTTAATTTTCAGTAAGATCTTGTGGAAATAGAGGGATAAATATTAAATTTATTTCAATACACACATATTTTTAATAAACTGACAAAATGTAAGTGCTTTTCCGATACCTTTTGCTGTCTAATAATGGGTAGGTAAGCACTGAGCCGAGTGCAGTATAACTCATGACAGGGAAAATCAGAGGATGTGGCTTTGAATGTTTAATTATCAAAGACAGTGAAGAAATCAATTATGATCGCCTTATTTATTAATTTCTGTCTCAAAATGACAAGTTTTCTTTGAAGTAAAATATAAATAATTACTTTACAAGACAGACATTTGCCACTGGCGCAAGGTGTCAGCATCATGTAGCAGCGTGGATGAGTAATCCCCCTGCCACCACTCCTCCTACCCAGGTGCCATGAAAACAATGCCCGACCAATAACTTCTCTGCGCTCTCTCATCTGATGTGTGCCCGGGACATTCCAAATCTGACTTGCCTTCGGTGTCATATTATTTTAATTTTTAGAGGGTTTGAAAGTTTTAGGTCAGCTTGGATTTAGTGTCAGATTACAATCAATTATACGGTATTTTGAGACGTTATTTTCTTTATTTAAACGAGTTTAGGTGAAATGTTTTTAAATGGATTATTTTAGGGATGGGCTGATACCGATACATTGACGGAGTATCCCAAAATCGGTATCGGTTACAATCGGCCATAGTCCAACCAATCTATTTTATCAGCCCAAGTGATTTAATCATCATGAAAATTACCACACTTTGTTATCTTGTGGGACATGTTTTCAAAAACAAAGAATTATATTTTGCAACCAAAATACTATTTTCTTAATTTAGTTTTTATCTTTTGGTAACAGGAGAGTCAATATTAAATGAAAACTGATATGAATGGCTTTGGTGTTACTACATAGTAAACTCTATATAAGCCATACCTGATGAAATTCATGAAGTAAAATGTATTTAATACTGGTATCTGTTTTTCAGGTAGTTAAAATTCACTTGGAAATAAGTCTTGAACCTCTATAATATTCATTGTCGTACACTTTCATTCACATAAACATCAACTGTATATTGAACAATTGCTCACACATCATATATCAATATTTTGTTCGCAGCATGGCACAATTCACAAATTAATTAGTAGGCATGTCGAATGTTGCTATACGAGCTGAATCGCTATGGTGCTCATTCAATGGCAGAATTATACATTTGTGAATTTTGTTAACAAATGAACATCTCTAACCAAAAATAACAAAAGTAAATAGTATGTATATACAAATATATAATTTACACACTAAACACGAGCGTGGTATTTATAAACACTGGCGTCTTTAGTCATCTTCTGTGTTTTGTGGTTATGTTCTTGACAAATACAGCATTTACAACTATACAACGAGGTTGATGGTTGTAGCCAGCTGTTTACAGAGGTAAACAGGTTAAGAATGCAAAAATAGTTACTGTTTTAGATTGTGCCCCGGAGTTTGATAAAGGGAAGTTTTTTTTTAATAAACTGACCAAAGTGCTAAACTGCAATGTAAACGCAAAAAGTAAAGTTTGGGGGTATTTTAAAGTTACTCAGACATTATATAAAAAGTTGCACATAAAATTATTTGTATCAGCACTATCGGCGGGATTGGCCACATTGCATCAGTACCGGTAATATTGGTAAAATGGGGTATGGACACATCTCTATATTTTTTAAACTAATACTTTTCTAAAATTCCCATTTTTTATTGTGTTTTTATCTAAACTTTATTCATAGATAATGTACAGCCCTTATAGTACTCCTCAAAATATTTTATAAGGTTAGAATTTGTATTCTATTGATGTACATGTCAGAAACCGCATCTACTGAAATCCCGCATGTATGGACAATTTTTGTCAGTCCCCTGAATGACAACAGATCAAGAGTCAACTATACGTACCATATTGCTTCTGCTGTCGCTTGTCTGGTTCAGTTGTTTTGCATTTGCATTTTGCTTTGATATGTGCAACTTGTTTGTTATGGAGCTTAACTTCCACTTGAGAGTTGTGGCCATAAGCCACAAGTTAACCAGTGAAGTTAAAGCACATGTAACGTTGTATACCAGCCAAGGAAGTATTTACCCTAGATGAAAGCATGCCTGGAAGCCAAGTTAGAATTCCTGTGCCAACTTGTATTTTTGTGCCAACTATTTTGTGTACTTTTGTGTACCTCACTTTTGTACTATTTGTACAACCACATTTGTACTACTGCATTTATTTGTATACAGTTCACACTCAATAGAGTGAGCAGCATGATTTTTGCAACAAGTTTCCGGAAAAATTATTTAAAAATAAAATTGTACCTAACATTTGTGGCACAGTGTTAGTATGAAAGGAACAAATTATTCTTTTTAACATTGATGTGTGGTGATTTTAATATGTTTGGAAAATACTTTAATTAAATAACCTGGGTGCAAAAAGTCAAAATAAAAAAAATTAATGAACCTTAATCTCCTACTACTCAACATTTCCAGCTTCGTTTTTTTCCTATCTCCTTTTAGAAGTGACAGGCTTTCTTTTTTGCCATGCTAGAATGTCAGACTACTCTTATTAAAAAAAAGTCTCCTTGTCCCCTCCCCTCGCCCAATACACTTCCAAAAACATGGCTTCCTAGCCTCTGCCATGGCAAAAAGAGGGATGGCGGAATTATCGACCGGCAACATCTACATGTTATTACAAGGGGGTGGGGGGCTGTAACCACGTGGCAGCTCTGGTTTTGTGGCGTGAGAGGAGGCAATTAGTTGGGAGGTGGGGTATGTGAGCGGGGTTTTGATCTACACATAACTGAAGGGTTGCTGAGAGAAAGAAGGGAAAGGAGTGGTGTAAGAGCGAGAGATGAGAAAACAGACAGTCCCGCCACTTTCCTCAACATCCCCGGACATTTAATGGCTACCACTCCCCCTTCCTCTTTTTTTGGTGTATAGATTGCACCACACAATTTTGTTCCTTTATTTTGGGAAAAAAGGGCACGCTATACACCAGTAAATACGGTACTCTTGTATAATTACTTTTTTACCACTGTGTACCACCCTTGTACTATTGTTTGAACCACCCATTGTCCTTTGCTATTGTATAGTAAAGCACCTCGCGCTATGATGACTTAGCTCTCTTAAATATTTTTCATTTCAAACATTTAGTACTAAGCCTAATACCTGAATGGCTAAACTATTTCAAACTACATCTTTTGCTCATGTGTTGTTTTGTACAACTACGATCTTTTTAAAATTTTTACGTGCATGGAACTGCATTCTCTTTAGCATTTTGCTATTCAAGTTATTACTTGCTCTGATTATTGTGTACCATTTTGTTTATCTAAATCTTTTGTGTTAACATATCGCTTAACCTTGTTAGAGTACCTAACGTACACAATGCACCTGTTTACCCATATTCATGTTACATCTAATATTTTTATTCATGCTTACCTATGAGTAACTTACCTTATCCACATTGAAAAATTTGCGAATTCAATTTGATGCAACTTGTGTTAACTTTCTGCAGCCAGTGTCTTGTCACTTGTCACTTTCAACCTTGTGTAATTTTGGAACATAATAATGTTTCTCTTTTAACCCAAGACAATATTGTAAAGCAAGACAAAATTTTACACAGACACTTACCTCAAGATAAATAATTGAATGGCTCCATCCTAATTGTCCTTTCGTGTATTTTGAAGTGTAACCAGCCAAATTTCGTACCCTGTAGCAGCTTCTATTTTCAATGTAACTAGGACTTGCAAACAAAAGATCATTTTTCACTGCAGATTTTTCTCACTAGTTGAGATTTACACCAGTTAAATTATTTTTCCTAAGCGCACCATGAGAGAATCTACCTAGTAGATAGATTCTGCAGTGAACATAACTACTCCCTTACAGCTAGGATTAAATCTGATTCTAATCTTATATTTACTTTTTTACTAGCTTTGCAATGGACTATGAAATAATTTTACAGCTAGGATTAAATGTGATTCTAATCTTATATTTACTTTTTTACTAGCTTTGCAATGGACTATGAAATAATTTTTCAACCGATTATCCCATTTAAGCTCCCAACCTATATCAACTGTACCACAGTCCCATTCATGAGGGTAGGGATTAGGATCCTTCACACAGGCATTAAACATACGCTGTTTGGTCATGCTGACTGTTTTCACTCCTACACCCTTTGCTTCTACCGGTCACATGGGTTAAGCATGTGGGGGATACCTGACTTCAAGAGTGAGAGAGACAGAGAGAGGGAGGGAGAGAGAGAACCACCATTCAAGTTCACCGTAGAGACTACAGACACCTTCGAGAGGATGTTCGTCCTTCGCACCTGTGATTCTGGCTAACGGACTGACGAGAGTAAGGGGGGTGGGGGGACACACTACAAGTGACTCCAGTCTCTCATCTTGCCTAGCCACAGTCTTAGTCCCTTCCTAAAAGAGCAGTTATGCCGTACACCCCACAGGGCGCCTTCCAAGTCAGGGTGGCTGTTGCCGCTTCCTGTGCTGCAAACCCACTTCGCATCATGTTGCTGCTCTCTTTACCCCTCCAGCGTATGTCACGTGTGAGGGGAAGTCTCCACCACTCTTAATTACTACTTCTCTTCTTTCGTGTCTCTCTCTCTCTCTCTCTCCACACCCCGCAACCCCGCGCTGACTGTGTGCATAGAGTATGAAACGGACACACAGCCTTCAGTTCGAGGCCATTGTGCTAATGCGCTAGTCCTCAATGGAATGCCATGATACCCAAAAGCGACCAGACATCACGTCCTTCCTTCGCAGAACGTCATACTACCTGAGCCACCATTGACTTTTTCAAGTCGCCACTGCATTCTGTAGTCCTGTTGACAGTTCTACTCTGTATGATGCCCCCTTGCTGCCCACCAGTATACCAAAGTCGCTGCGCTTCCAGCTACCATGCAGCTTACTGTCAGTTATCAGGAGTGAGAGTACCGCTGACTTGGGGTTGCCCTCACCACCTGCGCTGTTGCATCTTCCGAGACTACATAAGATACCAGTTGGCAACATAGGACTGGCCCTTTAGGACTCAGTCAGGTTAGAGGCTCATTTATGTATGTTTCATTTAACAATCAATAAAAAAGGCATAAATCTGTCTTGGCCAAGTTCTCTCTTCCAGCACACTGTAATTCTTACCACCTTGTCCCATCTCTTTCCAGTTCGTCACCTGTCCAAGTAAGATTCTTCCAGGGTTAGCCACAAGCGAAAACCTTGCTCATTTTCTCTCCTACAGACAACTATTTTGAAGTTCTGCTGAGGAAGCTTGCCTTCCTAGGCCTCACTTTAGCACCTCTTACTTGGACTACCAACCTTCCAATAAGTGTATGGGTCAGACTGTGACGTCTACGCGCCAGGTTACATGCTTGGAAATGATAGGTCAACCCTCATCAGGAGCCCCACACTTCATGACACCTTGGTCAGACTGCAACATCCCTTGTGCCAGGGAGCCATGGGAGTGGATGCCCGTAGCCTCCTACTGTAAGTCCAGTATGGTACTTGGGTCAGACCACGACGTCCCACACCCCAAGTCATTAGGCTGGAGACCAGTAAAACAGGCCTCCCACCTCACCTGAGCTACACATCCTTCACTCCATCAAGCTGTGTCTATCCCTTACTGGCCACCCACTATAAATCTAACTGGTTACCTTCCACCACCTTATGCCATTTTTATAGGGCTGGGCAGGACAAAGCCAGGCAGGGCTAACTTAGTCTGGGGTTTTTAAGAAAAACGGCCCAGTTGGCAACCAGGTATACTCCTAGAAGAAAGAGGTGACTGCATGTCAGAGAGGGTCTGCCACTAGATTATTAAGCTCCACCTCGAACCTCATCTGGCACGTGCCACACACAGTATCTCCAATGCTGCCTACCCCGCTGAAGAAGACACCTATCTTTGTCTGGCCTGCCAACTTTACCACGGTATTCAAGCCCCTTATGTGACATCAACTTATATTCCCTCCAGCGTTCCCATTCACCCATCATTTATTTGCAAGCGTGCCACCCAAAGCTTAATGCACAATCATAGAAACGGCTATAGCCATCAATCCAGGCACCACGAAAAACCTCATTCAAGCGACAACCATGGCTTCACTGTCGTCCAAGGGGGGAGAGGGGAAGTACCTCAAACTCACCCTCTAGCTGTAGCTGCCACTCTAACTAGGGGTGAGCGACAAGGCCACAAACTCTCATATATATTTTTATATAAGAGGCGTCTAATTGTAAAACTAATAGCAAAATGTTCCTTACATCAGCAGTATGTCAAAACTATTCTTCAGTAAGCTTGAGTCCACAGAGCGCACTTTAAAATTCTCTGCAACCACATCAGAGTCATCTGGCTCATAATCTTCAGCTACATCTGGAATGAAGAATGAAAACTATACTTTTATAACAAAAAAAAAAAAAAAAAAAGCATACATTTAATTGTTCAACTATATTATTTGGCCAAAAATCACCAAACACTCCTTTTCTCTCAGTGAACTTGCCCAGTAGAGTGCTAATTACGCATAAGCACAAATGTCTGAATACCATACAGGTGTTTGCTGTCATAATGAGACAACAGAGGCAGTTTTATGCATTAGAAAGAGGAATAATTGTAATCAGTATGATATTTCTCCTTTACAAAAAGCAAGGTCAATAAGCATCATGGTTTCAAGTGAGTTTAGTGAAATTTCTTAACTTGTCTGCTCAAAGCCCCAACTTGAAGCCAGTTGAACATCCTCTGGATGAGCTGTAACATCATTTGCATGCCACAACCATTCATTTAACAGAAAATAAACAACTATCATGCTACAGGAAGAATGGAAACAAATTATTCTGGTTGTGTACCATAACATAGAAGAGAGCTTACAGAGAAGGGTAAATGCTATGATAGCAGTAAACGGAGGTCAGAAATTATATTAGTAACATGGCTGATGCCTTCCAAACCAATAGCAATGAGTGTCTAGTAACTTTAGATAATGTAATGTATGTCGCAAATGTCTTACCCAGGCAAATTACATTGTATTATTTGCCAACACAACTATTCAACATTTATTATCTTGATGATTCCTTGAGTAACACAGAAATAACAAATACAAAGTACACATACTTAACAATTTTAAATACTCTAATAAACTTGGCAAAATATTTAACAATCTCGTGCGTAATAACTGAAAAAATTTGTTGTAGTACAGCATTAATTTCGACTTCACTTTTTACATAACAGAGTAAGAATATTTACTGTGTTCTTCCAGACATTTTCAAACTAAAATATAATACAAATTGCTTGGTATACCTGCAAAATGGTAATGAAAACCACCAAAGGACTGTAAACCTTTGAAACACCACCAGATTTTCAGAGTCTAAATAATGACTTCGTGCTGGTACGTTAGAAGAGAGACCTGTGTTTACTTGGCACAAGTCACAAATGTCTTTCAGGGTGTAGATGAAAAGGAATATCGCTGGCTCGTATCCACTATCGGACTACTGACTTTATTTTCAGGCCATGTTCATCATGTGAACTATGTACCACTTGGTGGATACTAGATAGCACTTAAGGGCACCACCTACCTGACACTTGAATAGCATCGCAGTGTGTTTGAAATCTACATTTTTTTTATGAAACCATTAAACGTGTCCCTGTTAAGCCAATCTACAACTTTGCGTCAGACTTTCCACCAACAAAATTATAGGGTCACAACTTAAGTCTCATAGGTGCATGCAGTATGACGAGAACACTGCACACTAGTTCAGTCCCTTGCACATAGAAATGATAGGGCACTAGGAGCGCATGTCAGTGTTGCCCTTATCACTCCTGTGCTTCCCTGTCTTGAACACGTTAAAAATCTACTAGAAGTAGGCAGTACCCTTAGGAGCAAACCAAGGGGTGACTGGTGTTGGAACGTAAGCTAAGCTGGTTGAAGCTGTAATTCATGAATTTGTGGTGGCTTTTGATCCAAACTCTGGTATCAAGTACATTATAAATTGAAGCCGTCGGGTGAGACATGAGACAAACTATGACACAAATTACTTACAGATGATATGGGTGCTAGAGGTGCTTCCCAATCACCACACTATTGAGACTCAGGGTTCTCAGGGATGCTGTGGGCTCTGTGTGTCTGTCTCACCTGAGCGTAGTTATGATACACGTTTGCAATACGAAACTTCAATACTAAACAATTTTAAAACTGGAAAATAAAAAAAAAAGGTGGAAGGACACTGTCACTATAAAATAAAATAATGAGTCACTGTGAGACTTGTTTTATTTATACAGTGCGTACAAATCACATGCCATAAAATTTAATGATACAACTCGGTCGTGTCTAGCTAACATCACTTTGGTGCTCCCGAGCCCACAATTACTCTAGCGCATGCCTAGATGAATGATCTCACTGTGGTGTATGAAAACACAATCTTCACAAAGGAAGAGAGTCGACAGCCGCTAAGGTGGAGCGACGGTTTTTCCCTGAAGACAGGAGACAGTGCATTACACAATGAACCAAGTGATGATACATAAACACGTGTGATTACTTGGCATCAATAGCGCAAACTTTTCAGGGCTCCCCTTCCAGCACGTGGGTAGTGTGGTGATGGCCTATACACATAGCCGGCTAGGACGGAAGTAATATCACCGTACACAAATACAAAATTTCATAAATACCCTTAGAGGGTGATGGGGCAGGAGATGAGTATTCACAACAAACAAGTACATGCGTGAAAACAAGTTTAGATGGCGCGGATGCCGCTGGATAAAGTTTGAAGCAGACCACGTGGTGCAGGTGGAATTGCAATATTTCTTCGCGGAAATGGCAAATAAAACTCTCAGAAATTGTCATTCTTGTTAAGAAAACTATCCTCTTTACGAATAAACAGTTACAGGCTTGTAGCAAGCCTGATGGCGGCAAAAGCAAACATTACTGTGACAGTGTGGTCAAACACAAAAGTATCAATTTATGTGAAAATTACACGGAACCCTGAATGACAAGACGTAGAACTCTGAAATAAATTATTGCACACATGATATTACACAAATAAGCTCTCAAAGCGCAAGGATGGCGTGGATATAGACTTGATGGCGGTTAACCACGTGGTTGTACATGATATGGCCGTAAAATACTCAAACATGAAAAATACCCTTACATACATACAAGAAAACAAGGCCCTTGAAATTGCACGCAGCAATAATACAGAAATTATGATGGAACGCCTTTAGCAGAAGTGGATGGTGTCTGATTCAAGTTTCGTGGGTCTCACAACCTCTCCAACATCTTTCTCATCCTTCTCCTTGATTAAGTTGAAAAATGCCACAATGGCAAAATAAATTAGCTAAGCAGAAGCATAATGGTGGGGTAATGTCTGGTCAAACATATGCAAGCAAAGGTTAACCGGTATACTAAAAGTGCAATTGAAATCTACATCAGTGCTCAAAAGTTGTAGTGCGTACGTGACAGTGTCTTACCTCGCCAGCTCTCCTAGACAGACAGCCCAGGGGCAAGCATCACACGGACCTACCATGACTTCCTATGGGGTTCACATAAGCGGAAGTGCTATGTACGCCGAGTAAAACTTTTATATATTGAAAATAAAAGTGGCACAAATAATTTAAATACTGTTTTACATTTTAGAATTTCCTTGTTAATTTTCTGTATTATTTTAGTGTCTCTTTACGATGGTGTTCACACCGGAATATTACTGTTCTTAATCTCTGTGCAGCGCACACTTTGGATTCATAACAAAACATTTTTTAATTGACAACAAACACTTTAAAACATTTTAAGACATTTCAAACCCTGAAAATAAAATAACAAGACATATTTTACAGTGCAAAAATAATATTCTGGTTAGGAAAGTTCAGATTTGAGCCTCTTTGCGCACGTGCATGTACACGTGACACGTGCGTGGTGAGCGCTGTCATGGGCTCTAGCGCCGCTGACTGTTAGCCGACGTCAAAATGAATTAGTTGTTTGAACTGCTAGGAAATGTTGTAGCCCTTAAAGTTTGGTGCTTTGACTTGTGTACATGGGAAAGGTGTTAGTGATGATGGAATGTGCATATACTCTTTCTAGAGACAAGATTTTAGTTGCATAAAAAAATGTGGTGTCAGACATAACAAGTTCAGCTTCCTTGGTGGCAATATAATGAAGCTTTCATGTTCAGATTTAACTAGATCTCAAAGTCTTGTGTTAACAACACAAATATAAAACGCAACCTTCAAGAACCACCATTTGGACTCTGTACCATAAACTGCTACAGCCCTTTCTTTTCTCTTCAGCAGGAGAAAGACATAGAGGTTAGCTGGAGTCAGAGTAGGCCCAACAAAATTTAGAACATGTGCACATTCTTGACAACTCTAATGTAAGACTATTGCTTGCAATGTGAAGTATACGAGATGGCTATCGGCAAACCTAATCTTTCTCTGAGTAGACGAGATAAGGAGAGGGAAAGAATTTGTATCCCAATTTTCACTTTTGGGTGGATGGACTGTGTTGGGAAAAAAAACAATATCACAACTAGCCTGACTTGATGTCTGGTGTCAGTCTGTGGCAGTTTTGTGTCCTAAAATAAAGAGAACATATTAAGTAAGTGCGCTTTAGTATGGTTGTGTGTAAAGTGACTGGGAGGCCATGAATTCAAACTTGGGATAATCACAGGTGAATGAGACTATGTGAAGGTTGGCAAAGGATTTGAGTGGCACAAGTTCAACCTATTGCTGTCTGCCGGGACACTGCTGGCTGTCAAGACGGTAGTGTTTTGGTCTGGGGTGCTGGAGAGATGAATGGTGACAAACAACTGTTACAGGTAACCCAGACACCACCTAGAATTTCTTGGCTATAATAGATATCTCACAGGTAATGGGTTTAAGGAAGTCACCCCTCCAGTGACGGCAGCAGTATGTGTTATGCAGAAAGGAATTCTGCAGGTAGGTTATCTCCAAGGTTACTCTAGCTACAGAACCCTCTGTTTGCCATTTAAAATAGCTTCTCTTAGGGTAGGAAAGCATCCACTCCTTACAAGGGACCCCACCACTATAAGTAACACAAGAAAGTTAAATTCAGGTAAATTTTTTTCCATGCTAGGAAGCAAAGATTATGTTATACAAGAGAGGCAGGCAAGAAACTAAGACTGTGAACACGAGATGCAGTTATTTGTGTTTACAATCCTGTGCCCTTGTTGGGTGTCAAAAAATATGGGCATGGTACACCAAATACGTAGAAATATTAACAGAATTGAGGCATGTCCGGCTAGGATGGGCATTATACTGTATTTGTTGGGGCAATTTCATCAAACTTGGACCAACGACTGGACAGGTTAAGTACCACACCAAATTTAGCGACGTATGTCTTAATAAAAGAAGTTTTAGTTGTAGTGACTTTAACAGTTTTATACAGCCACGCCAGAATCATGAGAAACGTATGGTAGATGAGGGCCTTAATGTTTCTTGGGTGCCAGGCTGGTGTACAAGACAGGTCTGGTGGCATGTCCAGTTTGCACAAAATCTACAGCCACTGTCACGACCCTTTGCACTGACTGACCCTTTATCATTGGTTAACCTGGGAGTTGGAAGTTCCTTCTCGGGCTGGTTCAGATGATTGGCAGGTTGTTGGTCAGCAGCGAGCTCCTGGGGACATGAAGTGCTGCAGGAGTTCCGATTGTCCAAGTTCTCTGGGAGCTGGGTTGTCTGCAGGTTGGCCCTTAACGAAGGGTAGGCAAGGTCCAGGTGCGAGCCTCAACTACAGAGTAAGGCTTTCCAAGAAGCTTAATCAATGGTGGGAATAAAGGCTGTGGGAGAGCTGAGGGGTGAGGCCTCTCAGTATTGCAGATGGTTTGAACTCAGTCCTGCGGGATTGAAGTACTGCAGAGGTAAGTAGTAGCAAGGGGTGGGTAAGTTGAAGTACCTTCAGAGGACTATAACAACTTTTTCAACCTTTTCCATATGCCTCCCTTCTGAGAGTACAGCATAAGGAGAAAGGAACTGAACAGCCTTGAAGAAGTTAAGCCGGTGCCTCACTTCACTACTGTGTATTTCTGAATACTCACAATCTCCCAGGCAAGAGCATTGTGCCGCTTTCGCCCGGCCCCTGGAGGAGCAGTGGACAGAGCGTTAGGTGGTGCTTGAGCATTTTGAAAGGAATACCCAGGTGTGGTATCCACAGGGGGTCAACCAGTCAGAATTGATTCCAGCTCCTTTCCGGCCCCAGCAGAAGCAGAGACGGAGTATGGAATAACCCAGTCTGCTCGATTCACCTGGTGGATGAGTTTCTAGTGGTATAGGCTCTACCAAAATCCACCAGTTTGGCAGAGCTCTGGTGGCCACTTACTGGGTGTGTATGTAGCTTTGTGCTTGGCTGTCTACTGGCTTCATTTCTTGCGGCTGTGTTTACGCAGGACTGATTCAGTATTTTGAAGAAAATTAGAATACAGAGAACAGCTTGACTTCACATGTTATTATTAGGTGAGTAATAGTAACATGGTGGCTCTGTACTACCTCCTAGCTAATACATCTTGCGATGGAAGTTCAACCTTACGTAAACAACCAGGTGAAGGTGACCGGGAAAAAAGCTAAAGGGGATGGAGGCGATTGTTCTGTTAGAGAAAGTATTTAAAACTTTCACCTAACTAACACAGGTTGTTCTGAACAAACAAAAGTTTTTAACATCTACCAGAAGGGTAGTGTTCAAGTTGCCATTGTTGTCACCATCCAGTGAGGCAGGGTCCTGGAGGGAACTGATCTAGCCATTACCAATTTCTGGGGTTAATACCAGGGGTGGTAAAGAAAGGAGCAGACGTCTTCAGGAGCCTCTTGTAGGTCCAGTCTCCCATAAGACGAGGGTATGCGGTTACTACAGAAGTGACTTCTGGTCTGTGATGTCTTCAGCTAGTAGAGATTCTGGCCCCTGCGAGCAGTGGAATCTGTGGGCATACCAGCAGTCATGCACCCCGATGGCTACCTCCGGCCCTACACAAAGGTGACAGAGGAGCAGAGACTGTCTTCAGTTGGACGTGCCAGCCCTTTTATACTAATTTTGAATAAGTGCTCGCAGATGAGGGATGCAGGGGAAATTAATGTCAGCCTCAGGGGTTGAGAATTCAGAATTACTTAGATCGTGCTATCATCCCATATCTCAGCTGTGGGTGCTGGTAAAATACGTGCTTCCCTCTCGTGGCACACTCTGGAATGAGTGTGACCTTGAATGGAGGGAGTGGTGGATCATCAAATGGTACAATCTTGCGTTGGGGGTGTTGACGAGACAACTTCTTGGAGATTCTGGGCGAACAGTACAAGGTAGGATCACATGTCTGTAGTCGTTTCTGACATTGTGCCATTGTACCCTGTAGGCACGTGTCCCACCTCTTCAGTACTGCTTGGGTTACATAACCTGCCCAAAGGGTTGAACATTGTGCTCAAGATGGGACGAAGTCATTGTAAAGTGTGCATCAAAGATGCAGAAATGCATCATGTGTCAGTATAAAGCAGATAATTCAGACACATCTCTTGGCACGCATGCTAACAAAATTTACAGCAACCTTTGGCTGTGCAGAAAACACGGAAAAAAAAGTTGGTTGGGGCAATAAGTTCAAAGTTTATGTCTTGGGACATAAGTTGCTGGAGAATGGATTGGGTGGAACATTGAGTTCTTCAGAGCCAAGACATGAGATGTTGGTGGTTCTGGTATATGAGGTGGGAAAAGGTAAACTCAAATAGTCCAGGGAAAAAAGACAGAAGCTACATTATCAGTACAGCAAAAGTTGAGCTCCCGGACAACGTATACATTACTTCTGCCCATCATTGTGATCAGCAACAGACTGCCCAACATGGGGTGCAGGAAAGTGTAACTACAATAATTATTCAGCAAGAATATTAATACTTTAGGGGTGCACTTTTCTGGTGAAAATGCCATGATGTCATGGGGTAGGAGTGCTTTCCTATGTCATTCCTATGATGAATTAACAAAAACACAAACACAGTCATTCAATCCAGCTTTGCACTGTACTGTGCTTATAAAAATCGTCTTCTAATTAGCCCATTGCCTCCTATGATGCTCGACTGCTTGCTGGCCATGTTGTGATGCAACTTTGTGTCATCCACAAAATGATTAATCATCATTACTCCACACTTCAGATGCTTAAATTTACACCAATGTGCACATTGCACTTTCTAGGGGGGTCTTTGCCACGACCTCGTGTCCCACACTGTTGCTTGTAAGCTGGAGATTGACTCAACTTCAGGGGTGGCTTTGAGCGTCTGGTGTATGATGGTGACCACACCCAGGGCAGGGACTGCTACGTAATCTGAGTATTACACTCTCTTTTTTTGAGTATTATCATATTTCTTGTACATTCAATGACTTTTATCGGTGGCACAGCCAGAAATATCTCAAGAAGGGGGTTTTGTGGGAGAAACTTGCACTGAGTCAAGGGAGGGAAGTTACACGAGCATTACCAGTGCTGATGCACATGTCAATTAGGACAAAAACTAGGAGGAAAATTACTTCACACAATATAATAAAATGCATCATAGTCAATATAGTTACATATCTTTATTACAAATGGCGGTTTGTTTTATATATGAATTGGTTCAACAGGCAGAATAAATGTTACTTGCAAAATATGTAGTGTTAAACATAATTATTTCAAAAAACAAAATGCATGCTAATTGATGTTTTGTACTTGAGGGCTTTGCTACACATTTGGGTTGGTATAAAAATATTTGTTAGGATTGTCCAAATATTCGGTAAACCAAAACTTGAAAACTAAATGAAAATTAACACAATTCACTTTTGTTTTGGTATGGTAATCAATTGGTTTGACAATAGTTCTAAAGAAATGAAAATCTTAGATTTTGATGAATATTCAGGTGTATACTGAATGTTCATTTATCGCACCAACAGAGGGAATTTTCGCCTGTAAATCATGTTGTTTGTTTTCATTATTTCATAAGTAAACAAGTGAATAAAATGAAAATTTAAGTAATATAGGCTAGAACCCCTGTGAGAACTACTCCATATTCACAATTTTCTTGGTTTGGTTTTAAAACAAACTTGTTAGATTTTACATGTGACACCTGTTTGACACACGCACGCGCACGCGCACGCGCGCACGCACGCACGCACGCGCGCACACACACACACACACACACACACACCACACACACACACACACACACACACACACACATACATATATATATATATATATATATATATATATATATATATACATTTCCACAAATTTTCCTTATCTGTATGTATCATCACGTCATCCCAGGCCCCAGGCAAGGTTAGAACTGAGAAGCAACTTACTATGAGAACCTACAAATACGCCCCTAGTTGCGGAAGCACCCACGGATACATCAGCCAAGATTGTTCGCCCTTATGTCAAACATCACGCCGTCCCCTCACATGAGATTGAGGCTAGCCAAGCAGCCAAGTTAAGCACCTAAACTCGAGCATAAAAGGTAACCCAGAATTACAGAACGACTTAGTTTCACAGCAGACCGAGAGATCGCACTAGAGATCAAAGCTTCACACAGGAGGAGGAGCTCACTTCCCGCATCCCAGACAATCCCACGGGCAGGTAGAATACAGTATTTTGGTATGTATAGGCCGCACCAGAAGTTTTTGATGAAAAATTTGGGATAATTAATATTTAAAGTATAGGCCGTACAGAATTTTTGTGTTCCTCTAAATATTCTTAAGTCACGATTCAATGCAAACATAATAAATTCTGACTTAATTTCTCCCCTACAAAACCTTTCTGAAATAAAATTTGTATTAAGTTGTAATGGTTACAAATATACATTGCACAATTACTATTCCACAGATGGTAATGTGGCTTGAGAAAAAAAAACCACTGCAACATGTTACACAAAATTGAATCTTATAAATGTGTATGTAGCATGGCAGCGGGCGTGCAAACTACTAAGATATCTTTCTCTCATACCGCAAAGATATTATTTTCTCATATGTAAGGCATATATGGTCGAACTTTCAACATGTTTACATTTTACACGTGCAGGATGAAGGTTATTTTGTTTATTAATATGAGTGCACAAATAATTGTATGAGTGGAAAGGTTGGTTTTTTTTCCTTCCTCTCTTCTTTGTCTCTTGATTCCTGCAAAACTAAGTTAAAACAATTAAATGTACTGTATGTTGACCAATTTCTAAACATGTTTTAGAGGAAGAAATTTTTTTTTGTCAATATTTCGTATATAAGCCGCACCCCACTTTTAGAAGTCATTTTTTTGTAAAAATGTGCGGCCTAAACACGCCAAAATACGATATATGTCAGTATGTGCTGGCCAAACTCCAGTTGTTCTCCAGTTGTTCTCAAGTTCATTTCGAACAGCTCACCATACCACCTCGTGTGCTGAGGCTCTCTACTGATTCCAACATCTTCACGACCTACCATAAGCTCTCCAAGACCTTCACCAACAACTCCCCTAAAGAAGTCTTTGATACCTTGAAGAACCACTACCCTTCTCGTAATGGTGACCACACTACCATTCTGGTAGTGGCCACCAAAAGTCTCTTCTGGACAACAGCATTGAGATAGTAAAGGACAGTTGTTATAATAGCTACCAAGATGCATCTGCTTTGTTCAGGTCAGACCCAGGTTTGCTTCACCTGGTTTACGTAGTTTACTTCCGGTCAGTTCTTAGTTAGTATGGAGGTAGTACGGGCCACCATGTTTATTCCTAACATAATAAATATGTTTTCCCTCAAACCTCTGCGTTCTAATTTCTAGAGTGACTGACTACATCCTCTGTGGACATCAGCCTGTCAGGGTAAAGTAGGAGACTGCATCTTTGACAAACCCATTACTGAACCTAGTGTAGGACTGCAGGTTCCCTTAACTGGGCATACGCACATCATTAACACACCCAGTCGACGGCCACCCATACTTTGCACCTGGTGTACAGTAAGATAAAGCCACAGCCATTAGGAACACAATCTTCAAGTCAGTTAGTCAGCCAGCCCAACCTTCACTCCATCCACTGCGGTGAACTGTCGCTGGAAGAAGTACTAAACTGGTTCTGAAGTTCTGCCCACCTTTGGACCAACACCCAACATCATTGTCGGATGCTCTGAGTAAACCCAACACTTTAACCACCACGCCTCGTGTCGCCGATTAGAGCAAACGGGTACAGCTCTGGTATAGTTCAACCTCAGAATTTACTCTACACCTAGCTAGGGACCATCATCATCTACTTCTTTCTGACGAGGTAGACCGCTGTACCTCTCCGTTAATGCCGTACACCCATAGGAGTGGTACGAGGTGGCAAGATAGGAAGGTAGCTGCAGCCTCGGATGCCAACGGGAGCTGTAACCCAGCCCCAACCGCACTTTGCAGCATAACCTCACGGGTACAAGGCCAAACCATCCGCCAGCTGGGTAGGCCTCACCACCTACCTCCCTCCCACTCCTTATTTCAACCCCATATTAAGACCACCGGACGACCACACCCGATCATCACCGACTTCCATCAGATCTGGCACATCCAACTAGGCATTGCAAATCCCTGATTCTAGTAGTATATGTTAAATTGGGATTCTAGTGCAGCACATTTTTTCCAATAATTTACTCCAAAAGTGAGAGAAAAAATAACATAATTATTTTCCATTAATTTTAACAAGGGTGCAAAAAAATTAAGAAACTCAAAATTTGGGGATTCTATGAAAAATATCAAATCAATCAAACGAGCTAAAATAAAGTGAATTTCTAGTTTTTGGAGCGGCTTTTTCGTGTTTCTAGAAGCAACAATTTGTAGTTTGAAAAAAAGCTATTTTCATAAAAAATCAAGGAATTTTTCCTCAAAATCAAGCTATTTGATCAGTTTTTCAAAAAAGCATTGTGCCAGCATAGAAAATCAAGCAATTTATCAGTTTTTCTAGAAACCTAATTTTGCAAGCTAGCAATCTAAATCAAGTGAATTTAAGAGAAAAACAAGCAAAATAAGATAAAATCAAATAAACATATTGAAAAGACAGTTGATAGTTTAAATTCATAGCCATACTAATCTTTAAAAACTTCTTCTATCTTCTCAAAGTTAGCCCCTATTTCATGATGTACATATTTATCGTTAATGTTTTAGAAGAGTGTTAGTTGTAAACATTGTGGAATTTGTAAATAAATTCCCTTAGTTCATCAGAAGCATTATCTAATTTATAGGAAAGCGTAGTTGATTTACAACCATGCTTAAAAAGCTTTGTCATACTGCAAGGTAGCACAGGCATTTTTATTTAGAAAAGAAAAATTTATTAAGAAAAAGAAAAAAGGTCATTCGCTTTAACAAAAAGATTTCTTATTTGATCAAACAACTTAACAATACATCTAGAAAATTGTATTAAAATATCGAAACAGTTTCTTGTTTCTGTAAAATCGTTTACATCCTCCATTTATTAATATCAAAATTTTATAAAACTTCAGTAATTCTTTCTTTCAAATAATCATAAGTTAAATTCCATACAGTAATTAAAATAACATTACACATGGCACCTGCTTCAACTTTTTATTATAAATCAACAAAAATTTTAATTTTAATTATTCTTTAACTACAGTAGTTTTTCTATACTAACAATCTATAACATATAACGGTCTTCGCCCCCAAAATGAATAGTAATTAATTTCACCATTAAAGTTTCAAGTTGGTTTATAACAAAGTTTGTTATTTCTGTAGCCGGTATCTAGTTACGTTTTGAATTTCTTAAATCATTTTAAGCAAGATATTGTTTACGATAAACACAGTTTTCAATGTTTAGATTCCATTTTTCTTTAGAAAAATTTTATTTCTACCATTTTTAACAAAAATATTTCTTACACTACAATGTTCAAACATGTTTATGCTGTTCAGCACGATTTTTTCTATTAAGTTAAAAACCTACAATTGAAAAATCAGGCATATATAAAATTGTAAATTATTAATCTGATCTTTTTATTTCAAAGTTAAAAAAAAAGCGAATCAGTAGGAACTTCTTTTTCTAAAAATTGCCAATATTCAAAACTAATAGCTATTTTAGGATCTTTGTATATTTTTTCTTTAATTGCAATGACTGTGTTAGATTCATATTCAACAATAGGCCACATAATTTATAATCAATGAATAACAATTTTACCAGAATCAGGACAATGTTTCGTAACTTTATTATCTTTATCTAAAGTTTCATAAAGAAATAAACAGTTGTTACGAGATGAATTACGAAAAAAGTAATTTTATAGCCACCTTTCCAATAAACTTCATTGTTATCACGAATAAAACCAAACAGGTAAGTAAGAGGATAGATTACTTCATTTGATTTATTACTAGAAACAGTTTTAACCTCTTTTGTTAGATCACTAGAAACCGATTTATCTCGACATAGACTATCAACACCAGTACATTCTAAATAATTTTGTTCACTTGGTGGTCTTAATAAAGCATTCATCATTGTAGTTGTAAACCCGGATTATCAATAGGTTCAATAATATTTGCATGTTTTGAGATTTCTACTCTAGAAAACTGAAAAGGAAAAAAAAAAAAAATTAGAACAAACATTTATTGTCTTCATCATATTCTGCATCAGCTCCAACCTTATCTCTCCTTAGTAAAGTAAATAGCTCATAAACATAAGCATAATTCGGAAAAGAAAAGCCACCTCCTATAGGAATATCAAATTCGATTCTATTATTGTAAACAATTAAATTCCCCCTAGTTTGATCAGTTGGAGGAGAAGTCTGCCCCTCAAAACTCTCAATATTTTTATAACTCATTTGTAAGTAAAACATTAATGTATAAATGGCAGCATCAAAGGGGATTTCTCGAGTTAAATAACTCATTGAAAGATATAAAAAATACAAAAAGGATCATGAAAAAGAATATGAAAAAAAAAATTAGTAAGAAACAACTACCATTAACTGACGAATTACAGAAATTCGGTAAAAAAGTAAAAAAATTAAGAGAAGAAAACAAAAATTTAATAACAACATTAGTTCCACTAGTAGTAAAAAATTTAAATGATCCACAAACACCAGAAGAAACATCATTTGAAAGATAATTATTCTCAAAATCCCCCAATGTAGAAGAGCAAATAGACAATGTACCATAAAAAAATTTACCACATGCAGTGTCTACTATAATATCGGGAAATAAATTGCAAAAAGAATAAAAATGAAAAATTTGGAGTTGGGGAAAAGTTTTACATTGGTGATACAAAAATAACAATAAATAATGATACACTATTTGTTAAGGATAAAGAATATAAATTAACACCAGGACTTTGTTATTTGTTAACAGAAAATTCACAAGAAACCCTTGAGAATAAATTTGATGATGAGGATTATGAAAATTATGCAGAAATTGTTAAAACAACCAATGCTACATTCCAAGAATATAATCCTAATAAAAAGGTTATGATGATTATATAGCATCAAGATCAGAGTCAAACACGTCAGAACAAAGATTTCTCCAAGAACTCAATAGATCTGGAGAGGGGAAAAAAAAAATACAATAATTTACCGAAAGAAAATGTCTGGATGGATGATGTTAGAAATTTAATCAATAGATTGTTAATTATTCATGGTGAAGAAAATGCTGGTAATAAAAATGATTGCAAAGAAAATGTAAGCATAATGAATATGTTAAACAATAAATTTTCCGATTTAGTTGTTAATAATCCAAAAGAATGCCTTATCTTATAAGAGTATTAAATGTAATTCCACACTCATTTTGGAATTCTGAACATCATGGTAAAGGCATTGTAAAGTGGGACTTAAACAATTTAAATTTGTCCTAAATGCATTTGCCTGGTTATAATTATTGTGGGCCATTTACAAATTGAATGAATGATTGGAAAGAGGCGACACAAGAATAAATAAATTAGATGAAGCTTGTAAATATGTCGATATTGCTTACAGAGATCATAAAGATTTATAATCTAGACACGAAGCCAATAAAATTTTACAAAAAAGAAGCAAAAGAAATCATGTTAGATAAAAAATACTTTAATTAGGAAAAAAATTGCTTCTGCTGCTGTTGCCTCAACAATGTCTACAAAAACAAAATTGGGATGGGGAATTAAAATGTTTTATTGAATATACAGTCCATTCCTGATTGGAAGCAACTTATGAAAATTAACCTTTGAAAAAACACTCTAGGCATAACATGTCAACCTGTTTTTTCAATAACCTGTATTCCACAAATATATAACATTGTGGTTAGCTTTAGAGTACTGTATTATTGAATAAATTAAACTTACCTAAATATCTTCCATAACTTGTAATATTTTTAAAAAAATATGAATTAACAACAGCGAGAGCAGCGACGTGTTGGCAACGACCAGTAAGAAATAGTTCACAGTTAAAATATTATTATAACCTAGTTTTTAGTATACTATTTGTAAATTAAATGATGCTTATTAAAATATTTAGGTAGCACCAATGGCAACAGATCTCATATTTACAGTTTAAAATAACAGCGGAAAATATTGTGAGTAGGCCGTAATGGTACAGTGTTGTTTTATTGAGTGAGATGGAAACTGAAACCAACTGTCTGGTGGGCGAGGCTTGTCGCTCTATCTCTTTCTTTATCTCTTTCACACTCTGGAAGTTTAACTTCGCTAGCAAGGAGTACATTATACATGTTTTCAATTGTAACATATTTCATACTTATTACAGCAAAATACTGGTTTTTGAATTTGTAATTTACAACTGAAAAGAGGTTTTAATGTTTGAATATTTATTTTAATATATTTAGATATGATGGCAGGGCAGTTACCAAGTGAAGTTGGCAGACGTGGCGAGCCATGACATGGCATGTTACTTTTTTGCCAAACAAAGCATAAATTATTCTCACTCTGAAAAATACTTCAAAATACCACATCATGTTGTAGACATGTTTTTAAAGCTACTTAGGCAAGTTATGTTTTTGTAATAAATCTGTGTTTCCATGGCAGTAATAAATATACTGTGACGTGTGTTTCATTAATCATTGCATCTGTGAGATGGCGTGCCTTTGTGCATCGTGGTTGATAGGCTGACCCTGTGTGTGCGTGATTTCAAATATTTGATTAGCACTATTTATACGTTTTAACTGTTAACTCTTTCTATGACAAAGTTAATTATTTACATTCAATGTCTGTTTATTTATCACAAGATTGTACCTTTGTCCTAAGGGGTTTGAAACACAGTCATGTAATGTTATTTGCCACAATCCTGGCAGAAAAATACTAAGCCCAGCCCGATAAATTTCAATAAATCTAAGAAAGAGTAAGTAGCAATACATAGAAATATGATCGGAATAAAAGTTACCATAGGCTTATTTATGTGCATGTTCACCGCTATCTTTTAAGTTTGTATGACAAAAATGAGCAACACGAGTTGTGTGCTTGGATTTAATGTGCCTTTTTTGTATAACTGGTTGTTCCTTCATTTTAATATTTAATCCAACTGATGCCATCCTTTTAAATAAATAATCCAACATATCAATAACAAAAGGATAATTAGTACAGCCCTTTACCACGCATCAGTTGTAACAGTGTTAAACACAGTCGCGGCAAAATACTAACGTGCATTACATGTATTTTGCTATGTTGTGGAAAACGAATATGTTAATGTAAAATAACCGTAAGAACTGTCGTCAACTCAGGCATTTTTAAAACATCATAAAGCTGACCCAAATAATGATGGAGGCCTAAACTGTGAATATTCATACAGAATGGTTTTTGCAATATGACAGAACTCTGTGAAAAGCTGTAAACAGTTTAAAATTAACTTTATCATTGCCAACAGTCAAAAAGATGACCACAGAAAGATATGGAAGTGGTTTACATCATGGAGGAATTACTCCCCTCGTACTTGCTGCTTTAGGTACACTCAGTGGTTTAGCAACAGCAGCAGGCGCAATTTACGGTGTAGCATTGCAATATATTATAATTTCTATTTTCGGGAGTTATTTTCATTTGCTATATTTTTGTGTTAGGGATAGTAGTTCATTCAATATGTAGAAAATCGTGGCAATAAGAATTTGTTTGTATTTTGTACGTGTTAGTTTTTTCATATTTATTATTTTATTCGAGTCATTGCATCAGTAATATAAACATCATAGGATGACAGTGCAACTTTTTCAAGGGTTTAGTAAGACAGTCACGTTGGTGTGTTGCATCATATGATGAAACTTAGTGTACTGATGTCACAGTAGGCTGACGTGATAGCCCGCACTTGCAGTGTAATACTTTGATTTCGAGACTCATGTTACTGTTCACAAGCTATTTTTAGACATTAGCACACTTCACAAAGCCACAATTGGACCACGTTTATTTGATGCAATATTTCAGACAGCATAAATAGGGTTAGCACAACTTTCTCATCGTCGCTAAGTTTTTCACATGACTTAAGTTCATCATCGTCACAGTATTATAGTTCTCACATCACTTCAGTTCGTCTCAGATTATAAGTCAGTTCAGCGATGTAGTGTTCATCCAGGGCAGCAAGTGACCACGCTGCCATTCTCTCTCTTGCTTTGTTTTCTTAAATTTATTACGAGTGTCAATTGTTTGTGAAGAGACAGCAATAAACTTGAGTTAACATGCATCATCTTGCGTTTATTTTCTGTTGGCACTCCTGGAACAACAAACGTTCAAGTGTTCAATTTATTTCTACGCTACGAGTCTCAAATTTTAACGAACTGAGCTAGTCCGAGCTAGTGTTTGCTGTGATCTCCCACGAGTTTTCATACAGCAGTACCACTACAATGATACTGTTGATCAAGTTAGTAAAAATAAAAAAGAATTAGAAGAACAAAAAAGACATAATTTAGGAATTGAAAACAGGGCTGGAAAAGGATTAGTTACAAAAAGCGGAAGGTCTAAAAAAATTTCGCTCCATTATCTAATATAGATGTCAAAAAATATGTAAAACTATTAAACATTAAGCATTTTAGAAGTGTTTATATGATTGACGAATTACAGAAAAGTATGCACAAAAATGAATGTATTATGGTTAATTTTGACATTTAAAAAAATCCAGACAGGCACTGAGTTTGCTATTTTAAATAAAAAAACAATGTTTACTATTTTAATTAATTTGGAGGCAATATTCACACTGACTTAACTAACTATTTCAAAAACAGTAATGTTTATTACAATGATGATAGAATTCAGAATTTTAATTCAGTTATCTGTGGACACCTATGTTTAATTGTTTTACACATTTCTTTGAGGGGATTTAAGTTTAACAATATAATTTCTATGTTATTGAATGACGGATATATTTGGGAAACCATTAGTCAAATCATTAAATAAAATTTTTGACACTAATGTCTATGCATTAAAATCATGTGTAGATTCACAATGCCATTTGAGTGTTTCTACTTAAGAAGATAAACTAAGCACTTGTTTTCGATTTACAAAATCTTTTATTTCTTTTTATGGGCACAGAGTTGTTAATATAGCTGACCCTATAGATGAAAAAGATGCAGTCAATAAAAGATACTTCAGTAAAAATATTGTGGTTTCTGCATTAAAAACAGGCATAGATTTAAAAAAAACAATTCCATTGTTTCTGATTTTAAAAACGTATGTAGAATCGAAATACAAGATCATTGTTACCACTTTACAAAATCAATTCAGTAATTTTTTGTTTATACAACAAACTATGTTTCTATTCAAAATCGTAGAATTAATACTATGGCTGATCCTGTAAATGGAAAAGATGCAGTCAATAAAAGATATTTTGATATGGAAATGGCTGATAAATTGCAAAATTTATACAAACCAGTTTTGAATTATCGTGATACACTTGTTAACATGAAAATTGAAAAATGTAAGGAAGAAAAATCACATATATATTTCATTTACCTGCAAAGTGGAATAAAAGTAATAATAATTTTCACTTAGATAATAATAAAATATTTTTTACTTTTTTGATGGATTCTAATGTTTATAGAATAATTACTGTAAATCTCCATTTACCTGACGAAACTGTGACTGCTATTAAGGTATCTCAAAAAATACATTACAGTAAGCCTTTTGCTGTTGACATAAATGACATTTTAACTTTTAAAATAAAAAAGAAACTAAAATATCTGAATATGATGATGGCTTGATGACCACAATAGGAGTATTCGTAAAATATAAAGATCAACTATTCTTTTATCTACTTCGACGACCGCCGCGAGCTCTGTCTTCAACAGGAAAAAGCATATCAGCACAGTTTTTCCTCGCCCTGACGACAGCAAACTCTCACTGTAACAGGAAGCATGTTATCACACAACTGCATCACTATCTATACTCACGCTGCTGCGAACTCACCATGAGGCACTGCGCAAGAGGCTTTACAGCTATCTCCTCACAGCACAGGGAACACTCTGTGAGACTATTAATAACAGGCTTCAGCTCGCCGCACGCAGCATTTTTATTGTCATGCTGTTTGCTCGACCACCGTGGCTCAGTGGTGGAGTTTGTCTTGCAAGTTGAAGGTCCTGGGATTGAATCTCGGTCCCGAGATGTCAATTTAATAGTGTGAATATGAGGCATCAATATTTTAATTGTTAACTTACCACCAAGACATTCTAAATTTGAGCCAAAAAACCATTTCATTGCTGTTTCTCATTAAGCTCACAGCAAAAAATGCTCCCCTTACTACACTTGTAGTATGATAGATGTATAAGCTGGAGTGTTCTCATATAGTGAATGGAACCTCACTATATGAGAAGAGGTACCACATTAGAAATAAAAGAAAAATCCTTCACTTCTCCGCTAAAAATTTTTTTTAAAAATGGCCAGCCGGTGGTGAAGTGAGGGATTTCTCCAAATTGAGTTTTGATGGCGTCAATATCAAGGCCAGAAAATGTAAAAATTGGAACACTGACATTGGCAATAACTTACTCGTAAAATTAATTAAAAAAGAGGTCCCTGCAATTGGCATTAACTTACTTGTAAACCTTTTGAAATTTAAAAAATAAAACGCTCACCATGGGAGAAAAGTGCATTGAACAAACAATGAACGAACGATGAACGCATATTATAAACATTAAATTAACATTAAAATGCATTTTTATGTTGCACTTGAAATAATTAACTACATAAAAAATATTTTATTCACAAAACATCTGTTTTATTATATGTGAGTTATCAAAGCCCAACCATTTTACATACATCTTATCATCTTCAGTTTTTAAGATTTTTTTCAACCAAATACTCATGTAAATAGTAAGTTTTCATAATTTCGAATTCATATATACTGCCTTTTATTTCTGCACCATTGGCATCTTTCAGTTTGTAAGTGGGTACATTGTAATTTAAAACCTAAACAATGGTAAATAATTCTGTTGTCCAATTAGCTGCGTAACCCTTTTCAAAGGTTTGTTTACTCTTACTCATGGGGACAATATCACCAACTTTGTATTTCGGTTTAGTAAACGTATTCGCAAAATCTTGTAGTCTTAAATATTTTTCATTTTTTTTTTATTGACTTCGATTGGTTTCATGCCAATGGTATTGTGCTTTCAGTTGTATTCTTTAACAAAATCATATAATATATTTACCCATTTGTAATTGCTATTCAAAGCAAATTTCTTCCACATTTTGTTCTTCATTGTTCCATTGTATCGTTGCACACAACTGGCTTTTAGTTCACCGAATGTCGAATAATGATTGATGTTATAATTTTGCATAAGTGTTTTGAATATTTTATTATAAAATTGTAAGGTAGGATCACTTTGAATTTTACATGGTTTTCTTTTAACTTATATAGATTTTAAAGCATTTGTCACATTCTTGACTGTTTTATCTTTGATTGGTATAGCAAATGCATATTTAGAAAAAACACAGATAATTGTCATAATATAATTGTAACAATTTTTTATATGTGATATGACTTTTTAATTACCAGTATTCATCTTAACACAATTGATATGCCATAAATCATCAATACCATACAAAATAACTTTTCTTCTGGGGAAATTTTTTCATGCAGGTTTATATAATTCATTAATTATGCCTTCTCTTGCAATCAGCAATTTTTTTTTAAATATTGATTTATTAGAAAAACATATTGAACGTTTACTTTTCTGAAGTAATGGTCCATTTTTAGTATTTTCAGTTTTTATATTATTATTTTTTGTGACCTTTCACTTCAAGCACCAAGTATTCTCCATTTAATAGTACAATATATATATATATTCTGGTATACAATTCACAAGAGAGAGAGAGTAAAAATATAACATTTTTTTATTTGATTTTGATACTGTCCGTTCTCCATTTTTCTACTCATATCTAATGTGATAAAACTATAGTCTTCGCCCCAGCAGCATAAACACATCTCTTTAAATTTCTCATATATCATGTCCCCACTGATAAAATCATTAAAGATGTGTCTCAAGTATGGGTCACCGTGTCTAAATATACATAGAAAATTTGCATTGACTCTCACAAGTTGCTTTGGTATTTTCGAATACGTTTGTGCTAAATAAAATACATAAATATTTTTATGCCTCCCCATAGTAAAGTACTCGCGAACCATGTCTTGACTGTCTAAAATAACATCATCAAATACAATTAGAGATTCGTCTTCACATTGATCTAAATGGGCCATTTCCTCAGTATTATTTAAAAAGTATGCCATTTTATGTTTATCTTTTAATTTTTATAATGCCTCATCAAAATCATTTTGTATCAGAATATATTTGGATTGATTCAATCTTTTGAGCAAACATACAGTTTATTAAAATTTAACCAACCTGTCTTATAAAAAAAATGGTCATTAAATTGGTTTTCCCACTATTGCTCGGGCCTATGATTATACCTCTTATATTGTCAGGCAATAATTCGCCATTCTTTTTATTTTTAAAGTTTTCTTCAGATATCAAAACACTGACATCCAAATTATCTTTACGCAACATAGGCTCCTTTGGCTTTAGCTTTTCCATTTAATAATAATATTTTTTTATATTAAATGGATAATAACGTATTCAAGTTAACAAATAATACTTCTGTACCAGTGGTGTCTCAGGGCATGCAGGGATTGCCCAAACAATTTGTTGACAATGTTATATTTAAAACAAATATTAAATTCTTACATACATTTACTTTAAGGTAACTTTTCACTCATGCGGTACACATTCTACTAGGTGAAACAATACTGTACATTATAAGAAAACAACTTGTTCGTTGGCTAGCAAAACCAAGATGTTTGGAAGCACTGTAAGTAATGCTCTCAGCAGGTACGCGGCCTCAATAGTTTCCCGGCTGACGGAGGAGTGATAGGGTAGGAAGACCGCCCGGGGAGGGGGTCTTATGGCTGCGTCAATGTGTGTTAGAAGCTACGATGGTAGTGCTTTCTTCACCGCACTGAAGCTGACATAGCAGAAACTGGCCTAGCCGCAGGCACTTGGCGTGGTGTAGTTTATGATCGGTGCATGGGCAAGTTCGTGCGCACATCACAAATTGTATTGTTTTTATTTAATTTAGTTTTGGTGCTGAAAATGTTATACATATTCGTGCGTAATGTATGCCCTACATAAAAATTATAAAATTACCATGTGAGACTGAGAACCTTTATTGGGGAGATCAACATCACTACTGCCCCATGCACACAGTAGCTTGCCCATGAAATTATAGCACGCATCGCCACTATTCTGTACTGAAGAAGAAACTTCACTATGACATCATTCATAAAGATAAGTCGACTGCATTAGTTAGTTATCATACAAAATTTTTGATTACAAAAATAGACAGTAATACTATAATGATCATTGAAAAAATTAGTGCTGTGGTTGATAAAAACAAAGTTATAAGTATCCCTAGGGGCCAATACGATATTGAATCTTTAAAGGAAGCTATAAATTCAATTGATCCATTTTCAACAAACAACATGAGTTAACATCACATAATATTAAAAATAAAATATGTGTTAAATCTGTGTTTGATATTAAACTTGATGATATACTATCTGATATTCTTGGTTTTGATAGAAATATTACTATATTGAAAAGGACAAAGTTGTCATGGGCACTAAATTGCCTAATTTTAATCCATATAAAACAATCAATATCCACTGTAACTTGGCATATGGTATGTTCATAAAATATGACAAATCTAATCATTTAGAAACTGATCCAATTGCTAGTTTTCCACCAAAAATTATGTTTGGCTTTAAATATTATATTAGCTATAAGCCCCCATATCCAATTTTTTATAGAATAAAGAATGGACGTTTTAATTATATTGTCTTAGAAATTAGAGACGAAATGGTAAACTGATTGATTTTGATGGTGCAGATATCGATATTCTTTTGGAAATTAAAGGTGTTTAAGATTCTATGTTTCCATATCCATATGGTAATGTATCTATTTTATTTTCTAGTATAATCTTTTTGTTGTCATAGGGGTTTAATGCTATTTTATTAGCTTCCACTGTGTATATTTCATGCTTTTCGCTTCTTATTAAATTCATTGTTCTATATTTATCTTTTTAATCAAACAAAATTTCTTATAGTCATCAAATAAAATTCTCTTGTTAACAACACATTTCTTTACTCCTTTCCATTTTTTCGTTTTCTTTGTCCTCAACTCTGTATGCATACATTTTTGCTTGTAAACCAACAAATTATTTTATTATTCTGCCATTATATTTATCTTTAATTTTCCCTAAAAAAATTTTCTTATTTATTTGAGGCATGTTTTATATATATATATATATATATATATATATATATATATATATATATATATATATATAGACACACACACATAATCATTTGGTATTCACTTGTATCAAAAATATCTAACATTGACTTCATATCTTCATAAAAAAATGTTGTTATTATGTTATAAAGTACAAGTTGGTATCTTGATAGCATAGTTCAATTTTATCATCATATTTTGGTTTCATTACTTCACAATGGAAATATTACATTAATTCTTTTAATATTTCTAAAATTGACATGCCAACATAAATAGGCCTGTTAAATTTGACATTTTTCTTGTTCATATGAATAGCTGCAAGCTTCCTGTTAATAATAGTACTTTTCTTAAAATTTAGTCTTGATATTAATTTTTCACATTTTTCTGCATCTGGTAATAATTTTATGTCTACTGTGTTTCTTAAATTTTCCATTGTTGTGCTAAACACAAAACTATTCATCAGTTTGCAAAAATCTTTTTCGAAGCCTTTTTTAGCATTTGTTCTCATCTCTGTATTCAAATCTATATACTTTTTCAACCAATCAGACTGATCAAATGCTAATTCTGTATGTATTTTAGTAAGTTTTAATCCATTCTTTTAGCACTGTTTTAAATTACGATAGTGTATTAGATATTTTTGTTTTTGTGTAAAGTTGTTAATAATTTAAATTTATTGTTTTGGGAACTACCTTATTTTCTGGACAAAATGGAAGATCTTTATGTAAATTATGTAGTTCTTGTGGATATTCTAAATCAATTTCTAATATACAACCATACTCAGAATCATCCTCCATGTCTAATATTTTTTTACTCCAGTAATCTAAATCATTTAATGCATAATAAACCCAGTCAAAAATGCCATGTGGTAAATATTGAGACATTGCCCATCCATAAAGATTATTTGAATCGAGAAATGCTAAATATTTAGGCTCTTGATTTGGATTAAAATGTTCTAAATATTTGTTATTAGCTTTAACATGTCGCTTACAGCATTGTGATATTCACCTCTAATACCCTTTTCTACCATTAAAATCATATCATAATTAGCCTATGTAATAAATCTAGTGGATGTTCAGTCATTTTTAACATTGCAACCCAAGATAATACTGGTGCTGTAAAGTACCATGCAGGATCTAAGTCATATGCATTTATACACGTATTTATAAAATTTTTGAATATATCTGCTAACAATAATACATCATTTTTTAAATATAAATCATGATATTCGCCAAGATTTTTAATAATAAATTACTCCCATACAAGTTTTGCATGATCATATTCGTCAGTTATATCAGATTTGCTTAATTTATTATAAAATTTACTCTTTGGGGTAAGTTCTGTTTCTTCAAATTTCTTTCAGCTGTACATATAATTGTATGGGAAACCCCTTTTCTAATTAATAAACCCACTTGATCTTTTGGAAAATGTTTTTGGGTATGTTTCATTTGATCTTTAGTTAAATTAGATGATAATTTTGCTAAACTAGTCATAAATTTAAATGTGTCTATGTCGCATCTTTAAATTTAGTTTTTTTTACCAAATGAGATAAACTTTTCTTTGTTATTCGCAATTAAATCTATATTTTTTCATCTTACCCAGCTAAATTATGGAAATAAATTAGTACAAAATTTGGTAATTTTAGTTGTAGATTACAATTATTACATACTGTATCAATGAACTTTCCAATTATATGATCATGGTGGGGTACATTTTCATTTTCTTCTGTATATTGACATTCGCATACAGTACATTCGTTTGATTTCCTATATAATATTTTTTCTTCTTTTGTTAGTAGATGCACTGGTACAATTTGTGAATATATTTCTCTAATTTCTTCCGCTTCCCAACCTATTATCGTTTTCGTTGATGGGCATGCATTTCATCTTACCTTACACACAAGTAAGTTTTGTGAAGCTCATGGGATTATACTTATAGCATTACTTCCGAATTCGACTCACCTGATTCAGCCTATGGACGTTGCTGTATTCCACACACTGAACAATGCAAGGAAGAATAAAGTGCATCAGTGCAGAATGCAAAATTTTAATGATCCAGCATTGAAGAAAATCCGCTTTGCACCTTTGCTGGAAGAAACTTTAAATGAATGCATTACACCTTCCATTTTGAAAAATGAATTTAGGTAGTGTGGGCTTGTACCGTAGAATCCTGCAGCTATAGATACTTTCAAAATTCCAACAACAGATGCTGGTCCTACTGTTACTAACAGAAGTTCTTCAGAGTGACCACGAGCTGGAAAGGAATTCTTGGAAGGATATATTGGGTAAGGTAAGCATCAAAGTGTTCGAGATTCTAGTAATGAATGGAAAGGGGATTCTCAGGATCATTCTCTATTTTCGTTGTGGAAAAAGGTTAGTGAAGATTGCTTCCTTCAGTGTCGCTTGCAAGAAGATCTTCAAGCTAATGAAAGTTATGGCATGGATCATATAGAGCAAAATGGTGAAAACAACAATGAAGAAAATGAAGAACCATGTATAGCAAATTAAATTAATATAATGACACAAAATAATGTGGATCAAGTAAAATATGAATCTGAAGTTAGTCAGCATAATGGTCATGAAGGAAATGGAGAAAGACAAACGCCAGAAATCCAGAGCTCTGCACCTGATAATGGAGCAGAAAATCATCATCCTGATTTTCAAGATGTTACAACAAATGGAAGTTTACGCATCACACCAACAAACAAAGATATACCATCTCCTTTCAAAAAGGCATTATTCTGGCCAGAATACAAACACAATGTAGAGAAAAGGTCAAAAGAAAAAATACCAAGTGTAGTGACATCTAAGCAGTGGCAGGTGTATCATTACGAGAAAAAAGAAGTTTCAATGGAAAACGGAAGACAAAAACAGGAAAGGGCTGAGGCACGAAAGGCAAAATAAGAAGAACATGAAAGTGCTAAGAAACTTAAGCTACAAGAAAAGAAGAAGAAAATGACGGGAAGAAAATCCAAGAAAACATCATTTGATGTGTCCGACACTGAAGAGGAGGAAGAGTAGGTAGAGTCGGGTAGCAGTATGGATGATGTTAGTTTGAACAACAGTGACTCAGATATAATTGATGAAAATGAAGCTGGCCAAAGTATCACAAGTGAGGTAGGGGAAAGAACTGATATCACTCCTACAAACGTTTCTCATAAGAAAGGTGATTTTGTGCTTGTTTCTTTCCCTGGGAAGAAAAAGTGTTTTAAATATGTTTGTATTGTTCAGAAGCTGTATGACGATGGAGAAATTGAAGAAATGGCACTGCGATCATGCAAGCCCGAAAAAGATTTCTGTCAGGGACACAAAAGACGTAAGTGTTGTTGAGCCAACACAAATCATTGAATTACTACCTCAACCACAGTGTTTTGAGTCCAATGACCTAGTAAAATATGAATTTCAGTATTCTGTTTCATGCGATGTGTAAACTTTCTATCAATTGTAACATTTAGCCATTTCTATCTCTATGTGTTTTTAAAATAATGTATAGTGTTTGTTAAAGGATGTCAACTACTAAAATTTTGCAGTCTCACTAGTGTCAACCACTGATGCAGTTGCATGCATCAACATATATATATAATATTATACAATATCTCATGTAACCATATGCATACCTTCTTAAAGTATCAACAAATATGACTAATACCAGAAATTTGTTAAATGTATTTATAATTTCTTACAAATGGGTTTTTCAGCAATTTTGCTCCTTAAGCTGTCAACTAATGGTGCTTTTACAATATGGTTTGGTATTGGTTTTTTGGTTTGGTTTAGTTGTTGATATTTTCTTTAGAATTGATTCAAAATTTGCATTTATTGTGAAAGGAACTTTCGTTGTATGTTTAATGTTCTTAAATAGTTTTTTTTTTTTTTCACCTTGAAATGGTAAAGTGATTCTAACTGAACAATTTTTGGAGCAATCTTCTGTATGTTTATTTAATCTCTCTGGAGATGTAAAGAATTGAAGAGAGATGTCGCATACATAACTTTTACATTTATGATTATTTTTTCGCATTGAAAGTAACCTCCATAAATATTTAATCCAACAGTAATGTGAATTTGTATCATCTTTGAAATAAAATAAATTTATATGTTTTTCCATTTTAATTTTTGTAAGCTTTAATGGATATACATTGAACTTGTCATCAAAAGAGGTGTCAGTTTGATTTTCTATTTTTGTTATTTCATCAAATTTAATTGGATATTCATATTTATGTAATGCTTTGTCAATATTACGGTCCACATTTCTATATTTAGTTACTCTTTGAGGATCATTTTCTACTCGAAATAATGCCAATTTTATTGCCCAAAGAAAGCATTTTTCATTTATTATTCTTTAAATTTATGCATGCTTTTTAATTTTTAATTTCTTCTGGTAATTCTATATATGATGCTACATTTAATGGATTATACTTATTTATAGCTAATTGTATTTAGATTACTCTATCTAACATCCATCCTGACCTCTTCTTTGAAATTCGGATAATTGTGTAAGTAATTCCTGTGTTATAACTTTATAAATCACTATAAATTCTCCTTCGTTTAATATTCTATGATAAAATTACTGAAATGTAAATCATTCTACTTGATTACTTTGTGTTTGCGACAACTGATATATATTTTAATGTTATTTTTTAGCACTCTAAATGTTCTAAGATTATTGTGTATTATTTCAAACACCTTACTTTTTACTGAAATAAAAAATTGATCAGGCTCTACTAAATTGAATGAATTTTTAAAGTTACATATCGATTTACTCTCTTTAAAGGTTTTATTAACTACGTAAATATTATTGGTATGTCTGCTTCTTTTTGCTAACAAATAAATTATTATAGAGTAGAAATATTTCTTTTAATTCTTTTCTATCTTTTGGGTACAATAATTCATTGATATTAGCATCAGCTAAATGTAATTTTGTAAAATTATTCTTTGTTATTCATTCTATTACCTGCTTACTTTTATTTATAGTCTGTACAAATAGATTATTAGAGAAAGGAAATGTTTCTTTTAATACTGGCATAAGAAAACGGCAAATTTGTGAAGTTTCTTCTTCTTTGCTCATCAATTCTTCTGCTTTAATTGTCTATAGTAATTGGTAAAATAAATGGCATAATAGTTCTAATTAAATCATCTTTCCTTAGCATGTTTATATTTTTTTTTCTAAGTTCTTTAGCTAAAAGTCTTAGCTCCCACACTCTCTCTACATTCAACACAGCTGTTAAGTTTTGCAGCCTCCATTTTTATGGACTATTTGGAAACTTGATTTTTTAATCAAATAACACAAAGCTTAAGTTAATGTTAATATTGAAAGCAATATTTATTGATTATTTTACTTCCTACTATTATTATATTTCTTCATATTCCACTATAACAAGTTTTACATTTTTTTAATATTTTTGTGCTTAGTATCTTTATGCTGATAAAATAGTTTTAATGATTTAGTCTCATTACACACATTACATGCTTTTGTTGGATAATAGTCATATGGGGTTTCATTTAAAGTGCTGTATTGTGTAATTTTGAATTTTTATGCTTTTAGAGAGATACATTATAAATATATTTTCCACATTCACATACTACAATCTCTTTGATTAATTTATAATGATTTATACATTTTTCAATGCAACATTTTTTACATGTGTTATAAAGCTTATCTTTTGTGTTTTGATTAAAGTAAAAACTTTCTTTATTTAATAATTCATTACACTTTTTACAAATTTTAGTATTTTCCATTTTGTTAGAGGGTGTCGCTTATATTTTTAATTTATAAGAAAAAAATTATAAACTTCCAAATTTCACAATACGGCATTAGATGTTTTAAATTAAACCCCACACGACAATTATCCAACAAAAACATGTAAAGTACGTAATGAGACTAAATCATTAAAACTATTAAGAAAAAATTTTTTTTATTATTTTAAATATTAAACAAACATTTTTGTTTATTTATTTTCTTTATATAATTTTTTTTACATACAATAAAAATGGAATCACTGCTCAGAAAGTTAAACAATTTGATTGAATTCACAAAATTACAGGCTCTAATATTGATAGCCACAGATAGCCACAGATTTTCAAATTCAAGAATCTAAGTTTGGTAAAAAAATTATTTGCATTCTAGATAATAAGTATAAAATCACTTTACCAGACCGATATGAAAGTATAAAGTATAAAGGTTTAAAAGAAATAAAAAATGGAAAATCTATACATAATATTGAATTCCGTTAAAATATTTAAATGCTATTAATTTGTATCTTTTCATTTTTGATTTTAACTTATTTCACTTGATTTTAGATAAAATACTTGATTTCCGATGCTGGCACAACGCTTTTTTGGAAAACTGATAATTTCTTGATTTCAAGGTAAAATTGCTTTTTTTTTTTTTTTTTTTTTTTTAACCGCAAATTGTCGCTTCTAGAAACATGAAAAAGCCGCTCGAAAAACAAGAATTCCACCTTATTTTAGCTGAAATTTAATTGATTATAATAGTTTTTTTTATTAAATCCCCAAATTTGAGATCTTTAATTTTTTCTTGCACCCTTGTTAAAATTAATGGGAAATAATTATTTTATTTTTTCTCACACTTTTGGAGCAAATTGTTGGAAAAAATGTGCAGCGCTAGAATCCCCATTTAACATCTACTTCTAGTGCCTCTGGACCAGCAGTCCTCCCCAGGTTCACATCAACGTCGCCAGCCGCAGCACCACTGCCGCCTCAGGTCGAGGCACCAGCTCTTCTCAACTCCAGCAGTTATAGCAGCTGGTTCAGCAGCTATCCTAGGCCACTTCCAGGACAGGTAAACCCGTGGCTATAAGCAACGCAGTATGCGTTGTGTCAAGAGTTTTCATGGTGGCCAACATGGGGTCACGACGCTTTTGCTAGTTACGAATAGTGAAGCAGAACTAGGCCAGCACAACACCGAAATTCAGTGATACTAACCGAGAGTCAAACCGCAATATCTAAACTTTGCAAATTCTGAAAACACCAGTGGTGCTTAAATCAACTGAACTAGCCACGGTGTTCAAGGTAGACACTAGCTTAGTCGACCAAGACGTAACTAATGAAATGGCTATGGCCACACCCGATGTGCCATATAGCCCGCCTGCCCTGGCGCTGTGCTAAAACAGATTATATGCCCACACTGACAACAGAACTTCCATTACCTTTGTTTGGGATGGACAGACAAACCCCAATATGCCGACGGACTAGAGTTCCGGGGTAACGAATGCTGCACCCACTAGACTGCGTACTGCAGCTGGCCGACCTGTGCCGGGCAAGGTATAAACATGGTATGCTGCATTGTTTGTACGGAGACGTGCCATTATCTGTGTATACGCTGGTCTGATTAGCGCACCACCAGACCAGGCCTTGTATATAGATCTGAGGTTTGCCAACATGCGGAGGAATACCAACCAGAGAATCCTGGACCTTGCTATAGCTTGGCCACCACACGAGGCAACGACGGTCCTCAGCTTCCGAACAGAAAGAAACTACTGGGAGAATGCAGCCTTGGAGGGAAACAAAAGGTTCAAGGGAGGAGAGGAAGCAAAGCAACACATAGGAGGGCACCCCCCCTACTCTGTATACTCCCCTCTCTAGACTGCCTGCTACCTACTTCCCCTGGGCACCCAAGTGTTAGTTCTGTCCGGAATGGCTCTTTAACAATGACTGTCCCACGAAGCCTGCCCGCTGGCAGGTGAAGATCGAAGAAAGCCAACCCCCCTGCCGAACAATGGGAAAAATGAATGACATACCTGGTGTCACGATGCAGATGTTGACAAAGGAGCCGTGCCCCCAAATGCTCCCCATATCAAAGTGACCAACAAGTTACCGCTGCCGTCATCTAAACTGCAGCCACGGGAAACATTATTAGAAGTGACCTACCCACCTGGCACCCCAAGATGGGAAAGTGCAGATGGCCCAGCCTGACCACCTCCTTCAGGTGGAAGGAAGGATATAAGTGGCCATTAAGATCAACCAGAAAACCACCCATGCGGAGTTCTTGGTGGCACCCGAAATGGGGGAAACCGTTATTTTAGGACAGCCCTGGCTCCGGCAGAAAAATGTCATAACAGCTTATAGTTTAAGAGCTATAGGTTCTTGAAGTTGTGTTTTTTGATATTTGCTGGAGCAGCTTTCTGGAAAACCCGAAGAGGAAAGTAGCTAATTTTTGGGATACCATGAGAACTTTATCTAAACTATTAACTGATGTGATTTGAAATTCTCAAAAATTTGTCAGTTTGAAATGTGCACGTTGTAAAACAGGGTTGTTTTCGCATCCATGAAAAACAAAAAGTAATAATTTAAAGAGGAAAATTATACACTAATGAAGTATCTACATCAATATACTTTCAAAACAAAATGCAAAAATTTCGATTTTTTTATTATTATAGCAAAAAGCTGCTACAAAAGGGTGGCATATTGTCTTTACGCCTGGAATTCCGTAATATCTCAGATGCAACCCGTCACACACTTAGCGCCAGGGAGCCTGAGGGCGTCTGGCAGAGTATTACCTCTCCCACCTGTGTGTGCAACTGGATGGACCAGCTCTTTCTCTCAGAGTTGCCAAACCTACACTCCCCTCATTACTGGAATTTCTTACCTGGCTAGTCTCGCCCACGCCTGTTCCTACTCTCAACTGAGGTGCTCTTTCAAACTGTGACGTACGGCTCTGAGTGGTCAATCGTGAATTCTAGTTAATACTTCTGCACGTTTTGAGTGTGTAATTTTACCATTGTATTTAGTGAAAAGTATAACGTAATTATACGAGAAACACTACCTTTATTTTGTGTATAATAGCTCTGCAAAAATTCAAGAATGACAGGCATTACATAAAAACTAAAAGGAACAAACTTTCGCAAACAATGAAGAGATTTAATACTGCTCAATGATCATCACGACAAAATGGCTGCAGTTCCGAATTCTATTAAAAACAAACCAATAGACATATACTAAAAATTACCAGATAGGCCTATGACTGAAAAAATTTATCTGTTAGAAGTTACCAACAAAGTTCAAAATACTGCTGTCGTAAAAATAAAGTGTGTGGTGGTTATTGTTATATTAGAGTATGCTCGTATATAATGTAAGTAAATTTGAATGAAAATATGTGGTATTTAAATTTCTGAAAAATACGTACCGTATATTACCACTGGCGTGCCAATTTCTCAGGTTTATCAAGAGACCTAAAAAACTAATAAAAGGAAACGCAATTATTATTAAAGCTGTGGTGTCTATGGCTTTCATTTTTGTAGCTGTCACCATAAAACAATAAGAACAATCGTAAAATGAAAGAGAAAGTGCATATTCTCTTTACAGTTAGTTGTTTATTTATATATACCACTCTAGTTTTCTGTGGGTAATGACATAGATGGTACGACCGTTTGAAATCAACCTAATAACATGTCACTGTCCCTACATGTGCATGCCTTTTAACGTAGCACACAGACTGCGTGTGCAGATTAAAGTTGGTAACTACGGAAAAAACTAATCTCTATGTCTTAAGAGGAGTGTACATTGAAACATTATTGTGAAATTCTTGTTTGTGCGTATTCACCTATCCTGGTAAATATATGTTCTGTAATACGACTTTTTGCTAGAAAATGTAAAAAACAATTATATATGCCTCTATGTTTTAACTTTTAACTTAATAAGGATACTTGTAGAGGAAAAAATCATGAAAATGCTCAAATATGGCATTTTTGAAGAATGCCTATGCAGTTTGTTTAAGCGATAAAAGAGAAGTATAACATACGGGCGTAGTTTAATCTGTGGGCTTTCATTACATGTAATAAAAATGAGGTGAATATGAAGTATTGCCAGATTGAAAGCATGTTATGGGGAGGGGGTAGGGGGAAAGGTTGTATTCTCCAAGAAAACTCACCGACCATCGGCATAATCTTTTACAATCCCCAAATACGAAAATTAAGAGTGACCTCTCCGGAATCAAGCCCAGATCACCTTGGTACGATGTGAGCGCTCTAGCTGCTACACCATCTCGGCAACTATTATTATATTAGATTACGCTAAGAGTACAAGATGGCATTGTGCTGGCATAGAATGATCTCTCATTTAATCCACTGAGTCACAGAGAGCTCTGGATGGTGACTGTGAAAACAGCTTGAGCTAAAATAAACAAATAATATAAGAGCTTGCTTCAAGAAGGGGCACTTCCATTTCTTGGAAATTGTGACAAGAGGACAGCTTTAGATTTTTAAGTATTTATCCCGCAGATGTGTTCATAAGGAACATTTACAATGGAGAAACATGATTAGTACAAGGGTAGTGCTTTTTGCAGCATTTTATCTCTTTTCTTGCAAGTGATAGTAATGAGTTGCCTCTCTCATACTGCAATACTCAGAAAATGTTTAATAATGAATTACTAAGTATTTGCAAAAATCAGTACTTATATTCGTTCATTCAGTTTACTTAATTTTAAAATAATCATTATAAAATATTATGTTATATTTTATTAAAGTGACATAAAAATGAGGGTGTTTAAAAGTGAGAGTTTTTTACCGACGCTGATTATCTGAGATCCTTTTTAATGCAGATGAAAGTGAACTGAGATGAAAATTGAGCAACGATGGGATGCAATGGGTGTGGGTGAAATTGGAGTACTCCAAAAAAACCATAGACCAATGCAACATTCTCCGTGTTTTCTGAATTCAAAATACGGGGTGACCCACCGGGATTGAACCTGTGTCACCTTCGTGAAAGGTGAGCATTCAAGCCGTTACACAACCGCGGCTTCATTAGTCAAACGTGAAACATTTCGCGTTAGCTATATCTGTATAGTATAACCATAAATTTATTTACTATCCATCTAGATTCTTCATAAATGTGGTAAGCGTACATGAATCATGTGCGCTATCCCAATGATTTGACTCCGTTCTGTTAGTCTGCAAAACAGCTCTAATGAAAAACACTTAAATATTATAGTGTAGAAAATTACATGTTTTAATAAATAATATACGTAACTGCCACTTTTGTGAAAAAAAAAAAAAAAAATAGTGTATCGGAGAAAGCACAAAATCAAACTTTCCATTTATTAGACATTATTTCATTCCACAAAAGAAAAAAACTCATTATAATAAATAAACTGAGATTACATAGAAACAATAAGTGTCCTTGTAGTTGATAGAAAAGTAAACGCACATGTAACGTTGGAATCATTGGATCAAATTGCCCGGTAGATATGTAAAAACAACTAGCAAACAATACTACACTAATAATGAAGTGTAGTCATTCGTGTTTTCACATTATACAAAAGTAATCTTACTAAATATTTCACTTTTGATAACAGTGTACATTTTGCTATTTCTACTATTATTAATTTTATTTTTTTTCTTCATCAAATGCTGGTATTACAGATTGCGTTATGTATCTGAACCGAAAGGGAGTTTTTTTTAAATAAACTTTATGTAAATAAACACTACAATGTTTGTCACCATTTATTTCTGTATATCCCAGCACGCGATGGTGAACAAAATACCATTGCTTATTACAAGTGCTATCGATATCATAATATACTGAAAAGACGTACAGTAAAAATGGATTTGTTGGAAAATTGGGATGACAAGGGGGGGGGGGGGGGGGGGGGGGGGGGGGAAATTTGCAGGTCTGGTCAGTGAGGATTCTTTGTCCTAGTCACATGTCGCCGCCTATGCCTTACCCACCTGTCTTTTTTGCTTCCATTATCCTTCCTCTTTTGCTGTAAAAACAGGGGCACGTCTGTTTACATATCCAAATATTTTGCTGTGTAGTAGCTCTCAAATACATGCATCCTTAAGCCGACATTACACAAAACCTGCAGCCGTACTTGGTTCTTGTACAAGCTTCTACAAGGCCTGGTGCACGAGCCGGTATACCAGCCATTATATGAACCGTCATGGAAGATTCTTCTTACACGACAGCAATTTGCATACTAGCATTTGGCACCCTCAGTGGGTGCACAATGTGTGGTTTGTAATAAATATGAACCCCATTTGTAGAATTGCTACCAGTTAGTAACTTGTGCAAGCCTATGAAAAAACTAGCTAGTACATCTTAGTATTGCTATATTACTGTTTGCCTCATACATAAATTGATTATCTACTTACTAGTAGAGTTTCACTCATTCTCTTGAAAATGAAAATCACTAGAGCACGAGTGTGTTGTTTTTAATTTTGACAAAAATTACTGACTGGTTGCGAAAACTGATTTTTTTCATTACGTACCAGGATATTAACCATTTGTAAAATTTAATGATAAAAAAAATTTGGGTTCGGCAGAGTTTTGAACTCACGCCCAAAAGTAACAAACTACTCGTGGCCGCAGAAACTTTACCGCTATCCTACAAATTCACATACTAATAATGTGAGTTTATATAGGTACTTATCCTTTTCTTTTCAATAAATTTTCTCATACAGTAAGTAATGTTTTAAGTACAGTGGAAGGCCGGAATACCACAGCCTGGTATACCGTGGATTCGGTTATACAGCTCGGCAACTGATATCTCCCGACCTCAATAAATAAATAAGTGCAAAGCGTGTGGTCTGTCGGTGGGTGGTCGTAAGTCAGGGACATTGATGTATGAGTATGAAGGAGCACGTGCACGTTCTCCCTCCTTTCAGCGTTAGGAACTATTTTACTGATTCATTACAGCCAATATTGTATGGTTTTTCGTATATGCAAATCAAATGTGTTCTTAAATTACATATTGGCGAGTAAGGCCGCGTGTGTGTATAGGCCACGTGAGAATTTTTTAAGGAAAAATTTGGGATAGTTAATATTTCAAGTAGACAGCACAAAATTTTTATATTCCCGTAAAAATTGATGGACCTTATCATGCCAGTGCAGAGGCCAACATGCCCCCTAAGTTTCATAGAAATTCAACACATTGCCGTGAATTGCATCAATAAGCATGTGTTCCTAATACCGAGCCACTGTTATGATTTGAACTGGCCTTGTAACGATGGTAGTGGCAGCAGCCGTCCTGCCGCCGCCTGCCAGAATAATCTTGTAGTGACTGACAGACAGCTGCCCAGCCCCGACGATCTAGGCACCAGCAACAACAGCAAGCCACCACTGCAATCTCCTATGGGGTATAGCTCTACGTAATCATTATAATTATGATGAAGAAACTTTGATTATAATGTATATATACCGGCTATCAGGTATGTCTTCTGATTTTTGAAAAAGAAAAAAAAATAAAAATTCCAAGAGGACGAGTTATTGTGGACAAGGCTTAATGCAGAAGAGCTGCCTTTCTTTGCATGCCACAAATAATTAGCTTTTTTTTTTGTTTTAGTTTTCCTTTGTAAAATGCAAATCAGACGAGCAAGCGACATGTTTCACAACACCTGAGGCACTGATAGATCCCATTTGTAGTGCAAGTGTGCATTTTACCTTTGGACGCGAGTTTCCTATCTCATTCTGACTTCCTCCTATAATGTGCCCAGCAGGAGGTGGGGGGGTTAACCCCCTTCTTCAACCTGCGTAACAAACAACTTACAGCAAACAACGCCCTTCGTGAAATAAGTACATTCTTTACCTGGAAAATGCAGTATTTTTTTTAGTTGTTCTTGCCTGAATGCATGTGACCCTTCTGACAGTGCGTTTCTCTTCTGTTTCTCTCCCTTAGGTGCTGTCAAGTCCAGTGGTGATGCAGATGAAAAAAATTATGATCCGATAGCAAGGGGCTAAATGCTTGACGGGTTACATCGGTAAATAACAACACTTGCTCCGTGTTTGACAGATAGGTGCTACACCCCATTAGAACATTGGCTATTTTTGCTACTTTACTCGGTCACTCCCAGAATAGTGCGGAAAGCTATATCATGAGTCTGAGTTATGTCCCCCAACATCCACGTTATAGCGGGCTTTTACTGTACTAAGAACGGTTTTAAAAAGTAATTGGAAGTTGTCATCACCAATATTATTTGTTGTTGTCATATTTTAAATATAATTGAAAGAGCTTCAACCTCATGGTTGTATGATCAAGTTGAAGACGTCCTTTTCGGTTTCCATCAACTCGTTTCAAGTAGTAGCCACGGGAAGCGCCCTATGCTCTGAAACTGCAATGTGATTAGCCAGGTACGAAACCTAGTATGGGACTTGTAACGAAAAATACGACGTGTCCAATTACCAAACTTGGTACAAAATCTGGCAATGCAAGGTGGGAAATGCCATGATGGGTGCCATATTAGCTGGTATAATGGCCGCTATGGTGGACCTTGCACAAGCTTTTACGGAATCTGGTATCGTGTAATATCGCCTTTATAATACCCAATGAAAACTACACTTGGTAAGCAAACTTGGTATTCATAAAGTCAACGTGAGCACTGAAATTTTACCACCTGCATATACCACAAAGTCACAGAAGTTGCGGTTACAAATATTAAGCTGACCTTGTACTTGAATTTAATGATTATATGCAAGATCATCTGGACTTGCACCAAGAAATGGATGCTGTTCGTTAATAAATAAACCACACTTCCTCACGTAAAACCCCATTTATTGTATGTACATATATTAACATTGGCTTTGGTTAGCCTCCCATAATGAATTGCTGGTGTATTGAGTTCCTTCTTGTAAAGGATATTCTTTACTAAGTTCAGTCAAGCGTATTCAAAGAGACGAGCTTTAATGGCAGAATGTAATGCTTCCTAAGTTGAAGAAATTCTTCATGCAATGAATGTTGCCCGAGCTAGCCGATGCTCGCATACCCAGGGGCATGAGAGTCCGAGACCTACCTTTCATGACTGATATCCTGTAGGCCATGAAGTAACGAAAGGCATCCGTATGAGCTTCTGTTCATAAAACTCTGAATGTGCGTTCTAATGTTATATATACTATATATATAATATACTATATATAATATATACTCTATAACATATACTATGTATAATACATACTGTATATAATATACACTATACATTATATATATGGAATACAAATTTTTTTTACAATATGGTCGTTTGTACAATAATGGTAAAAACATGTCCAGTAGCCTTTGTATCAAGGGTGTGACAATCGAAAATGTTTTTTGGTCATAACGCTTTCGGCAGGTTGTTTTAAAATGAGATAAAATGTATGTATGTATGTATGTATGTATGTATGTATGTATGTATGTATGTATGTATGTATGTAAGTATGTATGTATGTATGTAAGTATGTATGTATGTAAGTATGTATGTATGTATGTATGTATGTATGTATGTATGTAAGTATGTAAGTATGTAAGTATGTATGTATGTATGTATGTATGTATGTATGTATGTATGTATGTATGTATGTATGTATGTATGTATGTATGTATGTATGTATGTATGTATGTATGTATGTAAGTAAGTATGTATGTATGTATGTAAGTATGTAAGTATGTAAGTAAGTATGTATGTATGTAAGTATGTATGTATGTATGTATGTATGTATGTATGTATGTATGTATGTATGTATGTATGTATGTATGTATGTATGTATGTATGTATGAGTATGTATGTATGTATGTATGTATGTATGTATGTATGTATGTATGTATGTATGTATGTATGTATGTATGTATGTATGTATGTATGTATGTATGTATGTATGTATATTATGTATGTATGTATGTATGTATGTATGTATATTATGTATGTATGTATGTATGTATATTATGTATGTATGTATGTATGTATGTATGTATGTATGTATGTATGTATGTATGTATGTATGTATGTATGTATGTATGTATGTATGTATGTATGTATGTATGTATGTATATTATGTATGTATGTATGTATGTATATTATGTATGTATGTATGTATGTATGTATGTATATTATGTATGTATGTATGTATGTATATTATGTATGTATGTATGTATGTATGTATATATATTATGTATGTATGTATGTATGTATATTATGTATGTATGTATATTATGTATGTATGTATATTATGTATGTATGTATATTATGTATGTATGTATATTATGTATGTATGTATATTATGTATGTATGTATATTATGTATGTATGTATGTTTGTATGTTTGTATGTATGTATGTATGTATGTATGTATGTATGTATGTATGTATGTATGTATGTATGTGTGTATGTATGTATATTATGTATGTATGTATGTATGTATGTATGTATATTATGTATGTATGTATTATATGTATGTATGTATGTATGTATGTATATTATGTATGTATGTATGTATGTATGTATGTATGTATATTATGTATGTATGTATGTATGTATGTATGTATATTATGTATGTATGTATGTATGTATGTATATTATGTATGTATATTATGTATATTATGTATGTATGTATGTATATTATGTATGTATATTATGTATGTATGTATGTATGTATGTATGTATGTATGTATGTATGTATGTATGTATGTATGTATATTATGTATGTATATTATGTATATTATGTATGTATATTATGTATGTATATTATGTATATTATGTATGTATGTATGTATATTATGTATGTATATTATGTATGTATGTATGTATGTATGTATGTATGTATGTATGTATGTATGTATATATATATATATATGTATATATATATATATATATATATATATATATATATATATATATATATATATATATATATATATATATATATATATATATACATATATATATGAGTGTATGTATGTGTATTTGTATATAAGTGAAGTGTTTATGTATATATAAATTAGGGGAAACGTTTGTGGTAATGTTTTAAGTGTCTTTATGTTGTGAAGTAATTATATGGCCGTTCAATGCATGCAAAATAAATATTTTTCTAAATACTGCTCTTACGATAACTAGTTACTGAAAGAACGTATGGAAATGGATAAATGTATGAAACATTTGATGCTTGATAAACTTAAAAATAAATGGACAAATATGGTGGCCTATAATCATTTTTCCATAAAACTATATTATGACAGAGCCAACTGTGAAAGGTGCTGAATAAATATGTTATTATAAGTTATTGCTCCTGAAACGTTAAATTGCCGCACACGTTCTGATATAAAAATGTCCGGGCACTCACTTAAAATGTGTGCAAAAAACTGCATGTGAAAATAATTTTCCCTTACAGCCACTGCGGAGCGAACCTAAGGCATTATGGATTCTTGTTGGGCATAAGCCTATTGAGTGTCTGAAAATTTTTCCATTGCATTTCCCATATTTTAATGCGCACAGAAATTAAGCAACACACACTTCTGAAGAAAATACTACAGTCTCAAATTTGCAGTACTATTTTTCTAAAATTAGTTATGCTAGTTGATATTAATAAATTGGGAATTTTATTAGTATATAGTAATCAGTTTCTTGTGTATTTATTATCTTTCACTGAGTGTTACCAGTGATAAGCCTATATTCTCCAACGCATGACTCACAAAATTTGTAAATGGTATATAGTAAATAATAAACATCAGCTCCATGTGTTTCAAAACGCATGTGGGGTCCATGGTGGTCTATTGGCTACAGTACTTACCTCCCATAAATACTATATTTGTTTGATTACCGGCGGGGTCACTATATAATTTTCGTAAGAGAGAAACATGATGGGTCATGCAGTTGGCATGAAGGTTTTCTCGAGGTACTCACATTTCCCCCACAAGTGCATTCTTAGCTCCTACATAATATCATTTCCCACCTCTTAACACTAAAAACATTAAGTTTATCACGTTACTCAAACTTTCCTGTAAGTCGCTCGTCAGTTCCGAACAATCATAACATTCATAACTTTCATAACAAATACTAACAGAGTACAGTTTCTCAAAACAACCTTTATGTATGTGCTCCATCGTATTCAATTTTCTTAAGTGTGGGAGAATGCTAGCTTCAACAAATAATGACAAAATAAAATGAAACAAATAAATCCCTCTAACATAACAGGCATAGTAAAAAATATTGTTCCGAGAAATTTCTATCAATTTATGGAGTATAATAAACAGTTTTGTTGAAGCTGAACATAGTGCCGAGTATACAGCAGTTCCAAACTATCATTAACGGATTTATTAGCCAGGGGATACTTTTATAATGGAGTATATTAACAGTAGTCTTTGAAATTATTTCCGAAAGAATGCTGGTTATGTCCCTATACAACCACCTGTGACAAAAGTGTGACTTCTTATAATCATGTAACGTTAGCATTGTGACCCTTTTCTTACTGCTTGGATTACTTACTATAAGAATTTGAATGTGTTTATCCAGAGAAAAACAGTTATTATTAATACCTAAATTCTGATATGGCCTATAAAATTGATTGCTTTAAGTGATATATGCTTGTTAGATGCTTTATTGCTAAACATATAATTGCATTGGAAACAATCGTACGTTTAAAAGCTGCAAATAATACTTATTAAAGGTGTTTTAACAAATATTTTACTGCAAAGAAGATTTTGTCATTTTGCTTGTATTCATCAAAAGTCTTCTGTACTGTTTCGCAGTAAATTTCTTTATTTTGTACCGACTGGTCTTAGTATTACAAACCATTGCCACAATATAACTTGTAATTTACCTTACATGTCAGCTTGACTTAGCATGTAAGGCAGGAATGGGTCTACATGAATAGGTCTACTAATATCAATTAACATCCACAAAGAATTTGAAGAAACTGATGCCCAGTTTAGAGCATTGTAGTTGCGATATTGTGTTACAATCCTGTACAAGTCATTGTACGCCTTTCTTACTGTATAAGTATCAGTACAGGAGTGATTTCTTCCTAATATTTACGGTAATTATTTTGGCCTAAGTGGTAATAGTTCTGTGCTTGCTTGTCCAGCCAATGTTTCTATGTGAAACTAAAATGGTAGCTAAATGACCCCCCCTCCCCCTTTTTCACTCCGTGTCATGCAGCTACAAGGATAGTCAGTGGAAAAAACAATTTAAATAAAATTTGTAAACTTTATTAAATTACATAACTTTTATTGGTATTGCATTTTTTTAGACTAGTCGAATTATGTTTGTTTTGGTGTTCTAATATTTTAAGCAAAACGTTCTTTATGAGATTTAAAAAAACATTTGTTAAGGAATGTTAGACTCTATTCTTTGGAAAAATATGCAACCACAAATCAAGCGACACAGTAGAGCTTGTGTTTAGAAGCAAAATATTATACATACAGAAGTATCTTCCTGTGACAGTTGCAGGAGCTATTTTTTGTTCCCTTGTCAAATAATCCCAAACATAAGTACTTAATGAATCAGGCAGTTTCAAAACTGCAAGTACAGTATACATTCAGAAACTAACAATTATCAAATCTGAGTAGTTTGGGTGTTAGTAAATGTAAACAAATTATTCGCCAAATGTTTGAAAATACATTTTCAGCATAATTTGTGCAAAATCAGCTAATGCTACTTAATATTTAGGAGTTCAATTCTTTTTAATAACACAAAAATTATCAGTTATGAACACCGGTTTCCTTGGTATTATGATCGACAACTCTCATTCGTGAAGTAATGATACAAAGTGTTCAGTAAAAAATCAAACTCTACTTGTTACACGTTTAAAGTACTTTCAAGCGTAACCACAAAACAGTGGTGATCGAGCTGCTAGAGCACTCGCCTTCCACAAAGGCGATCTAGATTCCATCCCCTGCGAGGTCACTTCAAGAATTCTTGCGTGCAGGAATCGTGCCTGGGCAATGCTGTTATTCAACAGTTTTCTCGAGGATCTCCCGTTCCCTCCACCCTTACGTTCTAGATGCTGCTCCAAACCAATCTCATTCCATTCCTCATCGATTCCCAAGACCTTAGATACTAGCCACCCAAATCTCTCAACTCCATCCCTAAACTAAACAGTGTTGGTGAACAGTTAACTTTGCATATGTTTATTTTCACATTAGCTACACATAAGTAACTTAATACAAAATAATGAAAATATGCATTTTTGTCTTTGTGTAAAGTACTGACATTTGTAATTTTATGTATCATTATTGTTTCCTTCTATAAATGACTATGTACAGAAAACTTAATGTTGTAATTATCAGAATGAGTATTGATATTTTCTTACATATTATGAAATATATTTTAATATATATATTTTCTTGTGTTTCACTGACAAGTTCTTTAATATGTAAAAAATGCTTTGTGAAACATTAATAAATACTATGATATTCTGTACTCAAATTCCCAAACTTTGCGACTACAACCACGAGGTTTGCTCGTCTAAAATTACCAGAACGAAACATATGGTAAAGCTATTACAAAGCTTTGGTGCTATCAACAAGGAGCAGTGAAAGGGTGGGAATGACCTGCCTTCCTAGAACAGGTTTATTAGCTAGCAGTTTACATTTGCCAACAGCGGGGTTTCTAGGTAGTTGTTTGGGGGCGATCTTGTGTTGGAGATCTTTATCGTACTTTGGGAAATCCTCATGTTCCAAAGCAAGAGCTGAAACACTGGAGTGAGACAGAGATATGGGTAACAGTTTGCTATCTGCATGGTACCCGTGGTGCAGACAAGCAGAATTTCTAATAGGTCGAAGGTATCCTTTGCGTTAAATGATGTCACCAGTTATCAGTGATGAGAGTAGAGAAATAATATTGAAACACCTGTAAACTGCTGTTATTCAAGACATTAGTTAAAACTAGTTCGTGCATTATAAGACAGACAGTATAGTGTAGCCATTATAATCACGTCGTACCTAACTGACTTAGTGCTACGTAGTGTAACAATCAGTCAAGACGAATACCAGTACTATACAGTGACAATGTATAACTAACCATACAGCTCACTCCACCACCTAGAGTGCTTAGGCAATCTGCTGATTCCAACATCTTCATGACCTACCAAAAGCTCTCCAAGACCTTCACCAGCAAACCCCCCCCCCCCCCCCCCTTGAAGAAGTCATTGACCCCTTGAACAACACTACCCTTATGGTAACAGTGACCACACTATATTTCTGGTAGTGTTAACCCACCACTACACACTTCTGGTAATGGCCACTAAAGTCCCTTCTGAACAACGGCATTGAGATAGTAAGGGGCAGATGTTATAATTGCTACCTAGCTACATCAGCTTAGTTCAGGTCAGACCCAGGTCCCTTCACCTGGTTTACGTAGTTTACTTCCGGTCAGCTCTTATGAGGTAGTATGGGCTACCGTGACTATAACCTCTGTGGACATCAGCTCGCCAGGGTAAAGTAGTAGACCGCATCTTTGACAAACCTCTTACTGAACCTAGTGTAGTACTGCTGGTTCCCTTAACTGGGCGCACATACGTCACAAACACACCTAATTGACAACTACCCATACTGTGCACCTAGTACGCAGTAAGGTAAAGCCACAAAACTAGCAACACAATTCACAAAGCGACTACTAGAGGGCCTGCCCATGCTTTGCACCATCCACCGCACTGAACTGTCACTGGAGGGAATGCTAGACCAGTTCTGGAGGTCTGCACACCTTTGAACCAATACCCAACATCATTGTTGGATGCTCAGAGTAAACCCATCGCTCTAATCACCACGCCTCATGTCACCAGTTGGAGTAAATGGATACAGCTCTGGGTTAGCTCGGCCTCAGCTTTCGTTCTACACCTAGCTAGGGACCATCGTCGCCTGCTTCCCTTTAACAAGGTAGACTACTGTACCTCCCCGTTAATGCCGTACACCCATAGGAGTGGTACGAGGTGGCAAGATAGGAAGGCAGCTACAGCCTCAGACGTCAATGGGAGGTGTAACCCAGCCCCAACTGCACTTTGCAGCATAACCCCACAGGAACGAGCTCAAGCCCCCTGCCAGCTAGATAACCTCAACACCTAGCTCCCTCCCACTCCTTATTTCAGCCACCAATTAAAAGCACCAGACGACCGCACCCAACTGTCGCCAATTTCTGTCAGGTCTGGCATGTCTCACTAGGGATTGCAAATCCCTGGTTCCAGTGCCGCCGGACCAGCAACCCTCCCCTGGCTCACCTCAGCACTGCTAGTCCACTAGCTCCGGTCAACTCCAGCATTTATAGCAGATGGGTAAGCAGCCACCCCAGGCCACCTCCAGGACAGGTAAACCCATGGCTGTGTGCCATCCAGTACGCAGGACAGCGAAGCCCTCTTCCGATTATGTGCCATGCCATCAAGTCACACACCCAGTATTATATACTGGCCAAGGCCTGGTCAGTTATTAGAAAGGTCAGCCAGTTTAATCACCCATGTCTCTGGCCGACATGTCAAAACTTTCCCCGACCGTGACAGACACCAGCCACCCGACGTCACATGTCATATTGAACAACTTACCAAATTTTAGGAAATTTGTTAAACTTTCATTTAGACTGAGTTTTCTTAAAATAATATTCGAAACTCATGTACCAAATTTACATATGCACGGTACTTTAAAATCTTGAATAATCTGTGGAAAACATTTTACAACAAAATACATACTCAAAAATAATCAGAATATAAACGTAAATTGAAATTGAAATACACTGTAACTTGTATGTATAATTGAAATTAAATTTGGTACATCAGTTTTGTATATTATTGGGTCATTCCAAATCAATTAAACAGATTTCAGAAATTTTCCCAGTAAATTAATCCGATTTTTTAATTTTGTTTTAATGAATATAACTTGTAGTATAAAGTAGTGATTCCTATAATTTCAATGAGATTAGTTGAACAATAACTGCGAGAGGAATTTTTAAACTCACCAGTGCAAGCATTTAAGAAAACATATTGTTTCTTACAGCCATATTCCAACCCTTATTGCAAAGAAACTAATTATTTCACAATAGCAATAATAACAGTTCTTTTAGTGTGTTGTCTTGAAAATTCAAATTTATCTTGCAAATAATGCTTTGCTTAACTTATTATATAACATATGTTTCTAAAATTGGTAAACTTAATGCATTATGTTGGGAAAATGTTAACTTTTCAAATTTTTTTTCTTTTCTCAAAATTTTATTTACCCATGTTCTTAACATTTTCTGAAAGACACACCATTATTAATATAGAAAAAGTATAAATATGTGACAAAAATTTTATGACATGTGCCGCGTACCCCGTCCCACAAGTCCGTTTACCTGCCGCACCAAATCAGCAAGAACTCCACGAAACGCAGTAAGTGTGCGCACTCTACGTCTCGGGCGGTGCAGTGCAACGGTAGGGCCACGTGAGGAGAAGTGCAAGTGCAACGAGCGCCGAACATGCACAAATACAACAGGAGATCCCACATCTTATGTTTTATGATTTAAAGGGCTTAACGGCAAGGCATGTGTTACACAAGGACACGTGTTCACATAAACACACCAATGAAATACCTTAATGCCCTAATATACTCCTTTAAAGTGTTTTCCTTCATACTGTATTTTTCATTCTCAAGTGTAACCATCCTCAGCTCATATCATTGTGTCAAAGTGTAAGTATGTTCTTTTATTTTGCAAGGGTTAGTTTTAGCAATGTGTGGGATCCTCCAAAGGCAAGTGAAACTGTGTTTTTATGCAAGTGTGTTGTTAGCAAGTAGTTCCATGCAGGGTGCTGGCCCACCAATTTGGCCAGCACAGATGTTTTTCAAGTAAGTCATAGTTCATTTTGCGAGGGATGCAGACTTTTGCATACCTCAACTTTTGCATACTCATTTTCACAGCAATAGACTTAATTATCCAGAACCGTTGTTCAAATTGCCGCCGGGGACTCCGCTCCTTGTACCACCCAGACTTTACACAGCCTGGGTTGATTGTATTCGTACAACTTAAATATTGTGACCACGTGACTTTTTGTATGTTTTACCCACGCTGACGGGTTTTGCTCAGCAAGCAAATGTACGTTACCTCTATTGAGTTGTGTTAACCGATACTGAATAAATTATGCAGTGATGCAAAATACAGCTGGTATTTATTTCAGGTAGCCGCAAGGTGTTTAAGGTACGGACATTCTCCCGCCAATTTCACCATAAGTATGCAGAGGTTGCAATGAGTGTTTTTAATGGTCACATGTAACAGTAACATAAGTAAAATATTGTACAGGCATGTGGGGAACCATGATATCCCACAGCGCTGCAAGCAAGAATATATAATAATTTTCAGAGGAGTACTTCCAATCCCTGAAGGTATTCCGCCGTGGTCGTCGGCCGAATGACCCTGAAGAGAATGAGTCAGCTCTACCGACATCACTGGTATTATTCTAGGAAATAATGTCTGACGCCTCGGGTACCTAAATTCTAAAACTTCCAATTTCAACATTTTATATTTACTGCTCCTCTAACCTAACATCAATCCTCATCTGACCAGATGAAACCACGTCAGTTAATAGCTTTCTTTGTTTTTATATTAAAGTTCCAATTTTTGCTTAAATCCAGCACAATTGGCTGTTTTGAGCAACTTGTGGATAAAAAGTGACAAGTGATAACACTACTGTATTTTTTATATCTACTATATATACTGATATGTAAAATATACTGAAAGGGCATTATGTTATAAAGAAGCAGCATAAAGTTATAGAATATTTTCCATGTGTAGGTTTTAAACCCTTGGATAGTGTCTTATCTTAGCTTTATCCTCGGGCTGCTTCTGACTACTTCATTTTGATGACTTGCATGCTGCAGTCAAAACAGATGACATATCCATTCTCTTATCATGCCCAGAAACGCCAGACCACCTCCACATCAAGTTAGTGTGATGCTAGAGTCAAACTATATAGGTGTTGTCTATCAGAGTAGCAGTATTCCAGTGTAATGGCAGAGTGCTCATCTAGTGAAGCAGCTTTGGACATTTGCAGCTAGTCACAAAACTGCCTACACAAAACATTGTGGTTTCCATGTTATAAACAGTCTGCCACAATTGCAAAAAGATGTTTGGCTTTGGAGTTGTGGAATACAAGATGCCAGTAACACTTCCGTTCCATTAATCATTTTCAAGTAATTTGTTTGATGTATGCTTTTCTGCAAAGAACATGTTAGGATCCATTCAGAATACATAAGAAGTTTACCAGAAGTAGATATTCCTATAACTCAAAAAGTGAAGTTGAAAACAGGTGAAGACATGAAGGTGGGAGAGTTGTTCCAGATATATTACACTTGTTAATAGTCAAGATATTATCAATAGCAGTGATAAAGAATACAACCCAAGTGACACAAAAACATTTGAGGAGCTTTATGAAAGTATAATTTCACTTGGTTGGTCACGACTCAAACCACCCGGATACATCAGTGAAAGAAATCGACCTTCTTATGGCAGAAGAAAGCTAAAGAAGCAGATGAGGCTGTGAAGCACAAAGTCCAAGCAGCAATTGAAATTCCATAAAAAGAATTAACCAGGGATGTAGAACCATTAACTACTTGTGCTAAATGTTCAGATCTTGAAATTACATTAAATGACCTCAGGGCAAAAATGCTGTATCAACTAGGCAGAAGAAGTTATCGATATTAACTATTGCTCCTGTAAGTTGGTTGATTTCTAAAACTGCAAAAGAATTTCACATATCTCAGTATTTAGTAAGACAGGCTAGGAAACTCAAGGAAACCAAAGGAGTATTGCCTGATATAGAACAGTGCCATGTTGGTAAAGTTGCCCCTACAGCAATCACGAATTACGTGATAAGTTTTTATGAAGATGATGAGAATAGTAGATTGTGCCCTGGTAAAAAGGACTGTGTGTCTGTGAGGATTGATGGTGAGAAAATACTCAAACAGAGAAGATTATTGTTGTGTAATATTTCACAATTGCACACATCATTTACGCAACAAAACTCTGACGTAAAGGTAGGCATATCTAAATTTTTTGATTTGAGACCAAAATGGGTTGTGCCTGTGTCAAATTCATCAGCATGCTAAACTGATATTAACTGTTTTGCCACTGATATTCCTTGATCACAAAGAGGCATTGAACATTATAGTTTGTAATATTCGTAACAATGTGTGCATGATGCATAGATGTGAAAACTATCCAGGAAAAAAAAACCTTGAAGAATTTTTGAGAAATTCAGTAGCACAGAAAATGGACGATAAAGAAAAACTAACTTATAAACAGTGGGTGTAAACCGAATATGTAATGTCACTAATAACAAAGCAGGACACTGTCACTGATTTCATAGATTCATAATGTGAACAGGTAGACTGGCTGACAGTACACAGTTTCACTGCAACTGCTCAAGCTTCATATATAAAATACTGTAAGGAAAATCTGAATATTAGTGAGGTAGTTATTGTACTTGATTTCAGAGAAAATAATACTTTTATTGTACAGGACGCTGTTCAATGTTATCATTGGGACCTTTTTTGTGTTGAAGGAAGAAGTTAGAGGATGTGAACCGGGACAATATAAGAGAATGAAGACAGTAAAGACTGTTGCAGGAACAAGAAGTCACCATTTCTTTTCACCAGTCAATTGTTGTGACCTCAACATGAGTAGGTTGTCAAGCCCAAACTATCGCTATGGAACAATGGTGATTGTAGACAGTATTAAACCTGCTATACACTTTGATAGTGACAGTGTGCAGCCTGGGTGTTGTGTTGCAGTTGCTTATGAAAGTAATTGGTATCTTGGCTATTGTTGTGAGGACCGGGACCAGAACCTGCAGCATCCTGGTAGGTGTGCCTTACGTCGGCCATGCAGTTAAGGTCATGGCACCGATGGTGGAAGGCAGGGCAATTTTCAGAGTGGCAACGGTGTCATCAGAGACAATTATAAAATGGTGTACAGTTCCGGGTCAGACCCCCACTCTGTACGATACTCAGACGTGACGGGCTCCAGGGCAGCGCATCTGCAAGCCGATGAGCAGGAGACACTGGACCATGGAGGAGATGTCAGCCAGTCAGCTGCAAGGACACCTGAACCATCCCACGACGGAGGAGCTTCATGCGTGGTCGAGATATTATTCAGTGGTAGGTGAATCTCGTTTCCCAGTGCAGGCCTCTTCAGTTAGAAAAAGCTACGTGCCACAATCTAAGTGTATTAATTAATTGAAAGTAAATTAGTATTCTCAGCTTTAATATATGTTCTTTTGCTTGCAGAAACATTCTGAGGCTTCCAATCAAGCAAACTTGCTTCAATTCATATCTGTTGTTTATTGTCCTTATAGTATTTAATATTTAATTGTAATTCAAGCTGAGGATACATGTGTAGTCTTAAGAAGTCAAGGGACCAGAACAGTGGTGGAGGTGCCTGCCTTCCCACCCTTTAGCAGCCATCATAGGGTTAGTAAGTTTTCTGCTATTTTTCTCATAGTTTAGTTTAGTTATAGTCATATTTTTCACATTGTATTGTAGCATTACTTGTATAAGTTCTTATGGTTTCATCTTAGACTCAAGTATAGGGTAACTAGGTTATTTAGTATAGTGCGCAGCATAAGCGCAAGCCATTTAAACATACATGTTACTTACACCAACAGTTGCACCAGCGTATTCTATAGTCAACAGTTCATGAACATGATTAGCCTGCATCACGGCATGCAAGCAAACGAATGCATGCCTGCACTGTGTTTTAATGTAGATATAGAATAGTATATTTGCTGTAGTTGGGTTAAATGCATGTGTTTCAGTACCGCTCGTCTGTGCTTTGTGTAGTGCTAAAGGTCTATGTAATTGTAGTAGTGTAGCTAGTGCTGTAGAGGAGCACGTAGTATTGCTGCAGTGTTGCCTATAGTTTTAAGTGACAAAGTGCGTGTACACATAGTATTTGTATGCTGTGCACACTGACACCGCATAAACTTACATGAACACTAGGAGTAAAACATCACCATCTTCAGTTAAAAAGCTAGTAAGGGCATTACTGTTAGATACCTCCAAAGTGGAGAATATTTTAAAAGAACGAGAAAGGGCTTCGAAGGCAAACGTACACGTTCAAGACATTGTAAGCAGAACAGAATGAGGCACTAGACTATTCCCTTCACACTAGCCCAGACGTTTACAAGGAAGTACACACTACACTGCGTAAAGATTCTTACCTCACACCGCAAAGTTTACACGAGTTACAGTTTACACATGGATTCAGTTATAACATAACACCCCACAGTTACACAAACACAGAACCCTCTGACAAGATGGCCAACCCAAACCCCGTGCAGATTATAGTAAATCAACTGGAAAAGTTGCAGACATTTTCAGGCAGCAGTGGTGAGAATGTGGCAGAGTTTTAGAGGATTTTCAGGTGGCCAGCAAAAACTAACGGGTGGACGGACGCAGAACGATGCCAATGAAGAAGTTTCATTTAAAGGGCACTGCAAAATACACAATTAAGAACCTTTCTCATGCAGCCGAGGTAGAATTCACTTGGCCAAATATTGTGGCAAAACTCAAGGATATTATTACTCTCACAGAGATGGTGGAGAAATTCAAACAGTTGCAATACACTAAGCGGCAGCAACTCTACGAATCTTGCCAAACACATAGAGACAATGCTTTACTATCACCGCAAATACAATCCGCAGGTGACTGATGCAAGAATTTATAAGCATATTGTGGAAATTGTTGCTACCTTTCATGGGGGACAAAATCATAGGGCTAGAAAATTACACTATCGAGCAAATGGTAGACAACATTAAGCGCGTCGAATTAGGAATTTTCCGGTACAGTCGGGCTCTACCTACACAACCTTGTGACTCAACGTGGAGCGATTTCAGGCCGAAATAGCAAAACTTAAAGAGGAAATCGCCAACTTGTTTATCAAAACTCAGAAACCACCACTGCAGGCACGTGACCAGAATGATATGCAGCAAGGCAGATAGAGGGATAGAACTTCATACTGCCAGAATAACTATCCCCAGAGGCAAAATACCATGAACCAGTATTATCATCAGAGCGGCTATAATCAATATCAGCAGACACCACCCACGCCACAACTGATAGTGATAGTCAAAGAATGTTCCCATGTGCACCAAGGACCCAACTTTTTGCAGTAAAGGCGCTATTGATCCACATATCATAACCAGGCACGAGGAGGTTGGCGTAGACCACAATCTTACTACAATCAGCACCAGGGTGCTGAGACAGTATCGAAACCAAGTTCGTTTCCATACAGAGGCAGAGGAAATAACAATGGCCAGTATGAATAACCAGCTTTTGAGGGGGTTGATCGTATTTCCCCCGTAGTCAACCAGAAATGATCTAGGGACATATACACGGCAATGTTTAACAAAGTTTTTCCACACAGTCGTACGCTAAGATTAGATTAAAATGTGCACAGTAATGGCATAGTAACTATGAGCGTTCAACCGTCGCCCTACACACACCAGGAAGTACCATGCGGCAATTCCGAGAACAGTGCACCCAGAACACAGGCTAGACCGCCGCATCAGGAAATCCCAGAACGGTGAAACGGGAAGCTGTGCTGCATTCCCAGCGCATTGCAACGTTGCGCCAGCTGCCACCTCGGCCGTACACACGGGTTACTGCAACGCAAGTAGAAGTCGCAGTCGCCGCACGATGGACAGCTCATTGGACCCCGTAGCGAAGCACAAAATACATGTGCTCTGTGCTTTTAGGTCGGCACAAGGCACGCAATAGGTAATTTGTTCCCGAATCCGAAGTTTGACTTCCGCACTGATGTGGCCGCCTGGTTTAGGAATTTAAAAAATACGTTTGGTGTACGGCACGCAAAACTGCACATCAGCACAAACGTCGGGCAACATCGTGTGGAGAAAGAAATAACGTTAAGGGGACATAAGGATGGCAATGATGAAATGTACTACTGTCAAAAGCCTACTGTCAGTACGCTTTTGTTCATATGCCCACTACTCGCATTAAAGTGAAAATATTGTTTCAATGGTATTTTTGCAATTTTTTAGTGGTTTTAGTTTTTTTGTTAGGATACCTATTTTTTTCTTATGATAACCTTAATTTTTCGGGATGCTGCCTATTTTTTATCATTATGCATGAGGTAATTTGGGTAAATTTCATAGGGTTTTGAGAATTTTTTAATTATAGTTTTCAGGTTAGGATTATTCTTATTTTTTATTCAGATTAATCCTAGGCATGGTTCAGTTTTTGTCATTTTGAGGTTAGATTTTCCTTTCTTTTTTGTTCGTACAGATGCGAATCCTTTCTTTTTGGTGTTTTGGGTAATGTTTTAATAATTTTAATTGTTAATTGGGATTTTGGTTATAAATTTTGAAGTAATTTTGCTTCTGTTTTGGTGTTAGGGACAAAGAGTCTTTTTGCCCTTAACTTAGTAGTCATGGTTGGTTTGAATTTTTAATTGGTAATACCCTTTTTTGATCAATTATTTTTATTAATTTTTCTAGGCAGTGTCCTTAATTGGTTTTTATTGGAAGCAGTTTACAATTTGTTTTATCCCTTTTAGGTTTTGTGGAAAGTTCAGTCTAGTACCTTTGTCATATTTAGGGTGGAATTCAATTATTTTTAAAGTGGATTTGGAATATAAGATGGCTAGATTGTGTCCTTTTGTCATCTCGGGAATCAAAGCGTTGCAGTTGATAGTTCCCGAGCTGCTAAAAGAGGTATTTGCCATTAGTACCGAGCTGAAGTCAGCGTCAACATTTTTGGTACCGGCCACAGCTGCGAGTGTTTGCCTTCGCCGCAGCGATGGTAAAGTAGCAGTCATCATTATCCCAAATTGTTTTGTGTCATCCCGAGACGGTTTGGAACTGTTTTCAAGCCGCACATGTGTCGAAAAGTTCCTGGAGTGATTTGTCAACGTCAACGTTTTGAGTCGACAGCTGTGTGTTCATGAGCCTTAGCAGCGAAGAGGGGAGAAGTAGTGCTGCAGGCCGCAAACAAAGTCTGTACAGCTAAGGGGACAAGGGAGTGGCCTCGTACTATGCTTTAGCTGTGTGGACGGCCGCACGGATCCAAGAAGGGCTGTGATTGGCTGAAAGACCGAGTGACGTATATGGTGACATGAGGCGTGTTTTGTGGTTGGAGTCCAGCTGTGGAGGGATGTTAGGTTTTAAAGAGATGTAATAGAGTGGGGAGGGAGACAAAGAGGCGTAGACACATGGGAGGAAGGGCGCAGTCAGTCAGTCAGTCTGTGAGGAGGCTGTCGGAAGTAGAGAGGTGTCGAGACGTCGAAGAAGGTGGGAGGAGCCTTCAAGGACCGACATCATGTAGACGATAAAAGATAAGTAATCAGGACATGTAGTTATAGTTTGATTTGTAGGGGCTCCAGTTAGGCGGCATCATGTGTAAATTTAGTTTAAATAACATTACAATTGAAAAGCCAAGTAAGTTTAATGTTAATAGTAAAACAAATAATCGTACGAGAGAGTTTCAGTTTGGTCGGTAAGTCAGGAGTTTATCTGTAATGACCATAGTAAAACAGTATCGAGAGTTTTTATTTTATCTGTGTGAATAGACGTCTTCGTCCCCGTCATAAATTAGTGTCCAGTTGCTATAACGTTGTTGATAAAGAAAAGTCTATGACGTCATAATGTAAGAACAGATAAAGAAATAGATGTTTACTGTGACGGTAGGAAATGAAACAAGTTTTTAAAAAAATTAGTGACCCAGTATGATAAATGTAAATGACAAAGTAAGAACATTCAACTACAGTTAAGACGTTTTCAAGTGATTAATGGCACAAAATTACAATGTGTTGAAGGCCATCTATGATTTATAGTAATAATGATTTTATTGTACATTTTTAATGTTGGTTATTTAAATTAATTTTTGAATTGGTCTAAACAAATTATGAACTATTAATGGATTTTTTTAGTTGTTGAGGAATAGATTCCTATTTAAGTATTTGTGCAGTACAACCAAGTCAAAATTCTATTAACGCATTTGGTTAGTTAATTAAATATAATTATTGACATGAAATTATGGCTGTGCATTAATTTTTTTATGAGAAAGAATGTCATTAATTTGATTATAAAAAAAAAAATATCTTTTGTTATCTAAACTCCTTCGATTTTATACTAAAGTCATCATTTACAAATCATATTTTTTATAACTATTTTTATTTTTATATTAAAGTGTACAGTTGTTTTTGAAAACATAATATCTTATTTCTAGACACTTAATTTCACCCTCCCCTTTTAACAATCTGGTTAATTTTAAAGAAGCTATCAATTTTATTAACTATTTTATTTAATGAAATTATCATTATTTTTTTAAATTTTACCTCAGTTCCTAAATTTCATGTCCAGTCAGTGTTTACTTGTCTAAGATCACGCATTACCTCTTGCATGCAGTGAAAGTGAGTTTGATTTCTACATAAAATTGACGAAATTAAGTTTTGGGCTTCAAGGCTGCCCCTGTTTGTAAAAAGTGCCTTGTGGTGTAATAACCCTAGCAGAATTTGATACAGACGAGTAATTCAAACAGATGATAATGCAAAAATTGTTCAGAGATGAGTTTTCAACTTAAGATGTTTACCCCTAGGACGAGAGTTAATGGGTTTAGTAGTTTAAAGTAAGTTATTTGAGTTTCTCCTACATTTCCCTCCACAACGAGTCGCCGAGTTTTTAAAGCTATTTCAGTTATTTTAGTTTTGTTTTAAACATGTTGAACTCATTAAACGAGTGGTTAAAGAATAAACCAATACAAAGTTAAGATTGAGATAAATTGATTGATTACCAAGATTAAATAAGTAATGAGTGATTAAATTCCCCCAAACACCAATTTACCCTTCTCCTCCTTTTGCCCTACTTCCCTTTAACTCATTTTTCCTTGTTCCCTTTTTCTGTTACCTCTTATTTCCAAATCGGGGCGGGGGGGCCCCCGTCCAAATTCCACCTTTTTCCCCCTTCCCTTTTTCCACCTTTTCGCAAATATGCAGAAAGAATTATTACGCACTTATCGATACTGGATGTTCTAAATCTTGTATCGCCTCAACATTAGTAACCAAACAGTATCGCCTCAACATTAGTAACCAAACAGAAATTAGAACGTGTAACTCAGTAATTTACAATAGTTGGGGCAACAGAAGAAATATAACCACCCCAATTTAAGACAGATATAAAGTTAAACATTTCAGGCCCAGCAATTTTTAGTTACTGAGAACCTAAAGATGGATATAATTTTAGGGATGGATTTTGTCAAGAAATACGATGTTATACCCTTCTTGAAGCATAACATTTTATTCATTAATGGTAATGACACAGATAAAATTCTCCAAGTGCCCATTTATTCTTCTGTTATCGATAATGAGAAATTTGACAGTACCGAATACTGTATTAATGGACTAGAATCGATAGAAACCTGTCAACCAGAAGATAATTTCGCCATAATTAATTCTGAATTACATGCAAACCAAATTCAAGTAAATAACGCACTTATTACAGAATTTCAAGATTGATTTGCACATTCTATCCTACAACTTACTTAAGCAAGTCATTATCAAGTGTAAATAGAATTAACTTCACAAAAACCCATAGTGTGTAGGCCTTACTGCATCAGTGCAAATATTAGAAACAAATTACTACAACAGATCAAGGACACGCAATCTGCCGGAATGATTGAGCAGTTGGACTCAGCCTTTTCGACGCTATCTTAAGTGATTTATAAGCGATATGGGGGCCTTAGGTTACTTACCAATTTTAGCAAACTGAATCAATACATCACTAGAATCCATAATCCTCTTCCAAGCAAGGAAGACATATTAAATGCCATACAAAAGTCAAAGTTCATTACTAGCTTAGACCTGTTTTCTGGATTTAATAGTCTGCCTGTCAAAAACGAAGATTGACAAATGCTTGCGTTTTCCATCAACAGTGTTGGTCTCTAACAATATCGCTGTTTACTGATGGGTTTGCGTAGTAGCCAAGTGATGGGTTTGCGTAGTAGCCAAGTGATGGGTTTGTGTAGTAGCCAAGAACATTTCTAGCAGTTTATCAATATGTTATTAGGACCTCTTCGTTGGCATTCAGCCTTAGCATATATAGACAACATTTTCATTATTGGTAACTATTTTGAAGAAAACTTACAAAAAATATGCAAAGTATTTCAAATGTTATGAATTCATTGTCAAGGTAAACACTAAGAAATGTAACTTTGGTGAACAGGAAATAAATATATTGGGCCATTACAAAATACCTAACGGTGTTTCTACTGACCTGGATAAAGTTCATGTCATCCAACAGATGGCACCACCAAGTAACCTAAAGCAATTAAGTACAATTCTAGGAATGACGTCCTACCTCTGCCATTACATACAGAACTATGCCACAATAGCTGCACCTCTGATTGAACTTACAAAGAAAACCACAGATTACAAATGGTGTCATGAACAACAAAAGGCATTTTCTACACTCAAACAAGCCATACAGGTAGCACTAATACAACATAAGTTTGACGATGATAGGCCCACCATTTTGGCATGTGATGCCTCTCGAACGGCTATTGGGGGCCATCCTTATGCATGAAAACACTGTGAGAAAAACTCTCCAGGTAATTGTTGATTAAAAAAAAAAAAAAAACTGTCCATACCAGAAACACATTGGTCAACAACACAGAGAGAACATGGATCAATTAGATACTTCTGCAATTGCTTCCGGCAGTACCTTTACAGGAAGACTTTTTTTCTCGAAACAGACCATTCTAGCCTTCACTACTTACGCACCATGGCAGATCATAACTTACATATTCAAAAAATGGGAATAGCCGTAGCGGAATATGATTTTGGGAGAAAATCGTAACAGGTAAACTGAATGTTGTAACAGATGCCATGAGCCATATACTCACAGTCAGTCCAGCACATATGTACCCCGTAGTGGTCAATAATGTCTCTTATAGAGTTAAAAGTACATGTGAAGTTGTACCAGTTTATACAGAACGTTCGCAGAGACTTTGTATCAGAACCCCAATAAGGATATTGAGATTTGAAACATAATTTCAAAATATGTAGTTAATTTCAAAATATGTAGTTAATCACTGGACAGAGGTCAAACATTACATAAAGCCGGAAATGAGTGTAAAAGATAAATCCATAGTTAGTACAACTATTTTTAATGGAGAATACATTGCAGCATTTGCCACAGCTAAAATCATATCACTAACTTTGAGGTTAATGTCGATATTATCATGCAAAACAGTTCACAGAAAATCCAAACTACTTCTATTGACCCACTATTGCACTGTTAAATACTTATAGTCCTGGAAACAATGGAATTTACTATTTGCCCATTTTTACACATGAACAAGTATATATTAAGAAAAATGATGATAAGCTATTGCATTTATTTCCTTTAGATAACCACCCTTTCCATTTCTGGGCAAATATGAAAATGATCACCATATTGAAAAACTTGAATTAGTTCTTACTGACCCGCATAATGCCGAACCCCGTTACTTAAAATTAGCTAGGAGATATGGTATTGTGGGCACCCCGGTGGGTGAGAAAAGGCTTACATTAGTACCCACATATTATGTCCAGGAGATTATTGCAGTGCACTACAACGCCGTGCTGGGCAGAGGCCATTATGGGGTTTCAAAATTTTAGCTAAAATTAACAGTGCATATTATTGAGACACAATGTCAAAGGACGTGAAGCATATTAAAGAAACTGTCCAGTATGCCAAAAAGTTAAGTGTACTAATGCCAAATCAATGGGTCAATTAACCCCTTTTACCCCTATTGAAATCTTGGGCGATGGATGCCAAAGGACCATTGCCAGTCACCATAAGGGGTAATAAATACATATTAGTGATGACTGAGTCTTTTTAGTAAGTATATGGCTGTGAAGGCAGTGCCTAGCAATGATGCAGCTACTTGTTCTTGTTTTATAAAGGAAGTTATCTTACAATATATCTGTTCACAGCAAATTTTTACCGACCGAGGCACGTCATTCAATAATGCCCTAGTAGCTGAACTACTAAAAATGAGTCGTAACATTACCAAGCTTCAAACTATGACGTACAATCCCAAATGCAACGGTCTAGTGGAATCTATGAACCGAGTTCTAGGTACTCAGCTAGCTGCATTTGCACATAACAATACCGCAAATTGGAACCAGTATTTACAGCCCCCCATACAAGAACACAATTTTCCCCCTTCTATCTCCTTCATGGAATGGAAGCTGCAAAATCAAATCAGGTTGTAGCGGATCACTTTTCCAAAAGAGGCCACCAGTGATGCGTGAATTTGGCCAGAAACATGGGAACAAGCTAAAATCAATCATATGAAGGGGCAAATGGCTCAAAAAATTCAATTTAACGGACAGCATAGGCCCATCACTCTCAAAATTGGAGACTGGGTGTGGGTACGCAATCGTGCTAGAGCGAAAGTGGTCTGTTATAAATATAAAGGCCCCTTTCATATTGTGGATGTTCGTGGCCCTTCGACGATTCAAGTTCAATTAAATAAGACCAGCAGACCAAAACTGGACGTCACCAGCACGCGTAACATCTAAGTTGTGCACTACAAATGAGTGTTCTTACATGCTAACAAGCAATTCCATTTCACCACATTAAAATGTTACAATTTTTTTTGCAGTGAGGGTGCAATTGTGCAACTCTGAAAGTGTGACTCCACCGCTGTCAGATGTGAGGGCAAGTATCCAGAACAGCTTTCATCATGGTGGTGAGGCCGGGCCAAGCGCAGGCGAGAGACACTGAGTCGTCTACCCTCCCCGCTCACCGGTGTAGGCGTGGCCAGCATGCTGCCGCGAGGCGACACTTCCATTCTCAGTGCGACGGCGGTATCCTGCAGCTGCGGTGTCGGCCAAGAGACGTCTTCTGGCGAGCTTTCTGCTCACCATGCGATGCCATTTTCTGTATGCATGCTGGGTACCGTATTTACCCAAAAGGAAGATGAGGTTTTTTGACAGAAAAGGAATAGAAAAAATAAGGATTCATCTACAATTCAGGGTCGTCTTCAATTTAAAACCTAGGACCACAAATATCATAAATATGTGATACTGCTACTTCAGTATTTAAGTTTGTGTTACACGTACAACATTACTATGGGATTCTATTCATAACTTTTTACTCAGGAAGCAGTTAGTCCTCCAAAATTGGCGTGTCATGAGACAGAGGATTTTGACAAATACTTTTCATGCTTAAATACAGTGTGTCCTATGGTTGAACATATTTTTGTAGTGCTGTCAACTTTGACAAGGGTCCCCTTATCTGATGTCACCCAGACAGAAAACGCTTGAGTAGTAGGGGTGGGCTCGAGTTTTAGTAGGGGTGGGCAGGTTCTAATTCACTAGTCGAATGACATGTTGATTGGGATGGTCTAAAAATAGATTTTGTGGATTATTGACTAATCCGATTAATTGGCTAATCCTAATCCAATTAATTTAGAAATATAGCAAAGAGGAAGCACTTTGCTGGGAAGCAAAATGGCTCAAGTCACAAATATAACACCCATAAAAGTGTTACAGTGAAAGGAAAATGCTGCTACCATACGGTTAGGTTACCCACACCTATTTCATTGTAATTCATTTTTCCTTAAAAAAAATAAAATATATCATATGATTTATATAATAGCATTTCTCCTTGAAGGGTTTGTCACAAATTCATGTAAAAATACTTCCAACCTAAATAATTTTTTCAGCACTTCACAAGGGCAGTCTTGAATTCAGGTTTAAATATTTATTTGGGAAGGGGTAGTCTTAGATTCTGGTCATCTTCCTTTCAGGTTAATACGGTATATTGGTGTCCCATTGATGTCAATTTTGTGTACAGTGACAGTGTTCCACTATATTACAGCATTCCTCTCCACACACCCAATCTTCCAGTCTCTCTCGACATTTGGGTCCACTTAAATTGTGAATCTGAAACCTCCACTAATTGTGTCAAAGCCTAACACATACATTCTTATGTCACAAGTGTACAACAAGGGCTGGTCGACAGATTTCTGAATGAAGTGTCCTCACACACACTTCATAAGAGAGACAGTGAACTACTCAAAGAATTAGGCAACTGGTACTACAATCTCCTTACTAATAGACATTTGCGTGGCTTAGGTGCAAATTATGAACCTCCCCTAATTGTGTCAAAGCCTAATACATACATTCTTATGTCACAAGTGTACAACAAGGGCTGGTCGACAGATTTCTGAATGAAGTGTCCTCACACACACTTCATAAGAGAGGCACTGAACTACTAAAAGAATTAGGCAACTGGTGCTACAATCTCCTTACTAATAGACTCTTGCGTGGCTTAGGTGCAAATTATGAACAAATCCTCATGCAGTTAAATGCGATTACAAATAAAGTTAAAACCTCAAACAGAGATCTGAACCTCACTATCCTAGCTGTTGACACAATTAGGTTGCATGTTGAAACCAAAATTAACGGATTCGCTAATGCAGTAAATTATGTTTCCAAGATACTCCAGCAACAGAGAGATATTACTAATGATATGCAATTGGCAAAAACTAAACAGCACTTTATTACTACTGTTCTATTACACATCCTTAACAATGTTGTTATGGAGCAACAGCTATCTACCTACATACAACACTGTCAAGCTAATAAACTGCCTTTCAAGCGGTGCCTAAGGAACAATGAATTACTGACATTAAGAATTTGGAAAGTCAAATTGCATCCCTTCACTTGCATCTAAGTATTCCTACTTCACAAATACTTAAATATTACACGGCAGAGATTACTGAATGTACTCTTTCAGCGACACAAATGTTAATTAAGGTTCAAGTACCTCTCATTCAGAATGCAGCTGCTTGGTGCATTTTCAGGGTTATCCCGGTCCCCTTTCGATTCCAGAACGAGTCGTGTATTATTAAAGTACCTACACAACAATTTGCTATTAATGATCACTACTCATGAATAAAAGAAATACCACACTCACGGGAGCATCACTACAATATTTTCTACATTCCGAATGAATCAGTTACCAGTCAGGAGCATGAGAGTGCCCTGTCAGCAATTAAGTTACATGATTTAAATACACTCTTAACCAAATGCAAATATTCATGATCCTCTGACTGGCAGTTGCACATAATACAAATCTTACCGCATCAATATGTTATTTCTCACCCGCCAACAGACCTGACTTCACATTGTATTAATAACTACCTTGATAAACGTGTTGTTGACCATCAGTTGGGTAATGTTGAACTTCAGGTACCATGTGGCTGCCAGGTTCTTGTTAATGCCTCCGTTATTATTGATGCCAGCCAGCTTTGTGATGTTCGTGCTCCCCCCATGCCCAGAATTCACACTGACGTGCCGGTTCATTGGCTAACGGAAAATACATTACAATTACACCAACTTGCAATGACGTCTGGTATACATTTTAATAACGTATCCAGTGCTTTGGATATGCAATGCCAGATTAAAAATGTGTCTCTTCCTGTAATACCACCAAATGATATGTCACATTATAGTTCCACACTGCCAACCCGTACCACCTTTCACTTCCTTGGTCAGGGAAAACTTAATTATATTCCTAGTGGAACTTTGATTGTAATTTTTTCTGTACTTATAGTATTGTTTATCAAGATGCGGTGCCTTTCATTGTTACTGAATCAGATGGCTAGAGAGACCTAATGTGAGATTTAAGTTGTTTAGCCGGCTCAGGCTGGGCATATGTCATGTTTGCCGCATTACACGTGTCTAGGAAAGCCTGTTTCACGCCGGGACTTCTCTGCCTAGCTGCTTCCGTTATATTTTTAATAATATTTTAGTGTTTTCATTTTACGTTAAGTATTATTATGTAATTTACTAAGGTTGTACGGACATGACATGTTATGTTCATGTACCCTCATAGGAGCACGTAGGGCACTATGTACTAGGGTAACATGTTTGCAGGTGTGTATACGCCATGTGACATGGACCACACCACACAGATGACACCTCTGTAAACTACCAAAGCAGTATGTTACATGCTTGTGCTGTTGTCAGCACGTCACCTTGTGCCGAGCGCGCAAAGGTGCCAGCCTGCCTTTTATGCCGACTGCAGCGGCAAGGTTGCCAACACACACATGCCTAGTGGCCTGCTCTTAATTCTCATGTACTCTCCTTGTGTTCCTGCATGTCATCTCATTGTACCAAATTATCAGGGCATTAAGTAACTTTGTTGATAGCTACACTAGGATTATTGGTCTTAGTTACACTATCATTACAACCTTGTAGAGTGTCGTATCATAGGTGCCGACTTCTATCCCATCACTTCGTGTTCGGTGCCTAGGCATTCAATTTGACTTTTTTTCTTTTGCTCGCGTGAGCACTGTACATGTGGCACCGACATCCCACCCCTATTTCCGTGTGCGACACAATGCAATGGTTTGCATAAAGGCATTCTATTCCCTTCTTGTTTATATGTACAGTAGAACCTCTCTATTACGACCCCTCACGGTTCCCGATAATAGGGTTGTAATAGAGGAGGGGTCGTAATAAAAAATTTGGAAAATTTTGGGCCGATTTTGAACAACCCCTAACCCTTATGCCCCCAAACTTGCCATGTTTTGCATGAAGTTCATGTTCAATGATCCCTAGCGCATAAAACACCACTTTTTAAATTAAATATAAATATATATCTGTATGTATTTATATTTAATTCTATTAACGACAATGTGTTGGATTTCAACGAAATTTAGGTGGCATGTTGGCCTCTGTAGTGGTACAATGCCTTTGTAGTGATGCAATGAGGCCCAGCTATGTTTACAGGAATACAAAAGTTTAGTGCGGCCTACTTGAAATATTAATTAACATAAATTTTTCAGCAATAAATTCTGATATGGCATAAATAAATTCTGATATGGCATATACACGCACACTGCCTAACTCGCCAAAAATAAATTGCTTACCATAAAAAATTATCACCTTACTTAGGTATGGGTGGTGAAGGGTTGACAGAAGTAAAAAATGATTGGGATAGGTAAGGCAGAGGCGGCGGTATGCTATAGTGGTATAGTATGTGACTACAGAAAGAATTCTCAAACTGGCATGGAATACCCTCCCCCAACCCCCTCACAAAAACCAAAGTCCCCTTTTGTCCCCCAAAGTCATCATGCACTTCCTCACTCATCACGATGCCACTCTCTGCAACTCTCAACGCTTGCCCTAACTGTCCCAGCAACCTTTCAATTCACCTTCACTGCAGCCAGGGGCAGTTGCGCTTCAGAGAAGGAAGGCCCTGTTGTGAGCACCGGGAGCCAAAGTTGCAGCACCCCGGTGGGTGTGCCTCACGTCGGCCATGCTGTTGAGGTCATGGCACCAACGGTGGAAGGCAGGGCAATTTTCAGAGTGGCAACCACATAATCACAGGCGATTATAAAACGGCATACAGTTCTGGGTCAGCACCCCACTCTGTACGATACTCAAGCGTGACGGACTCCAGGGAAGGGCATCTGAAAGCCGGTGAGCAGGAGACACCGGACGACGGAGGACGTCAGCCGGTCAGCTACGAGGACACCTGAATCATCCCATAACGGAGGAGCTTCGTGCGTGGTCGAGGTATTATTCAGTGGTAGGTGAATCTCGTTTCCCAGTGCAGGCAGGTACAGTTAGGGAAAGCTACGTGCCACAATCAAAGTGTATTAATTAATTGAAAGTAAATTTGTATTCTTGTATTCTCAGCTTTAATATTTGTTCTTTTGCTTGTAGAAACATTCTGAGGCTTCCGCTCAAGCAACTTGTTTCAATTCATATTGTTGTTTATTGTCCTTAGAGTATTCAATACTTATTTGTAATTCAAGCTGAGAATAAATGTGTAGTCTTGTGAAGTATCTGAATTGTTATTTGAAGTCAAGCTTGTACCCCAGGTAATTATATAGTTAGCTGAGAGTTAACTAAATGGAGTTGATGAGTAGTTCAGAGCCTCGTCGAGGGACCAGAACACTATGTAGTTCTATGCAGTCCTGAGGAGGGTGATGTTTTGTTTCACAGTATGAGGCCAGCAGGTCCTTCTGGATCATTTTCATGGCCACAGAGCAAGAATCAGGTATGGATTCCTAATGAACATATTTTGATGACAATACCTACTCCTACAACAGTCACAGAAGGCAGTATAATATTACAGAAGAAACCCTAGAAAATATAACAAGGCTATGGGACACCTTTGTAAAGTCATAGGCTGTACAAACTTGCTGATAGTGCATGAAAACTGTAACAGTTTGTGTACAATCTTATGTTCCGTAAAAATGTTCTGCTACTCAATAACACAATGCCCTTTCAGTATATTTTACATAACAGTATAAATAAAATAAAAATAATACTGTAGTGTTATCACTTGTAACTTTTTATTTACAGGTTGCTCAAAACAGCGTATTTTGCAGCATTTAAGAAAAAAATGGAACTATAATAAAAAAAAAATGCTGTTAACACTTTAGTCACATATATTTTTTTTTTCTATGTTAATACTGGTGTATGTCTTTCAGAAAATGTATAGAACATTGGTAGCTAAAATTTTGAAATAAGGAAAAAAAAATTTAGAAAATTTAACACTTTTCCAACATAGTGCATTAAATTTGCCAACATTAGAAACAAATAATATAAAACTGGTTAAGCTCAGCACTATTAGGAAGACATATTTAAATTCTCAAGACGACACACTACAAGAACTGTTATTGTTGCTGTTGTTTGAATATGGGCATAAAAAACATTATGTTTTCTTAAGTGCATGCACTGGTGAGTTAAATAATTCATCTCCCAGCTAATATTCAAATAATCTCTCTGAAATTTTAGGAATCACTACTTCATAGTACAGGTAATAAGAAATTAAAAAATTTTTTAATCGGCGTTGCTCAGTGGGAGGCACTTGTTGAACTGATGTAGAACTACCATATTTCAATACATATGTACACATTAACATTAAGTTTCCTCTCTATAGTGTCAAACTCAAGCTGGTAAACTTTATCTCACAGCATGGTGGAGCTAGGGTGAGGAGGGGAAAGAGATGCACGTGAAAGATGGAGGGGGGGAGCAGAAGGAAGTGAAAATGACCCAGTTGTGAAAGACGAGGTGGGAGAGTGGAAGGGAGGGACGCTGAGCGAGAGACAGAAGGAAAAAAGAGAAAGGGAGTGAGCCAGCTCGGCTGGTGCTAGGTGGCCCATAAGCATTTAAACATGAGTGATAAGCTCACTTGTTCTAATTTTTATTTTACTTCCTTAGAAACTAAGTTAAACATTAAAATATACTGTATGTTGACAATTGATGAACACGTTTTGAGGGAGGATTTTTTTAAAATGCAATTATATTGTAAGTAAGCCACACCCCACTTTTTATAGTCATTTTTTTTGTAAAAATGTGCAGCCTATACATGCCAAAATACAGATTGTTATATCATATTTGAGATGGTATTTTAACATTACCTTTTGTTTTTCTAGATGTGAATAGCTTCATACGGTACAGAATGGAGCTGAAAATGTTGAACTCAATGAGCAGCAGAAGAGTAGTGAAGACAATGGCACTTATAAGGAAAAATACAATGTTTCGCCCAATGCCTGGTGTCTTCCAGTTAAAATAATTTTCCACCATTTGTATGCACGTACCGTTTGGACATAATCTGGCTTCTGGAAATTAAATTAAATACACATTCACAACTAACATAGTGCACTACACACACCTTCAAGCACATGAACCCCTATAAAAACTCCAAATTCTGGACATACGTTGGCCTGAAACTGAAACACTATTATCATCTGCAAAGCATCAGTATTGTCTCTCACCATCAAAATTAGTCAATACTACAGTATCAAACATAAAAATTTTTTTAAAAATTACAACCATCACACAAATCTGTTGCAAATGTTTAGCTTTGGTAATAAACCAAAAACAAGTGAGTCCTTTATGAATATTTAATACTGGATGGTAATCATATCTAGTATTTATACCACATGTCCAATTTCTGTACGTCTGGACATCATCACAAGAAAAGGGAGAGCATCATTGAAGAGTTCTGTAATCCGGTTTGCTGTATGTGTGGAAAGTTAACTAAGGAGATTAGTGCTTGAAAGTGAAAGACTGGAATCTAATTCCTACAATTTACATAATCATCTCCAACATTTCAAATAGCATGTTCTGTTATTGTAAAATAAACATTTACTGTGGCATCTTGTACTCTGCGTTAAACTATTTAAGCACTATAAATGGTTGTAATAAATGTTCTGTGTTTTAATTTGTAGCAAAAAATATTATTTTTTTAAATTTATGAGTTCTAAGACAATGCAGTTGAACAGTGAGGAACTAGTTTTAGAGTATGCTGCGTTCACAGAACAGCTGGCAGATGACCTTCACCTAGTCTCTGACCTTGCAAATAGCCAGACACGGTGACGGGCTGAGCTACTCAGCAGATGTCTCTATTGCATCTATTAAGAGAAGGTCATTGATTAGTTTTATAGAATGTCTGCAGCAGTATTTAAAAGAAAATTTATTCTAATTTTAATTGCCATATTTAATATATATTGAGCACACAATACTCCTGTGTATTTCTCTTAGATACAATCAAATTTGAGTGTTTTTTTTTTTTTTTTTTTTAGGTTAGACGTACTGGAGTGTAGCAGATGGTATGATGGACGAATAAAAGAGATGTTAGCGGTTATAATGTTATGGGCATGTTTATATTAATTTCAACAGGTTCTGGACCCAGTAATAATACTTGGGTTATTGAACAAGTAACCGAGCTGCATGGTTTTTCAACACAAGATATGAGGGTGAGGAACAGCAATATTTATTTCGCAGTTTCAAGTGTTAGCAGTTTGCCTTAAACAGCATTGGGAAAAGATTTTACAGCAGATGCTTATGACTAAAATTATTGTGTCTTTGCCAGATAAGTATAAGCATTTTGTGTCAACATGGGTGAAGGTCTCTGTTAATAAACAGAAGCTAATGGAACTGACATCTTGGTTATTAATTGAAGAAGAACGGATAAGAGATAAGCCCTCAGTGGAAGGGGCTTTAATGTCTAGAAGATGTGTTAGGCCTAATTCCCCTACGTACCACAGTTGTGGCAAGCTAGGTCACGTTATAGCAAACTGTTTCCAAAACAAAGATAGAGTAGAAAGGGATAAAGGCAAATTAATGTGCTTCTACTCTAAAAAGGTGGGTCACTTCATAAAAATACTGCAGATTAAGGATTGCAAAAGATGGAAAAAGGACCAGTAGTGGCACTCAGAACGAGACCTGCATGAATGATATATAAGTGCAGCGTTGTTTGAGAAAAGTTTGAATTCAGAGGACTGGTATGTCAATAGTAGAGCCTCTAAACATATGTGCTCACAAAAAATTTTGTTTTCAGAACTTAGTGCTTACAGGAAACACAAAATATTGTGATAGGCAACAGTTCGAGGTTAGTGCATGAAGGGATTGGAATGGTGAAGGTAGAGGCATTTAATGGTGATTCTTGGGTGAGTTCAGAGCTACAAGATGTATTGTTCGTTCATCCCAGACATTAAGTTCAATCTGTTTTCTGTAGGTGCTGCTCTGAGAAAGGGCTACGAAATGATTTGGAATGAAGAAAATTGTAAGTTAGTTAAAAATCATAATATTTGAGCCATTGAACTGCAGCAAGGGGAATTGTACAAAATGGAATTTAAGCATATTTTAGAGTCAGCTGTACCATGTCTAGGTTCTGAGGATAAATGTACACTGTATACCTGGCATAAGAATATGGTACACCAAAATGTGCAACAAGTGAAATCTGTTCTTGAAAAGCATCACATAGCGGTTACAATCAAAGACAATTTTTTCTGTCAACCTTCTATTAAAGGGAAGCAACACAGACTCCATTTTCACTCAAGCAGAACAAAGACTACAGATACCTGCAAAATTGTCCATATGGGCATTTGTGGGCCAATGGAATCAACATCATTAAGAGGAGCAAGGTACTTCCTGCTGATAGTTGATGACTTAAGTAACTACAGGTTCGTGAATTTTCTAAAACGAAATCAGAAGCTGTAGAGAAATTGAATGTGTTTCTGCAATTAGCCAAAACACAGACAGGGAATGAAGTAAGAATACTAAGAACAGGCAACGACACAGAGTTGGTGAGTCAGGAAATTATAAGGGTGACTGAAACCTTGGGCATTCGGCACCAAAAGGCTGCTCCGTACTGCCCAGAACAAAATGGTAAGGTAGAGTGTGAGATGTGAACTATAGTTGAAGCGGCTAGAACAATTCTACAGGCCAAAAATCTGGAAAAACACTTGTGGGCAGAAGCAGTAAACACTACTGTGCATGTAATTTACAGGACAGGTAGGATCTCTGTAAAATATAAGAGTCCGTATGAAGTGTGGTTCGACTTGGAGGCAGACATAAAAGAGCTTCATGTATTTGGTTCAGAAATATATACCCATGTACCCAAGGAAAAAAAGAAGTGGGATCCTAAGTGTGTTAAGGGAATGTTTGTGGGCTACCAAGAAATATCAAAAGCTTTCAGGGTTTATATTCCTGGCCAAAGGAAAATAGAGATCTTGAGAAAGATTATCTTCAGGCAGGAACAAAGCTACATAAAATAAGTGGTACCATCTGTTTGTGAAAGTGATAGAAATATTAATGACACAGAGGAGAGAGAGGAAATGCAGAGACTCATGAAGACCCTGCTCTGTCAGAAGAGGAGGAGCAAGACTTTAATAAAGGTTTTGAGCCAAGGGGACAAACCGTTGTGGCGAGTGGATGTAGTGAACCACCTTCGCACACTAGGGCTGAGGCCAACACAATGGCTAAAGATACACGTCATATAACACGGGAAGAAGAACTAGTTACAGAAAATAATCAGAAGAGAGATTGCTTGAGGGACTGCACATGTTTAAAGAAACCTAAAAGGCCCTGTATGAGACAGATTTTTGTACTTTAGAAGAACCCCTTAGTTACCAGGGTGCCATGGAGAGTGAGGACAGTGCAATGTGGAAACTTGCTATCAACACTGAACTGAAATCTATTGCAGAAAATAATACATTGAATGAAGTGGTAGCCCTGGATAATTCTCACATAATAGGATCTAAGTGGGTGTTTAAACATGATCAGAATGGAAAACCAACGCAGTACAAAGCAAGGTTGGTTGCAAAGGGCTTTGAGCAAAAGCATGACTCGGATCTGGGCAAAATCTATGCACCAGTTGCAAATCAATTAGACCTACCAGCTAACCAGATGGATGTTCAAAGCGCCTTTCTTTATGGAAATATTGAAGAGCAAGTTTTCTTGGCAAAACCTGAAGGAGTAAAATGTGATGGAAAAACTGTGTATTGACTAAACAAATCCATCTACGGTTTACAAAAATCTCCAAAACATTGGAATCACAAATTCAATCAGGTGATAGAACAAGAGGGTTTCCAGAGATCTAAACATGACAGTTGTTTGTATGTGAAAACATCCTTAAAATTCAAAATATATGTGCTTTTGTACGTAGATTATCTACTGATAGTAGGAGATAGTGAAAAGGAAATTGAAAAGCTGAAGGCAAAAGAAAAGGAAAACTTCAAAATGAAAGATCTCGGGTAAGCTTCAAATTACTTGGGAATATACAACTATCAAGACAGAAAATCAGGTATTCGAAAAATAAACCAAACCCACTTTTTGAAATCAGTCTTAGCAAGGTATGGAATGGAAAATTGTAGACCTGTAATGACCCCGATTGACCCTTCCTTCAAAATGTTGAAAACTGACCAAATGTCTGAAGACAAGGAATTGGAAACAAGATGTCGCCAGCTGATTGGAAGCCTTATGTATGCAGCAGTGGAGTCAAGACCTGACTTGAGTGCTAAAATTAGTTTTTTGAGCAGGCACCAGAACAGTGCCAGTGATCAGTTGTGGACAGCCTTGAAACGTGTCTTGCGTTTCATCAGAGGAACTCTATAACAGTCACTAGTGTACAAACGTCAGCAGACAACTTCAGGGGTACAGGGATATGTTGATGCTGACTGGGAGGCAATTTAGATGACAGAAAATGAACATCAGGGTTTGTGGTTCAAGTTCACGGTTGTACGGTGACATGGGCATCAAAGAAACAATCTACAGTGGCGTTATCAACAGAGGCTGAGTATATGGCCCTCAGCTCATCAGGATACGATATTTGTTGGATAAGATGAGTTCTTGGTGACCTTGGTGTTTTTCAGTCAGGTGAGTATGTGCTGATCTACAAAGAGAACCAGGCAGCTATTAGAGTGTCGAAGAATCCTGAAAACCACAAAAGAATGAAGCATGTGGACATTCGCCACCACTTTATAAGGGAAAATATCCTTGAGGGTATAGTCGAGGTACAGTAGGTTAGTACTCATGACCAAGTGGCTGATGGACTCACAAAAACACTTAACAGACCCCTATTTCTTAAGTTTATAAAAGGTCTTGAACTGGCAGGCTGTGAGCCAAACACTGAATTGTAAACTCTGTATTTCTTGTCTCGTTTTTGTTTGCCTAGTCAGTTTGTTATAAGTAAATATTTTGTGAGTGAATTCAATTCTGTTAAGTGTGTGACATTTAACAGCATAGTCTTTTTAAGTTAAAGGTTAGCTGGAAATTTATTGATGTATAATTTTATTGAGGGGAGGTATTAGAGACAATCGAATTTACGAGTGTTTTCTTAAGATTGGCTGTACTGGAGTGTAGAAGACTGTATGATGGAGAAATAAAAGAGATGTGAGCGGTTATAATGTTATGGGCGTGTTTATATTCATTTCAACAATTTCAATAAATACTTGCAACTGTCTTTGTTTAGAACAGCAACATATAATCCTCCCCTCGGTAAGGTGGACCTATTGTAACTCATGACAAACCTTACCCCAATTAGTGGGATTCACTGAATATCAAAGTGTGTATGGTTGTGATATTGTAATGTACTGGAGTGCATAATAAATTGTCCCCTAATTGAAAAGATTTTTGAGGTGGAATGTTTCTATTTACTATACACTATCGAAGTTCCAATTAGTATAATTTGAGGAGCTGCGAGAACTTTCGGCACAGTCCACCACACTCCACTTACAAATAAATACTGTTTACTGTACTGTTTTTACGGGGAATATCAAAAAATGTCCATACATGTGGGATTTCAGTAGATGAGGGTTCTGACATGTACATCAATAAAATACAACTTCTGACCTTGTTAGACTTCATTTTGAGTATAGTGAGAGCTGTACATTATATGTGAAAAAAGTTTATCTCATAAACACAATAAAAATGGTAATTTTCGAAAAAGTATTACTGTATTAGTATTACTGTCAATAATACATTTAAAACATTTCACCTAAACTCATTTAAATAAAGAAAATAACATCTCAAAATACCGCATATAATTTATTATAATCCGACGCCAAATCCAAGCTGACATAAAACTTTCAAACCTTCAGAAAATGAAAATAACATGACACCAAAAGAAGTCAAATTTTGGATGTCCCATGTGCACTCTATCAGCTAATAGCACACTGAGAATTTATCTATCCAGCAGTGTGTTCGCGTAGACTGTGGGGGAGGGGGGAAGGGGAAGCGACGAGAGGCTTACCCCTCCGCGCCACTACACATTGCAGATGCCTTGCACACGTGGCAAATGTCTGTCTTCTAAAGTAAATAGTTATATTTCACAGAAAAAAACCTGTAATTTTGAGAGAGAAATGAATGCATAAGGTGAATATAAAATGTATGTATTTACAGTTTTTAAATTAATAATTAATCATTGAAATCAACATCGTCTGAATTTCCGTGTTGCGAGTTACACTGCACCTGGTTTGATTTTTAGACAACCAAAAGTGTCGCATATACCCTAACATTTTAACAGTTTATTAAAAAGACACGTCTCTATTGAAATTAATTAATATAAATCCTCCAATTTCCCTGCAAGAGTTACTGAAAATGAACTTTATGCTTGGTTATACAAGTCATTCGATGTTCAAACAATTTTTGGTGATATGGGGAAGTCAAGTGTAAACTTCTGCACATATAATTTTATTCACGAATATGCTGCACTTAGAGTTAAATTAGTGATGCATTTTAAAATCATGTTCATTTTACACCACATAAAAAACACAGACCCTATGGGAAAAAGACCTATAATCACAAAAAAAAATTAACATCTTTGAAAATAATAATTTCTCATTGAAATGTATTGCATTACATTTTCAGGCGAAAACATTTGCTTTTGAAATACTAGTGATGCGAGGTGCAACTGTTTTGTGTGATGGATAACATTAATAAAATTTCTAAGTTCACCAGTCACACATTTGCTCTGTGGCCGGTGTGTGAAAGCAAGCAAATGGTGGGGGGGGGGGGGGGGGGGGGGAGAGAGAGAAGTTACTTTTTCTTTTGCTAGACAACAGCTTCCTCACTCTATGGCATGTACAGTGAGCAAGGAAGGTGCGCGGCACGAAGGCAGAGAGAGAGGATGCTAGGTCGCCACGCTGGTTGCTAGGCAACCACTTCCTCTCTTGTCAGGTATGTAAGGAGAAGTAGCAAGCCAGACTCGCACATCCACCATGCAGCAGTGTCAGACAGACATGATGGGAAGACAGATAACGTGCCGCAAAGCAGTGACAAACGGCGGCGCACGTGATGTATTTCACATCCAGTTACTGGAGGTTTGCATAAACAACCAGTTTAAAATGATCCAAAATATATTTCGATCGATGCAACATCTGATAAACGATACAAGCGGTTAGCTTTTATCATTATTTATATAGATTTACCGGTTCTACTGAAAAATAACTGAAAATACGGTTTATCGATATGTGTTTATGATACAACGAGAGTTAACTGTATTGTCACAAAGTACCAGACAAGGTCAGGAATCAAGCTTTGGACTTCAAAGGTGGACAAAGCAATGACAAATCACTGGTTTATATGGTCACATGCAAACTACAATCACAATAGGTACTGCCCATAAAAAAAAGTAGTAAAAATATTGTGATCCAGTTGTAATAACAGTTGTTTAAAAATTTCTGGCAACAACTCCCTTCCCAGCCCATCTATGCACATTTAACATAAGTGATCAAGATCTTCTTTTATTAGACTTTGGTCAAAATCAAATAAATGTATAGACCTAGCATAAAAACTAATTATGAAAATGTTTTAAAGAAAGTAATAATGAAACAAATATGGATCTGGGGAAAAGGTACTGAGCATCGTATATGGGAAGAATTTAAGGATGATAAAAGGTAAATGGAGGACGATTTTCTTGTATGTAGTTAATCTTGAGAGGAATCAGTCACAGAAAATTATTTAAAAACATAAATGGTGGGGTCAAAAGTGCAGTCGCGCAAGGAGGAGGATGGCCAAAAATTTTTCAGGAAAGAAATATTTAGTTTGTAATTAAAATCTATAAAAATCACAAGAAAATCTAAATACACATGGACAAATGTGGGAGCTGTTTTGGAGGATCCCACCACTGATATCTTACAAACTCTCTCTCTCGAAACACAGACTGCGAACCACCCATCAAGTTGATTACACATTTGTGTTGCTGGTCTAGTAAGGAGTCCAGCTTATGTTAACAGAAGAATTTTCCACCGTAGATATTTCATACAAAAATATAACAGCACTCTGAAAAAATTAATTTACACTGTCTGCATGAGCAAGGGCCACAGAAAATTGAACAACATGCTGATACCGGAAAGGCACATATTTGTAATAAAATTTTAAAATAAATGAAAATAATGCATTGAGATAAAAATTATATTATTAGAAAAAATTTTGATTTTTTTTTTGTTTTAAGCAGTAGGTGCTGTCCAAGATGGTGGACAAAGGTGGAGGTTGCATGACATCATCCAAGACGTTCATTGTGGTGTTATGGTCCCTGCTGTTGGGAGCAAGATCAATGGATTTTCTGAGTGCTCTTCTATTCTGTATTTACAAAATATGGTTTTCTTTTTTCTAAACTCTAGATGACTATGTATAGAAAACATTCTGTTGAGAGTAGAGCTATGCCGATTAGAAACTCTGCCGAATTTGCAGATGTTGATTCAATCTGCACTTCTGCTTATGCCTATGTTGGAACTGCATATCATTTTTGCCAATATGACAAACATAAAATGTTGCTGTAGTTCGGAGTTATTCTTCAGTATAAATAACTGGTCAAGTTTTGCCTTTGTTAAGGCCGGGCAGGCCCCACCATATTTTGTACACTATTTAGAACCTACCATTCATAGCAGCATTTCTCAGAACCGGGGAATGCAGCATTCTCATTTAATTTACGGCTTTCCCGGTAGAAGCACTGTGGTCGAGAAGTTAGGGGAGGCTCTTACGTTACCCCTAAACCCAAGTTTACAACTCTGGCCGGTGTGGTGGAGAAGGGATCTTAGCCCTCTCTTCTTTGCCCCCGAAACAACCATGCAAGGGTCAGTGAATGTTCTCTCTGTTATCTGAAGGTTGTAAGGTCGCCAAATTTAGGGTGAACGTGAGTGAAAGGGTGTTTTTTCGAGATGCCAAAATGTCATAGTGGTATTACGAGAGGAAGAAAACGGACCAAGTATTCAAGGGCAGTGCATGCTTTACACAATGCTAGATCACTGAAAGAAAAGAGAATGGAAACAACATTCTTCCAATGTTTTAAGTACTGATGAAGTACTTATGAAAGAATAACCACTTTAATGCATCTCACTCTTATATTACAGTTAAAGTATATTATAAAAATAATTCCAAAGCCCTTTGACATATTTGAAAACTACTTTTTCAAACAGCCGGATCTGATAACGTGCTAGCAGGGTCCATTGTAATTTGTCTTGGGACGATAATTAAAATTTTCTACATGTGGTGAACCAATAAAGAAATTGAGTTACTGCAATCTTAGGGTGGGACACACTATAGAACTTATTTGAAATAACACACTTCACTATAAATAATTATAAACATTTCTAACTTTTTCTAACTTTTCGCAACAAAGTGTTCTCGTAATCACAAATAAGATTACTTTAAATTTCTTTTCGGTTAGTTTCACACATGGTAAATCTTTCAAAATAAAAAAGAAAGAGTGAAGAGTTTTGGGTGGCTCTTAACAGCGAGATCTTGAGAGCTGATGAGAGTTATTGAAGTGAGTATGGAGCGGCGCCGGATTGAAGGGGCAGGGGAAACAGGAGATCCCCGAGAAAACCCGCCGACCAGTGATATCGTCCGGCAAGATTCCCACATGCAAAAATCTGGAGGACTCCGCTAGGGATCAAACCCGGATCGTTTTGGTCAGAGGTAAGCAATCTGACCGCTTGACTGCCGCTGCCCCTTTTAAATAAAGATAAATAACTGTTGAACTGTTGGTAATATCAGCTTAGATGAACCTCTTCATTACTTTTACAATACATAGAATTGGGAATGGCTATTACGATTCAACAAAAATAACTTCTTTTTCATTAGTCAATATCTAATAGCATTCGTTTCTGAGTTACAGAATTAGCAGACATGAATGACTAAGCATGCATACATAATGAAATATATAAACTTTACATGCAAGGATTCTTTTTATAGCTAATACAATCATATAAATTATCATTTCACCACGAGCTTGCATAAACCGAACCATGAGCTTACTTTGATACATAAAAATATTAATATGTAATGGATTGTACGTGGATGTCAAGATAACTATAGTATAATCAACTGGGGGTTAAATCAACACATTGAAATTTAAAAGCAAACCAAATTCCTTCTGACAAATTATTTCCCAACAAAATTTAAATGGTGCCGTGATGGCATAGTGTCTAGAGTGCTCGCAGTCCACCAAGGCAATCCGGGTTCTATCTTTTTCAAACTGGTACATTCCCAGATTTTTGCACGTGAGAATAGTGCCGGATTACGCTGCTGCCTGGCGGGCTTTTTTCTGGGATTTTCCGTGTCTCCTGTTCTTGCATTCTGATAATGCTCAGAGACTAGAGTCTACCTCACCCTCACTGGCCGCCCAAATCTCTTAACTCATTTTTGAATGTAGGGAGAAAGTTAACAACTGTGGGTGCTGTTGAAGGCATTACACGAAAGCTACAACAGACACGTGTTTTTATGAGTTTGTTATCATATCGTTCATAATGCAAGTAGGCCCTAAATAAGTTGAAATTATATTGAGAACAACTGTCGTTCTACTTTAGCCGACAGTCTAGGATCAAGGATATGAAATGCAAACAAGAAAACTGGCCATTCTTGTCAATTATTTCTTGAAGTATTACCTTTGCAATTTTATTTCTTGCAGCTCAGAAGATATAATGTTACCGACCAGGAATGAAATTCCGTGGTATCATGCAAACAATGCGAATCAGATAAAAACCTACTCTAAAAAAGCACTGATAACTATGCTGATCACTTCAATGCCTGCTCCCAGCAATATTATAGCAGATAGGTATGTAACAAATTAGTAAAAATATTTTAGAATGCATAATGAAGTTGATACATTAATTTTTGGGCCTAAGTTGAAATGAAAATATGTTTCCCAGTGTTTAGAAAGTTCAGCCACAAATATTAGGAATGGATGACAGTGATGCTATTTTACCACTCATAACTGCAAGTCCACCATGCCCAGCACATATGGTGAGTCAATCAAAAACTTACCCAAGAGAAACGCTTGTTACGAAAAAGAACCCTCCAACACCTGTTCCTTTGGAAGATTTTGACATGAGGTACGGTCACAATATATTAACTGTGAATTGAAGGTGTTTAGTATATATATAGTCACAAAATTATTACAAGTAAAATCTTTAATAGCACGTTCCTGACAAAATTTTTTTTATCATACTTCTTTGTGGCCACGGGTCTCACCAACATTTCACCCAAGAGGGATTGGTACGGGGGGGGGGGGGGGGGGTAAATAGGAATAACTAAAAGAAAAAAATTAAATTAAAAAGGTGTTTTTAACCTGGGAATTACTTTATAAAAGAACACCAATCTCCCCACTACAGTGAGTGGTCTGGGGGTCCTGCCCCCGGAAAATTTTTTTTTGTGCAAATTGGTGATATTTAAGCAGTTTTTTTACCTACACTTTAAAGATATCATGGGTAGAAATAAACCTTGTGCCTTGCCCACTCAAAATCAGGATTATCTTTATACCATGATAATCATAACATCAGACACTTTAAATATATGAAAAAATTTATGGTAATCTGTGGCTGTCCATGCTTTTTTTTTTCTTTTTACAAAATGTAGCAAATATTTTTTATGTTGTACAAACTAGACTTCCTTTACCTTTACAACAACCGCAAATATAATGTTTCAGTATATAAATATCACAACTCAAATACTTGACAAAAAAAATCAAGTTTCCAAGGGAGGGGCCAAGTGCCCTCCCTTTGCCACTCCCCCCATCCTCTCACAATTGCTGACGTCCATGTTTGTGGCCTAAGGGCTGGGTCCTGGGTGCGTGGCATGCCATCACAATTATTGTGTGACGGTAGTGCCATACCAGTAAGTGTAGAACTGACTACCTTTACCTTAATATTTTTCGTGATCAACTATTAAAGAATGCCTCGCCAATTGACACGCAGCTTTGCAACATTCATTATAAATGGCTTTAGTTATGTACATGTACTGTACAAACACACACACATATGAGTTCTGTATTCTACCTAAAATGTAATCTCTTTTGTGTTTCAGTGACGAGGAACTTCCGCCCCTTATAATAGAAACTGACCTTATAATAGAAACTGACACTAATGCCTACACAGCTAACAAGTCGTCAACAATTATTCAAGGTCGTCGTGTTATTGATCTGTGCTTCTTTATGAAAGAGTATGACCGCATCTTTAAACATGCCATGGTATGTACTGGAGGGAAATTCATTTTGCAGAACAAAAAGAGGACTGGATTAAGAGTACACTGAAGTTCGAATGAGTGGCTTGTGACAGAATTGAACATATATTTACAGAACCCCTAGAATATGGCCACAATATCAACACAGCATTCATGTGGGGTGCAGTCTGTGCAGGAATAGGACATACTCAAGCAGAGGAACTATTTTCCATAATGGATGTTCTAGTTCTTGGGGGAGGGGGGGGGGACATTTCATGGAACATGAGAAAATCATCGGAAAGGTGAGATCCAATGTACTGCTCATTGTTAATTGAAAATGTCAATGCTGAAAATGTTATCATTTAAATACTTCAGCTGAAGTATCATTTTCACATTTTTTTTTACGTTAAAACGTAAAATGGGACATCCATTATGAAAGAAGAATGTGGCAGTGCTTACACAGTTTCTATCACTTATGCTTAACTTACCCGATTCACAATAAATATTTACATGTTTCATGATAAGTTACTTAAAAACTGCTTTGGCATTTCGTAGGTGGGGAGGAAAAACTGATGAAGATAGCTGATGCGGTAGAAGAAGAAAAAAGGCTTGCAGTTGAAAATGGCGAAACTGATCAAGACTACCCGTTCATCACCATGATAGTCGATGTTGGTTTGTCAAACAGATCATACGGCTATGGTTTTTCTTCTAACAGCGGTGTGGTGAGTCATTCCCCTGATAACAGACTTAATTTAACTATCGGACTACAAATTTCCTTAATTTATTTTACAATCACGCAAAATTATTCACAATAAGTAACTTACATTTCTAAAGTTATTATGAACTGTTTCAAGCCTGTGGCTGCGACTTACTTCCAGAGCTCCAGCGCAGCCGGAATCATAACAACTTCGTTGCATTGACGAGCTTTCAATTAATGTTTGGATTTTTATATTAGACTGTTAATGTGTCTGTTAACATGATGGTTGTATGCATGCTTATGAATCCCATTAGTAATGGGAGGGGGCTATGGTGGTCAAGTGGTCAGATAGCGTGCCTCCCACCAAGGCGAACTGGGTTAGATCTCTGACAGGGTCATTCCAAATTTTCTTATGTGACAACTGTGCGAGACAATGTCGCTGGTCGACGGATTCTCTCGGGGATGTCCTGTTTCTCCTGCCCTAGTATTCCAGCATTGCTCTGTACATACATCATTCAACTTCCATTGGCTCTCACGACCATCATTATTAAAAGCCGCCAAAATCTCTCCACTACACCCATTAGTATTGGGGGTTATGTGTTTCAGGTCTAGATAAAACTAATTAATGATAGCAATAATTTATACAACATTTGCTTGCCTATTATTTTTAAGGAGGAATAGTCCTGTATGGAAACTACCTAGGACATGTCAGTGAAAAAAAAGTATATCTCCACATACGGACATTTCTGCTAAAGTAAATGTTCGCATTTAATGGCGCGAATGCGGTACGGAGGATGGAAGATCGGCAAAAAATGTCCCTCGTTTGCTACTTTTGTTGTTTGTTGCTTAGGGACTAGAATTCGTTTTACAAATGGATTTTGTCCTCGGTCGCCTGACAGTCAGTAATGGTTTTATGGTCTCTCAATTTCACTCAAACAGTTGTAATACCACCTTTAAGTTGGATGACATGTCCGTAAACATGAATCTTGACCTGCTCAATTCAGTATTGATTTTGTTCTAATTTAAAGAATAGTATAAAATATTTTATTTTAAACCTGTATTTAAGCAGAGCTTATTATAATAGATTTCCTTGAATGCAATTGTAGTAACATTTGTAAGTCATTAACATGTTGAAACACTGGCAGAATAAGTTGACACAAAAATGTGATGGCAAATTAGCTAATATTTTTGTTACAGTTTTAAAGTTGTTAAGTTTACTTGCAAATGTCATTGCTTGTCAGAGCTTGTTAAGGAGTGCTATAAACAAGCTTTCTATGTGTTCGCACTCTTAGAGATACATGTGTCGTGTGACGTTGATATTTTTTCTAGCCATGCACATGGAATTACTCACAATTTTGTAGCCCCGAGTTTCAAATAAAGTTCTTTCGGTAACATTATAACATCACATGCAAATTGACCTATGTAATTATCAATGCTTGCAAAGAAATACTGAAAATAACGGCTACTAAATGTAATTGGTGTGAAAGAGATTGAGAATCTCCCAATGTTGCTATGTGGTGGAAGTAATTTGCCTTTGTTTAGTTATAATACTTTAATGTACAAATTCCATTTTAAAACCATGTTTCAATTTGTTAAGATTAATCAGTTATTAATTAGCTAATGTTTTATTCCTACAGGTGAGAGTTACTGGCAAAAGAACCAACAAGATTCTATACATTGGTATCGAAAACAAGTTTTGTTACAAGTTTGCAGCCAAGGGAAGTGAAAGTCTAACTGAATATGACTGCAACATAAACTACGCAGGTCTGTCTACTGGTATGGAACAGGGAATAATAGTGGAAGGACTCAAACACATTTTCCAAAAGCATGGTGTCTGGGCAAAATATGTAATTGGAGATGGCGACTCCATGTATCTCAAAAGCTCCATTTCTTGTAGATTTAGTTCCTAGTGTATCACTGTATGATTTACAGAGTAACCCCCTCTTCTCAAGAATTTAGGTGAATAATTTAAATGCTAAATGCACCAAGTAAGTAGATTTTAAAGTATCTGTCGGATAATAGATAATTAATACCTAACGTAAGAATTTCCAGCCAGGCAGTTAATAAATAATGATCCCATTAGGGGTTTTTTACAATAATGTCCCCTTAGTTACTCAATCATTAAATTTGTTAAAATTGCATACACGTTTCATTTAACTCCTTACTGTGCCACATTAGTATTACAAGAGCAATGCTTGCATGCTGGAATAATAATAATGCAATGAACCATTGCAGCAGTAATACTGCTGTATAAACTCAATCGGGAATACAAAAAAGATTGAATAAAAAACAAATCAAATCACTTGGATCATATGTGCTACGTCTGAAATTTACTCATCTATTTTATTCACGCATAGAATATGAATTAATATCGTGCACTTATAAATGGTCACTCAGCATTTTATGAAGAATGAGCTATATAATATTCCCCTTCGGAGGTTAATATATTTTCTAACTGTTCTCCAACATTGGTATGTATCAAGAGTTTCACTAAGGGGCATTTTAATGTGCGCCACCTCCATATTCTATAAATCAAAATTTATCGTCGACTGTACGCCCCTTGGTCATCATTTAAACATATTTTTAAAAGTGGCGGAAAAGCAACAAGAAAAAATGGGGCCACGTTTAGCAGAAGTTTCCTATGTGATAACATGAAACCACTTTACGGACATATTTGATGTTTTACGCAATTTTCGCAAATAGGATCACCGCTGAAAGGCCATGAGACTAAAACGTGGTTTACGAAAAGACTTCACACAATTTAGTGCTCCGCGTGTGGAGGCGATACGGTTGTTGATTCACGTGTTGGTATGGCCCTTATAGTGTATCTGCTTCCTTACTTTTAACGCTGGAATTACCACGAGGTAGACGGGCCAACACTTATGATTGCTGCAAAATAAATCTATATTTATACACTTTTTTTTTTTTTACTTTTTTATTCTCGTGCCTTTTAAAAACTATTTGCCACCCTTCCGTTGTGTAAATATGTTGACCTCATTAACTATTTTGTTATGATAATAAAATGCAGGGATCGTTAATAGAAAATGGATAAAATCATACTTGCAGCTATGAGTTACTATAAAAAACATTGCCGCTGCAGATATACAAAAATGATTAACAGTTCCGAATCTGTAATATTGCACAAGACTTTGCTGAGACAAGGCATAATTATTAAATACTCGGTGATAGAAAAACATTCATATGCAAATAGGAAACTTAATATATTTATTCATTTCATTTTAAATCAGTGTTACAAGCAGTGTGACACTCTGGACACAACACAACTAGAACTGTAAAGTGTGCTACCTCTATGGTGTGCGTTCAACTGGCTCGGCCTGGGGCGAGTAGCCCTAGGATGACTTCCAGGCTGGAAAAGATTTAGCAACATAGCTTTATGAGTCACACTTCCTTTCTTGCGGTATTGCAGCAACTGCCCATCCCCCTCCCCGGCATAATTTGTCATGGCTATACGCTCCAACCCCCTGTGTGGCTGATCAGACAACATCTTTCCCCCTTCCTCCCAAAACATTTCAACCCGACTTTTATAACCAGCCAGGTCCTTGGTGGTTCTACCAGTGGCTACCAGATGGTAGCACATACCACACTGGCAAATCATAAAAATTATGATTGAGGAAGTAGTAAACTGGAACTAAAAGTGCTTCTATTTAGTACACATTTGAGAACAGATTGATAGGTTTTCAATTCTGGTATATAATTTCCATGGTCTGTCGTTTTTAAATAAACGATAAATAACATATGGCTATAATAAAAACCAATTTTAGGAATGCCTGTTCACATGGCAAAGTTTTAGTGGGTCTAGTTTTACGAAAACTGGTTAATCAATTTTTTTACAACAATTTCCACGAACACCAAATACCAATATCCCCCCCCCCCCCCCCCCAGGAATGCACAAATACCAAAATACCACCCCTCCCCCTCCCACACCTTCTTTTCAAAGGTGGTATACATTCTTACATACAGGATATGCCTACTATTGAATTCAAAGTACATAATTCAGCTTCATGGTATGATATGACAATAAACTCTGTAAAGTCTGATACTTTTATGGTGGTTATAATTCTCAGGATGTTAAAGTATGTAGGTAGCCAAATAATATTTAAGTAAATGTCACTTAATTTCAGTAGTTTTAATAACTCTCATTTACTAACTCAAATGTTGAGTATTAAAGGTCTACATATAAAATAATTTTATAATAACTTTTCTCAAATACTTACGTGTTCAGAGAGCCACGCTGTGAATAAAAACTTATTTATGACTAACTCAGTGTTAATATTTACACTGAAGTTCAGTTGCACAACCTCCCTCCTCAAAATTATGAATACATCCCTAGACTTGTTCTTGGGCACCTAACGAAAAACTGTCTTTCAGTTCAGAGATGTTACCAAGCACTCTAGAGAAGCAGATGTGACATACAGTAACAATATATCAAACAAACATGTTACTTACACACTAAAAAGATGATCCACCTACTCAAGATTGAAGACATCATAAAGTTCATTTTCCTTAGCGATAAATTTTGGAATGTTACAGTTCCTGCTGATACATGAGACACTTCTTTATGATGTTGGAGCGCCTTCATTGGGTGCTTAAATTGAAAGAATTTTGTTTGATAAACATGTTATAATTTACTTGATATCAAAAAGTTGTCATACAAGTTTGTATGGCCAGTAAGCTTTACATATTGAAACCCTCCAGAACCAGAGTGTTAGAGTTTGAAACAAAAATAACACAGAGAAATGTTTATAGCAATGAAATGTGGGCCCAATTACGGTATCAGATTTATTTTATTTTGAGGGAAAAAGGAAAAAAGCGAGCAGCGTGAGGGGGGGGGGGCGACTGCTTTAGTTTATCGTCTTTCATGAGATAGGTTTATTTTGATGTTCTTACAATGCTGGACTAACATAGCCCCAATGCACATGACACGACAGCCAAGAGCCAATGAAATACAAGATAGGTTGTCGTAAGCCCGACCGATTCTGTCATCCGACCAGCAATTTTGGATTAGAAATTATTTCTATTCTTCGTCATGTCGTGCGGCACAATGCACAGAATGTACAACATTGCAAAATGAAATTTTATTACAAGCTTACCCTACAATGGTAAATACGCAGCTTAAAAGAAAAATGAATTGAAAACTACTGTATCTAACATTTAAAAATAATAATTTTACTTTTGTATGCATTAGTGACACTAATTTGTCATCATTGTGTATTACAATTTTCCTCTTGTTCACCACCTTTGAGACTAAAGTAGCATATCACTGCCTTCTAAATAGTTAGGTTAAATGCAGAGCGCGTGGTGTGGGTCGTGCTGTGAATTCAAATAGTCACATTGAAATGGGTCGTGGTTGCGTTTTGGTCATGTCGTGCTGTGTTGGTAGGGTCTATGTGGTTCCGGCATAAGTGTGTGGCATTTTGAGTTGCATATTGTTTTGATGGAGCAGTGGAAAATTTTGCTTGTATGGAAATAACATTTAAATTATTTAACTTCTAAAATTATCACTTTAATCAAAATACAAAACACGATACATACGTCGCTGTTCGTATACGTACAGCTGCAGCAATATTACCGAAGTTAACCTTACACTCGAATTTACGATGTAGAGAAACAAATAATATTCACTCACTACAAAAGTGTGGAAAGTGCAGCCTTTTTTCAGGCCTCGTGCATTTGAATAATTATATTAACGGTTTACAAATACATTTACAAAACACGCAAACATACTGTTTACTGTTGCAACCTTTTGAACACACGTTTTCTATGGCAATCCTTGTGAGTTTACTTCACTAAAATCACGTTTGTTCGCCACTAGCATTAAATAATTTATTTGCAAAACCATTCAGTAAAATCAACACTCTGCATGTTTCCTGATACAAACAAACTTAAACTTATATATGGAAATTATATTCATGTCAATTCATTGTGCAAGTCAGTTAGGAAAATGGTGGAACCAGAAGTTTTAACGATGTGCTGATAAATATTACATTTCACTCAACAAAACGCACTACAATGGTACCTACAACCAACTATGTTTGTAAAAAGCAAATAAAAATTTAAAAATAATTAACTACAGATTAAATATTCTGACAATACCAATAAGATATTTGTATAATAAACACTATGAAAAAAAAAAGTGCACACACAACTGCCTTCACCGGGCGGGAAACATAAACATGGCAAACCATTGGTTGGAAAAAAATTACTGTTCATATATGTCGACATACTCTGTCATAAATGCTGAACGTGTTTTTTAAGTCCCATTACTAATAGCCAAGAAATTTTAATATTGCTTTGGAATCATAATTTAAACCATAAATAGTGTAAGTATAATTAAGGTTTTAAATTAGGACTATTAGTTCCGAGTACTATTTTCTTCCAAAACCGTTATCAAAATAGCCAACCTAACAACACGGATCCTGCAGCAGTTCATCAGCTGATACAATACTGTAGGAGCCAGAGCATTTACTGTTTACATACTGGGTAGGTTGGTCACATTGTCTGTAAAATTTGAGGCCACTTATATAAAATGGACTATATTTTCTTTAAAAGACAGACATTTGCCATGTCTGCAAGGCATCGGCAATGTGTAGCAGCGTGGAGGGATAATCCTTTCATCGTTTCCCCTTCCCAACCTAGCCTACGCGAACACGCTGCCAGATAGATAAATTCTCTACGCCCTCTCAGCTGATCGAGTGCGCGTGGAACACTCAACATTTGACTTATTTCAGTGTCATATTATTTTTATTTTCTTAAGGTTTGAAAATTTTATGTCAGTTTGGATTTGGTGTCGGATTGTAAACAATTATATACTGTAGTTTGAGATGTTATTTTCTTTATTTAAAACATATGAATTAGAACCCACTGGACATAGAGTATATACTAATGTGGTTGGATATACAAACAAGTACATGAATGTATCATTCTTTACATACCTATGCAACACTGGTGAGGAATTTCTTCGGAGCAGAAGGACATAAAGGAAGCACAGGTCTTTAAGAGCATGGCATTGTTGTACATGTGGTTCATACCACTGCCCAGCGAGTATAGAGGAAACAGGATGATGAACACCCAGTCCAGTATTTCTCCAGCAGCTTCCAGTCCCAGGCTGGGCAAACTGAACGTTGTCACCAGCAACATTCCAGCCATACCTATACACAGACATCTGAGTAAGAGACTTCTCCATGGCCCTTACACAAAATAAATTATTTACAGAATGCAGTGGTTTGAAATTGTAATACAAAAAAAAATTACATAACTGATTATGTTTACATTAAGCTACCTATTTGACTATCAGTTACCCACAGTAGTACTGAATGTGTTTAGGGAGAAAGTTGGACAATGAAAAAACCTAGCAATTATATGGTAAAACTCATTCACATATTTATGAATGCAGCAGCAGTACAGCACTTATAAGGTATGTCTTTGATAAGGTTTGTAAGATACTGGCATTTTGACAAGCCATGGTTCTCAGAATAGTGAAGAGACAAGAAGAACATTGTTACTTATACACTTGAGCATTTGCAAATCTGTGTGCTGTCTGTGTGTCATACTATCTGTGCTGAGTATTTATGTAACACAGCGCAAATATAATAATAAAAATAGTAATGTGCAATATATATGTTTAATTGAAATAATATACAGAGTGACAAATGCAAAACAATGTACGGTCCAGTAGAGTTTTGTTACAATTTATAATTCTGCCATTGGCTGGACTAAAATTGTTAAGCTTCCAGACAGCGATTGCCTGGATAGTACCCCTGCCTGCAATGACTGCAAGATATTAGTAAGGCCAAAAGGACAGCCCAAAGTCATGATTACCCTTCTTAAGAGTATCTGGGATCATAATGATGGGCCCAGCCTAAAACTTTTGAATTCATCTTGGAGGAGAGATTGGCATAAGCAAGTCAAACTCATGGCTCCCAGCCTGCATGCAAGCCGGCTCATACACATGTAGTCCCAGTTTATTACATAGAAACATGTGGAATGTGACCTGCATTCAGTGTCCAAACAATAGACTTGAAAATGGAACGTGGCGTATAGTTATTTTGAGGTTATAAGTGTTGAAGCGTGCCGCTTATACCTATATATTATACACGGCTACAGCTCATCCCACGTGCTTCTACCAACTACAAGAAACAAGTACCAGATGTCTAGCAGAATGCGTTCTCACCAGGGACATGTAAGATAATTTGTTTCCCGGACTGTTCCTAACCTGCCCATCTCTCTCTCTACTAAGAGTAAGAGAAATTAACCGGAACTGATTAGCCAGACTTTGAGAGTCTTCTAAACACCTCGTGGCGTTCACAATCAACAACATGACTGACGTCAACAACCAGTCAGAGCCACAGGCTAACTGCAGGCCGTCATAGAATTAGAAGTGTGTAACCACGTCATATGCTAGGACTTGGGGATTAACCGAATCATGTGGACCGAGTGCAACCAAGAATTTCATTACCTCTGCCTTGACTGGGCTGACGAGATACGAAACAGAGGTGTTGGAGTTCTGGTGCGAGCCGTGTCGAGCTCAACAGGACAGGTTCTGCAGCTGGATAACCTGTCCAGGCCGTGGTATGAAATTCGTACACTGTATCCTGTGCAATTAACCATATCACCATACGTGTATCGGGTAACCGGTGGAACGAATCGCTGGACCTGGTATGGTGTACCGATGTGAAACTTGTATACGAGCTGCGGAATACCAATCGTCTAACCCCGACCACCTGGTAGGATATGTACAACCAAGTGGTTAAATTCCAGGACATTCTGCGACCGGCAGCTCCGAGGGACTGTGACTTCCCAATTATGCCAGCCGACCACACAAAGACCCAGTTTCTTTCACAAACAAATGTGAGAGGAACTGGCAGAGCACAATGTACCCAAGAAACAATGGGTAAGTCTAGCAAAAACACAGCTTACCGGCACAGCGATGGAGTGGTGGAACCAGTATGGGGAATTTGTGTCTGACAGGCCCCAACTCTGTAAACAGCTAGCCAACAATTTTACCGGCGAAGATGTATTAGCAACACTCACGATAGAATTTTAAAGTAAGACACAGGAACCAAATGATGAAGCTGAAATCTTTATCAGGCAGAAGGAGCGAATGTATCACCACATTTTCCCCAAAGGAAACGAAGCCAGTGCCATGCTATATCAGCAGAATGCTCTTACACAAACTAAGGAATTCCTTAATATGCCCCAAGCCCTTGACCCTTGAAGAACTCATTGACCGCACAATACAAGCGGAGAGGGATTTCAGGGAGCAAGAGGTACTCGACAGGCTACATGCAAATAGGACCGCTGACTCGAGACACGCCACACTAGACGACATGTTGAAAACAATAGTCAAAGAAAATATGAATGGAAATACTCCCCGAATTAAGGTGAAAGTCAACCAGCATGCTGTCGCAGCTGCCATCGACACAGCAGCCTCTGGTAACTTTGTTCACCAAGACCTACTTACCCCTCACCAGAGGTCCCACAAACACACCTTATGATGGGAATGTTCAGATGGCCCAGCCGAACCATCTCCTAAAAGAGGAAGGGAGGATACGACAGGCTGTGCATGTTGGTGGGAGGACCGAACATACAAATTACTTGGTGGGCCCTGAAAAAGGAGAATCAATTATCCTGCGACAACCCTGGCTACGGCAGCAGAAATGCATCATGCACAACACTGCGTGCACATTGGGAAGATGGATAAGCGCTTCACGGTCTACTGGGAAAGAACCATGGTACCTCTGTGCAGCACCCAGCCCCACCAAGAAATACTAAAATGCCGGTGCAGCTGTTACAGCTGCATGTGCTTCAACCCCAACTGGACCAACTCCGCCTCCAACTCACAAGGGTGAGACAGGGGACAAGGAAACCCCAAAGCCATCCTAAACCAACCCTATCACCAAGTCGACTGAAGATGTTCTCTCCCAAAATTTAACCAATATCTAATAGTTATGCTCGCAAGCATCACGCCGCACATAAGCGAACTACCTCAGCAAGCAGCAAGGTCTCTTGGTGGAGTCCAAGGGACCGAGAACCCAGACAAGGACCTCGCAGCTCCAGTCGAATATTGGAGCAATCTGAACACTCACAGGTAAAGGATGATGGAAGGTGTCCACAGTCCTTCCCCACCACCTACTTCTGCTCCAGAACCAGGGGTCGATGCAACCAGCCTGGCAATAGAGTAGAATGCGGACCTGGAGCTAGTACCACCAGCGGTGACAACGCAGCCCAGTCCACCAATACCAATGGGCCCCTAGAACAAATGGAACCAGAAACCACTCCAAAGGTTAGCCAGGGAAAGGAAACTACCGAACCCCCTCGGACATTGAACCAAGTGACCAATTAGGTGGACCACAATTCCACCTACGATCATCACACACCAACTAAAGGTACACGTATAGAATCCACTAACATCCCTGAGGATAAGGACCCCGACAGTGCACTCGCTTGTGGAACACTTAGTACACCAGGGATGGCTAGCAATAGCGACACTGATGCCCTACACCGCCCGTCTGCTGACAAAGTGAAGAATAAGATGTTGACTTTCAACACGAGTGCCACTGAGGTTGCAGGGCCATCCTTCCCTTAGGACAACAGTATGGATGTCGATGGCAATGATGTTCTGCAGCCACCCAGCCAGGAGATGACTGCACCATTTAACCCTATTGCTGCGCCCCTCCCTCCAGCAGATCGAACTGATGTCGAACAGATCCAATGGTGCCCAGAAACAGCTACCCATCTGGTAGGAACCCGTGCAGTCAAGGTTAAAGTCCCTGGAGGGCTGCTCCCTCGCACTGTCTCATCAACCTTGGCAGCTATATCCTCCCCAACGGTTCCCATACAAGACGATGCCCCAGCACCCCGTGCTGAACCCCAAAAGTTGATGCCCCCTCGTTCCGCTAAAGCTGGATCATCACCTGGCCGGTATAAGGAATTACCCTGGCAGCCAACGGCACATTTCATGTGGCCATACCTGAGGCACACTGAGCTACGGCAGAGAGCAAACCCTAAGTAAGTCAGTGCTCCATAACCCAATGCCACGAACCAGTGATTATAAAGAAACAATAAGGAGTTGTTATAGACTATTTTCGCTAAGCCTCAGTTTCCGATAGCAACAGACAAACATTAGTAGTGTAGTCACATTCAGCCATGAAACCGTTGGCTATCGACAACAGGGTAGGAGTAATATGACAGACAGTGTATTGAATAGTAGTTAGTAGCTCATAAATGTAAAGAAAATTAAGTGTTACATTAAGGGCACTTCAAAGGCCTACACTAAGGACAGACAATGTAAGGCATCAGTAAACATTTGCCAGTTATAACACATATGATGCATAGACGCTTTTAACATGCGCAATGGAAGGAAATAAACAATGACAATGCATAACAGTTAGTAGCTATACCAATCACCTTGAACTAGTAACCCAGTTTCAGACATTTATCAACGATAAGACGTTGCTAAATATGCACAGGTAAAACTATAAACCAGACAGTCAGTGTAACAAATGAGACGTTATGTGGAATTGGCAGTTATGCAGCCATTCCCAACACAGTGCAACATGTAGTTATCACCAGGTAGATGTAAATAAACAGTGGCCGACAGCCCGCGTATAAATTGGTAACACCGATAGACACTCACCACTGACAGTGTTACACAAAGATAGAGACTTCATAGCGCATAATTAGCTTTGAAAAAGTAAAATGGACTCCCTCCAAGGAGAGAATATGATAGTACAGTTTTGTATATATTAATTAATAAATTTTATGTAAGTTAAGTAAATGTATAAATAAAACCATGAGTTTTCAGAGCAATTTGTTCCATCTATTGATTTTTGTATGAGGGTAATATGTTAACTTATGTCACTTTTGCAGCTCTTATCATGTATAACTTTGACTGAGAGTCGAACCCGAAGGACTAAGCCCAAGGGCTTCATTGTACTCAAATTCAAAGAACCGCTAAGTACAAAATGATTTGAGTGATAAAATGTAGTTCTAGTGCCATGTTTAGTTTGTAGGGTGATCTCTTACAATATGTTTTATTCGTAAATATATTTTAACATACTCACTTTTCAATCTGTGGCTCGTCAGACCCAAGTTATGGAAGGCCTGGGGTTGGCAACCTCTATTGTCACACATAACTGTTGGCTTGCGGTGACCCACAGGTTGCCCCACAGATGTAGCCAGATTTTTCTTCAAATTAATACACCATCGCAAGTAACGTGACAGTTATCCTCCTACTGCCTTCCATGAGTATGGCTTTGTGTTTAAGTATTTTCCCTTTGTTTTCACGTGCTATTTTTTATTTGTGTAGCTCGTTGCAGGTTTCAAATGTATATACTTTATATCATGTAACCACAGCACTTATGCTGTATTTGTCACAGCATGTCTATTCATGGTCGCGTAGGACACCTGGTACAAAGCGTCAACCTTGACAGTAATCGTTCCACAGGAGGGTAAAGACATTAGCAGCACGATGCACTGGCCGGGCGAGGGGAGGAGAGGATGAGCCAGCTTGTAGTAAGAGTGAGACAGAGCTACGGTTATTTTTTTGCCCAGCCCGACATGTTTCCATGCCGCCCCTACAAATAGAGCTGGTGCAAAGTTAGAATGTGTAATGATGAAACCCTTTTCATAGTAATCTCAAGTTGAAACAGTCTAAGATAATGTTGAATATTTGTACGCAGCAGAAGTTGATGGACCTGGTTTACATGATAATCGGTCTTGGTGTGAGAATCCATTTGTATTGTTTCCAATGTCATTCACTTTAAGCTTGACATAACTGCTGAAGTTAATACTATGCTACTATACCATTTGCTTTTTACTTAAATTTTCTGTAAGCGCTAGTGACATTAACAAGGAAGGCCCTTCATGATGAGCTTATGGTGAGTATGAGATACATTACCTAGGATATATCACTCTGCCTTGTGTGGTCCGCAACACTGTGCACAAACTACAGTTTGAAGTTGTGGAGGTCATCCAGGTTGTTCCTCTACTGGATGTAGTAGAAAGAAGCTTGCTACACACTGAGTCTGGTACCAGTCAGTGCTCTGAGTCTTCATTCAGTATCCAGTGTGGAAGAAACACTGCGAGAGTTCCAGGATGTGTTTACAGGGGTACGGGAGCTTCCACTTACTAGCCTTGTTGATTCTAATATATCAGCTGTTGCTAAATCTTGTCATAGGGTTCCTTGCAGTTTGTTTATCATATTGAAGTTAACATTAAAAGTCTTAGAAAAGTCTGGTGTGATTTCCAACATAAATAATCCTACTGCTTGGGTCAGCAATTTTCAATTGTTGAAAAACTAAGTTGTGTTCTAAGACTGTGTCTCGATCCCAACAATTTTAAAGCCACTCTGCATGAAATGCACCTAATTCCTTCACCAGAGGATCTAGCTTCAAGACTACATCTTACAGAGACTTGACAGGAAACACGAATGAAAAACCAACATTACAGTATATAAACCATTACTTGAGACCGAACATAGGGGCAAAATATTCATGTTTCTCTAGAGTTTGAGGTTTAGTCAAAATAGCAGATATTATTCTTTCTGTTGGCAGATAATCAAGCTTAATTATCTTTTCCTGCAAATTTTCTCGGATAAATGATGTCTGATATCGACATGCTTTGACCTCGGACTTGTAATGTTTGTTTTTAGCTACTCAAATTACACCTCTGTTATCACAGTACAGTATATCATTGAAGGTTTGTGCTCAGGGTCTGGCTGCAGTTCTTTACACAGCATCCTAAACCACAAAGTTTCTTGTGCAATGAAATTGAGGGCCATATATTCTGCCTCTACAGTAATTAAGGCCACTGTTCTCTGCTTTCTACTGAACCATCGGACCAAACCACCCATGAATTTAATGCTGCTACCTGTGAGTGATTGAGTGCCTGTTATACTCACTCCCCCAGTCGCCATCATTGATGCTTAACACTTCTTGATCACAGTTTCTGCCCTTGGTTCCCTTCAGGTACCTGAATATTCTCTTTAGAACAAGCCAGTGACATTTCTGTGGGCTTATGTTGAATGGCTCATACTATTGACAGCACAAGTTATATTTGGTCTAGATATTTGTGAAACATACAGAAAACTGCCAACAGCTTGTTGGTAAGGCATCTTTTCACTACACAGCCCTACATTTTCACTATAACCCATGTCCAGGTTATTTGAGGAGGATCGAAGGTTGCGGTTAAATTCAGCTGGTGATGGGACTGGCTTACAGTCTCATATGCAAAATTTCTTTAACATCATGTCAATGTATAGAGTCTGGTTGATCCACAGTTTCCCGTTTTTCCAGTTGCAGGCGATCTCCATGTCAAGGCAATTCTTGATTTTTTTTCCAGATTTTTCATCTGGAACACAATTTCCAGCCTTCTTTGAACTAATTTCTGTAGATGATGTTCATTCGAGAAGCTACTGAGGTCACAAACGTATACAGCACACACAAGACCTTTTCTTGTCTGTTTGAAATAAACACATGGGTCCGCTTTGGACTGTTGGGAGTCCCATTTCTGTAAGAACATGATGTAAACAATGTTTCCAACATCTCCCACTTTGCTTCAGTCCATTCACTGCATTTCATAGAGGCCAGACTTCGCCAAGTGGATTTTCTTCTAGTTTTTCTGGAAGCTCATAATTTATTTCATCTAAAAAAACCACAAACGTACACAATTTTTACGTCTATGTGAGTTATTTCCAAGTCCTCTTTGGCAGACAATGCAAACACGTACCTCAGAGAGGAATACTTCAAGACTGGAGAAAAGGTTTCTTCATAATCGCTCCCTGGTCTTTGACCACAGCCCTTGACTACTAACAGAGCTTTGAAATTGGTCTCTTTGGTGCTTGAGTTTTTTAGTTTGAACACCCATCTGAAATTGAATGCATCAATTACCTGTGGTAATTCAGTCCATTCATAATTCTCATTACAGATGAATGATGTTAATTCATTATCCATGGCTTCCTTCCATTTTGAGGCTTGTGAACTTACTAGCACTTCCCCTGGTGTGAGTGGTTCATTACTGTCTGACACAAGATAAGACACAAAGTCTGGGTTTCTTTTGTTTCGCATACAGTTGGACGTTCTTAACTGCTCAGTTTTAGAACTGGTTGGTTCTCCTTCTCTTTCAAAACCATGGAACAGCTCTTCATCTGAATCAGAAGTAATGTTGTCACTTTCTTGTTTATCTTTTGATTCTTGCATGATGCCGTTGGTATCGACCATGGTCTGTGCAAAAGTATCTTCAACCTCCTTCAGTTGATTTTCAATAATTTTGTCTTTAAGGAAGATCACATCTCTACAGAGTGTGACTTTCCGGGTGACTGGGTTCATTAATCGATAACCCTTGGTATAGTCCCATTAGCTGACAAATATAATTTTTGTAGAGCAGGGGTCCCACTTTTTCCTTTCCTTCTTTGGAGTTTGCACCATGGCATCACAGCCAAAGATCCTAAAGTGACGAAGGTTTGGTTTCCTTGAGTGCCATACCTCGAAGGGAGTTTTAGCTTTTAGCGTCCAGTCTTTGAGTTGAGCATCTATTGATGTAAACAGCTGTCAATACCGCTTCAATTCAATAGGATTTCGGCAGTCCTGCATCCTGGAACAGACATTGTGCTTTTTCAACTATTTTATGGTTGGCACACTCAGCAACTCCATTTTGGTGTGATGAAGCCTAACTGTGCGCTGGTGTTTGTTGGTTCACAAACTCAGTTCCGTTGTCAGATAGCAAACATCTCATTCTCTTACCCATCTAATTTTCTACATGGACACACTACTCTTTGAATACTTCAGTTATTTGACCTTTACTTTCTATAAAATACACATGTGTGTCCTTGAATAATCGTCTTACAATAAAGTATCGGCTGCCTCCTATGGATGTCATTTCCATTTGGTCCACATAAATCTGTGTGTACCAATTTCAGGTATTCTGTGGCCCTGAATGCATCTCTCTTGAATGGCAGGCGACTTTGTTTACCTTTAGCACACACTTCTCACGGGAACTTACTAGTTTGCATATTTTCGATACCATTAGCCATTGTATTTAAAAAGATCATACTTTTCCTGTTTAAATGGTGTAACCTATGTTGCCATAAATCCTCACTACATGTGACAGCATATTCTCAACCCATACTACTGGAGTGGGGCGTCTCCAACATACCATTATTAACTGTGGCTGAGGCTATTAGGTAGTTCATTATAGGAATGCAGAATTTTCCCACCTGTTGCATTGAGAACAACAGTATTTCCTTTACTTGTGATCTTACTAATAGAGAGGAGGTTAGCTACAACTTCTGGTGCATAATGTAACTCGTGGGCTTCAATAACAGTGGTATTATTATTATTTACAGACAATTCTATATCCACGTTTCCAACAGATTCTGTGAGTAGTGGTTCACTGATTGCAGTAAGTATCATCAAATTAGAATCAGAGAGGGAAGTCTCTAGTTTGTTTTTTGTTAAATGCACTGATGCACGCGAGTCCGTGAACCACACAGAATGACTTTTATTTGCATCTGCGAACATACACGCCAAAAATGCATTATTACTTTTCTTTTCAGACCATTTGTTGTAACTCGACTTAGTCTGTTCATCACAGTTTCTCTTATTACAACAGTCTGCAGCGAAATGTCCAACATGATTGTAGTTGCAAAACCTGTGGGGTTGTTTATTTTGTTTACATCTGTTTTGTTTACTGTTGTTGCCAGGGCGTGTCTCACTGTTTGCGGATTAACTACTTTACAGCGCCGTATCTTCATTTGTGGATTGTGCATGCCTTTCTCCTTTCTTATAATTTTGCTGTCAGTTTGTTTTGATTACGTCCACCGCGATTCAGATCTCTGAGCTGTCCAGTTCCTACATCATAGGCTTACATTCTTCTAGGAACCCAGCAAATAACAACGTTCCAACCCATTCCTCCAATATACAGAACTCTACCTCTCATAAACGTGGTGCCGTAGAGGTTATCTGGTTGACATACTCGTCTACCGAACTGCCAATATCTAGGCAAGTTAACACTATCTGGCGCAACAAGCCAACTTTTCTGGTAAGACCAGAGTCTTTGGACAACGTTTGTATTGTGTACCATGCTTGTTTGACCATTTCACACATTTTGATATGGTGAATTAGGTCCTTTTCTACTAACAACTGTATTTTACATAGTGCTTTCCGATCCTTTTATTTTGTGTCCTCTGCCTTCACAGTACCTTACACAATGTCCCACTGGTATTCCAGATTTAATAAGCCTTTCATATGAAACTTCCATGATGCATAGTTTTCTCACCCTCGCAAGTTTTCCACAAAGGATAAAACATTTGATGCCTTTTTTGTGGTGCGAACTTTGCGATGAAAATTTTTACATTACTTTCATTCTCACAGCAAACAACCTCATCTTTTTACTAATCGCTACCTGGGCCCATAACCTTTCTTAGGATATAGTGGAATTATTACACTAATAGTACTTAGTACTGAATTTTTTAATGCACAATACATCACATCATGACCACACTAATCGGTAAGCCAAGGACACAAAAAAAACTACTACTCGAGTCACAGGAATCACACACACAAATAGATGGGTACTATGTGAACCACATGTACCTTAGAAACTATTTACAGCTGAACATGTAGATACTATTGTGAGCATGCCAGTGTCCAGAAACAAGAAAGAGTATAATTTTTTCTTGGTACAGTAAAATATGTAGGAACAATTATTTATACCTTAGCAAAAGTCTTGGCTCCTTTAAGACTCCTCACATGTAAAAATGTACATTGACAGTGGCCAGATGAACACAAGATCGCAGTGCAGTCTTAAAGAATCTTATCTCTTCTGCATCTGTTCTACGTGTTTATGATCCTAACCAGGAACATGTAATCCAAACTGATGCCTCCTCTCTTGGAATTGGTGGTTATAATTTATAGAATGACAGGACAGTTGCAATATCTTCCAAAAGCATAACTAGCATTTAACAGAAGTGGGTGCCCACTGAGCAAGAATTCTCAACTTTTAAGTTTAATTGTGAAAGGTTCAACGAGTTCACCTATGGGAAGTTGGTTACAGTTTACAGTGACCATTCATCTCTGGTAGATATCATGAAAAGGGAGTTTAACGCTTTGTCACTACATCTTCAGAATATCTGTCTTAAAATTACTGATGTGTCAATATGTGTGATCCACCAACCAGGACATGAAATGTGTATTTTGCCACTGCCCAAGATCAACAAAGCGATTCGTGAGGACTGGCCTAATACAAATGTTGTCCTATCAAACACTTGTAAAACATTTAGGAAACTTGGGCACTGCTGTGGTAGATGGCTTAATTTCCGAAGAACCAAGAATTTTTGTCTTACTGGCATTGACGCCTCGCCCCCGCACTGGGACCTGGACAGAGTGCAGTGGGAGGGGCTCCCTTGCCATCTACTTATCCTGGTGTCCTGGGGCCATCTCCAAACTGCTGTGGGTTCTCGCCATCAGGTTAATTGTGGTCCCCCGGTACTTCGTCACTTCTTCCATACTTGTGTGGTTTGGTTCTCTGTGGGTGTTCAGTCGTAAGGCGCGCCATGGTGTTGCCCCAATACATGCTACTCATTTTATTCCCCACTCTGTCTCCAATGCTCCATCACTTGCGGTTTCCACCCCCACTCACACTCTTCCTTTCTCGTTCAATTCCACCTACTTTCTCTTCCTTGTACACTTTCTGCCTCCATTCGCAATCACATTCCCACTTTCCTTTCTGGTTCGCTGTCATCTCATTCTCTTGCATCCTCCTCCTCGTTCACTCATCCCTCCTAGCTCACTTCCACTTGCTTTCTCACGCTCTTCTCCTCATTCACTTCCCCCTTCTTGCTCACTGCCACTTGCCCTCTCACTCTCCCATTCTCACTCACTTGCACTTGCTCTGTCACGCTCTCCTCGCTCGCTTCTATCTCCTCTCTCTCTCTCTCCCCTTCCCGTTCATTTGCACTTTCGGGTTGTCGCTAAGAAGGTCTTACTGAGGCCCCTGGTATCATTACCAGCCGGCATGGTTGCTTGGGTGTCCATGGGACTCAAACTGAGGTAGAGCTTTGTTGGGATTAAGGGCACTGGTGGCTGTGCTGCTTTATCCCTCTTGCCCTCTATCTTCATGTTATTATCCACCATCCGGTGGTCTAGTGGCCTCCTGCATGTTTTCCCTGGGACATCACTCAATGCTGGGATCCCAGTGGTGTTAGGTAATTGTAATAGGATCTTAAGCTGGTTGGTACCTATTTGGTGATTCACCTCCTCACTGTTGATTTATTGTTGTATTTACAGGTTCGCTGGGGCTTGCCAGTGATAAGCCATTCTACCCTGCTTGCCTAAATATAATCACTGCTGTCCGCAGTAAATTATACAGTATTGGTTTGTTAGCCACGGTCGTACAAGGATAACATGTTCCCCTAAATGCAGTGTGCAAAAGAATTATGTTTCTACTGTTTCTATACTCGTGGACACTGGTAACATGACAATTCTCTCCATGGCCAGTGATGACACATATTGGGCCCGTTGGATTATTCAGGAACTTTCCTTTACATGGAGTTTATGTTCGGGGGTAAGCAGCTGGCTTAGAATGAAATTTCGAACTGCGGCGGTATCCAAAACAGCCTTAATATTGCAGTTACTGATCCGGACCTGGATCCGAAAGGTGGGTATTGCAGGCCTCAGATTGCTCAAGGTTAGGAGTCTTTTTACCCTCTCACTTATGCCAGGGGCGAAAGGTGACTCAATGTCATGGCAGCAGCATTTCCCAACCACCTGTTTCTCATTGTTCTGGTAGCTCCCCTTTCTTGTCATGAGGGGGGCAATTAGGTCGGCACTAGCCTGGTCCTTGGTGGCTATTTCCCTACCGGCTGTGATGTGGGCTTTCATTGTGGAGCAGTCGCGATGTAGGTGCCTCTCTGGACAACACTTCGCTTCTGGCGGATTTGGCATTTTTTGGCATTCATATTGGGTGGGCGCCTGGGGGCGGGTAACAGGCATGCCAGAGCATCTGCCTTCTCCTGCTCTTGGTAATCGATTTCAGCTTCGCTCACTCTCTGTACTGGTTCCTCTATCCTGGTTGCCCACAGGTGTTGAAGGGCACTTCATAAGGCTGATATTCATAATTTTGCAATAATGTGCACACCCTCCACTTCAGTTCCTTCAGGAGCAATTCGGGAATACATCTGCACTTAGCTTCCAAATAAATATCACTGCTTCCTCTTGCTTTCGCTTTTTCTCCATTAAGAACTCTATACATATGGCAGTGAGTACAATTAAGGGCAGCACCCTTTAACTGGTTATGTGCCTTCAGCACCCATTGCTTGTTGGGAACCCTACTGGCTTTGAACTCGTGCTTACTAGAATTTATAAAAAAAATTGGCATCTTCATGGGGCTTTCCTGAAAATTTGGGCAGTACTATCGCCTTGGGTATTCTCCGTTCCTGTTCTGAACAGCTATTGAGGGCTCGGCCTAGGTTTGAAAGGTTTTCCCATTCTACTCGTCTTTGGCATAAATCGCAATAGTATACCATGCCCCTATTGGCATCGTCGGGTCATCCTAAACAAAGATTGTGGAATGTCTGTGGACGTGTCGCAAATGGGATTCATTGTGTTTTGCGTACTGGGATATTAATTAGGTCGCAGTGTGTTTGCTGATCCCAGCAACTATGACTATGGTAATCTATCCCTTTTATTGGTCAGGATTTATTGAACCAACCAATACATTCGTAGCAATAGCACTGCAATCAGTGGGTACACGTGATCGTGTACAGTCCTGTTTTGCGAAAGAGGGGAGCGGTGCATTGCTCCAGCCAGTAATTTTCAAACATGATCTCTTCTACTCTTCCCTGGTTCCTCATCCAGACGTTACTGCGGGTTATTTTGGCTCGTATTCCCTCAGTCCATGCACCGCTCCTCCCATGTCCTATAGTACACATCTCCTCCATACTGCTTGCCCATCTTCTAATGAGATTCCTCATCTGCAAGCCTAGTACAATCGACTCGTCTCACGCTAATAGGTTATTGGGCACCACTGGATTTTGATCAAGACGCCCTAAGTCTTGTTGTACATTCTGACTAGCTCAGTAGGGGCGAGACACTGGGATTTACCATGGCCCCACGTTGGGCGCCAAAAATAACGTGACACTACTTGCTCCCTGTGATATACAAGATGATTAAAAAAATAAAAGCAACCTCTCTGGCGCCAACTACAGGTGCCTTGGGTGTCGAGGATTGAAACCTCGAATAATGCCTCGTCTCCTTTTCCTCCATGGCGTAGTTGGAGGGTAATTTTGGAGGCTGATTACTGTCTTACCAAGGTGGCTGTTGTCCACTGCAGGGGAGCGGGAGGTAGGAGGTGTAACTGTCGCTACCAGGGGAGAGGTGTGCGTATGCGACTGATGGCGGCTGTGATTTATGTAGGCGGTATCTCAACATGGTGGTCTGTCCATCTGTTCCTATCCCCCCTGAACAAGAAGGGAGGGGGTAAGCAATAAATTAATTTACCAAATGGCATTTTCAAAGAAGTAAATCAGTCAAGTTGTGAGTTTGATAGCATCACTGTATTGGGTGTAAAAAAGACGCACTGTCCGAGTCTGTACCCATCAAGATAGGGCCCTTAAGGACAGGATCAAATACCATTGTTACTAGATGTGTAATATCACTGACAATGTTGATAGTTAAGGACATTAGGCGTTGGGCACACAACTACTAAAGACATTCCTTGAGCAACGAACGTCAGCACTTAGCTGTTTGTAGCTCCTGCTGCGGTTTTTCCGGCGGTAGGTTGAGGTCAGGTCAAGTGTGTGGCACTTCGCGGGCTTTCGTCTCAGTCTCGTCAGCGTAGTGGTTTCAGCTGGCGTCTTCCTACGGGGCAGCATCTCTTCAGCTGCGTGGTGGTCCCTGCATTCCTTCTGGGCTGGATCTATTCAGTGTCGTGGTAGTCTCTACTGGCTTCTTCCTTCAGAGCTAAATCTCTTGTTGGCATGGTAATCTCTGCTGGTGGCTTCCTTCAGGGCTGGAGTAAGGGCTCCAGTAGGCCACCTCTGCCTTGAGGTCGCCGATGTCAAATGGTGTTTGGATGGCGTGTCTCCGAACATATATTTGCATTAAGCTTCACATGCCAGAATGAGCATGGAGTGCAACCACTTCCTTCCTCCGCTGCTGTGTGGTCATTTATACTCACTGCGGAGTCTGCCGGCCTTGCCGCAATGCGCCTTGCGCGGCTACTAGGTTGAGGCGCATTGCATTGCAGCCCACTCAGGTGCGGAACATACAGTGACGCCGGCTAAGAGACAGCAACAGCTAGACCATGACGGCATTCGCCGCCCTCACTGACACATGGGTAGCACGTGCGCACAGCCTGCCACGACCACGGACTTTCCCAACGGGAAATTATTTCAGTGTTATGTACTTTTTCTATCAGGGTAGAAATATGTGTAAAAATGTTCTTTTCGAAATATTGCACAGTTTGGCTTTCGAAATTTAAAGTGCACGCTGTGCTGAAGAGTTGGACACTGATATTCAGGCATGAACGCCTTCAAAAGACATTTAGTTGATAACAATATTTCTGATTTAAATTGCTTTAAAGATTTTGTTTATAAAATAATTGATGTGCCATTTATTTTAACGTATTAATATTTTTGCTCGGCGTGTATAGCACTTCCGCTTGTGTGAATCCCATAGGTAGTCATGGTAGGTCCACGCAACCGCTGCCTCTGGGCAGTCATTCTAGGAGAACTGGTGAGATAAGACGCTGTCACGTATGCACCTCATATCTTTACAGTGAGTTAGATTTGCATATTTTCATGTACTATACCAGTTAAACTTTACTTTGCATCTCCAGCAACATGCTTCCACTTAGCTAATTATTTTGCGCCCTTGTGGCTTTTTTAACTTTAATGGAGATGAGAGAGAATGGCTGAGAGGCCACACAGCCCGCACACTTTGTAAATCAGGCAACAACTGCCCATGCTAAGGGTTTTACCATCGTAATTTCTGCTTAATTGCTACGAGAAATATTGAGGGTAATCTTGTATGTGTGTATTTTTAGGATTTTGTCATGTTTAATCATTTTACGCCCACATAAGTTGCGATCATGCTGTTACCAGGTGCATAGTCCGTATCTGCGTCATCCTTGCACTTAGAGTGTTTTTTCTTGTAATTTCTTGGCGCCATAATTTTCTCAGGGTAATATGTATTTTTTCAATTAAGGGTTCTTGTAATTTTATGTTCAATGCATACATGTATGAACATGTTGTCTCTTACCTATGTTGGATTTTACCGCCATCAGGCGAGCTAGAAACTTCTGTATGGTCGAATCGCACAGAGAATAATTTTCTGAACGCCGCCATAATTTCGTCTGACAAGATTTTATTGATTTTCACAGAAAATATTCAGACTTCATTTGCAACACGTGGTCTACTTCAAATTTCATCCAGCGGCATCTGCGCCATCTAAGATTGTTTTCATGCATCTGCGTGTTTATTCTGCCTGTTCATGTCGTCCCCCACCTTCATTAAGTTCTATTTTGTGTAATTTGTATGGCGATGTTATTCTATCCAAGCATGCTATGTGCTTGATCGTCACCACACAACACGTGGTTCAGGGACGAGTCCCGACGAGCAAGCACTAGAGAGAGAATAAACGCAAGTGGTAAATTCATCATTTTCATTCCCAGTGTCCTGTCTCCAGGAAAACCCTACGGTCCACCCTAGCTACTGTAGACCTCTTTCCTTGTGGAGACTAAGTCTTCTGGCACCACGAGGAGATCATTCATCTAGAAGTGAGCAAATTGAGTTACATGCTGGGGGAATCACTCATCACCCACCAGAACTGGCTAGTCATGTCCAAGGTTAACCAATTAACTTCATTCTGGCACGAATGTGTAACTAGAGAAAAATAAAAACAACCCTATCAGTGTAAATCAATGTCTCTTTGTAACATCAGAACCCAGCTTCTAATCCATTTTTATTACAAAGTGCAATGTTTAGTAATGAAGTGTTTAGTACGTATGCACGGGTCAGACGAACACACGAGAACCCACAGCACCCCTGAGATCCCAGAGTTTCAAATTGTGGTGTGCAGGACCTACCGCTGGCAACTATATACAAGTCAGTAATAGTGTATTCGTTTGTCTCCGCGTCTCACCCGACTGCGTCAACGGACTCATATGCTATTCTCCCATCAGGAGCACTGGTTTAAGATGGCAGGGATATGACAGAGGCGCTTTAGAATAAAAGTAGTATGTGGCACATGTCTGGATATTCCATCAATCGACAAACCTTTCTGTCCCATTACATAAGATCTCCCGCAATAATAATTTTTAAACTGGTTGTTGGAGCAAACTTCTAATAACTGGATGTGAGATGCGTTAAACGTGTCACCATTTCTCATCACTGCGGTGCATGGCAGTGCAGTGTTATTAAGTTCAGCTGATGGTCGCAACTCAGTGAGTCTGGCAAGCACCCTCATCTTACATGCCTGAGGAGGGGGGAAGCTGTAACCAAGCAGCCAGGCATGGCATCCTTGGATCTTCTCTCTCTCTCTCAGCCATGCACCTTTCTTCCTCCCTCTACATACATCTGAGAGGGGAAGCTGTTATATATTTAAAAAAAGTTGCATCCTTTCTCTCTCTTTACTGCGTTCGCTTGCTTGCTCTCCTTATATGCCTGGTAAATGGACAAGAAGCATAAAAATATAACTATTCAAATTATCCCAGTTTAACGATGCATGGTTATCCTGTTGAACACACCACACCACAGAGCAGCCAAATACTCTGCCAGGTCTGACTTCATACATGGTCACCACAGCTGGGCATATATGACGCTAATCTGATCGCAGAAATTTGATCAAGATCATCCATTACTCAAAATAGTTGCACCTATCAAAAAAAGCATCTCAAAACAAATTGTTTCACCTAAAAATGTTATGCAAAACATTTTAATGACGAATTATCTTTTAAAAAGATGTTTTCTTTCATTATTATAGGTTGTTTTTTTCCCCATGAAGTTCATGTTTTATCTTATCTCGCATAAAATCTACATGAATTTAGAACATATAAATTTAAATCAACAGACAGCATCTTTGCGCATAAGTATGCCCAGAAGCATGTCACCAAAAATTGTTTTAACATAGAATGACTTGTATTACCAAGCGTAAAGTTCATTTTCAGTAACTTCTTGTGGGGAGATCGGCCGATTTATATAAACTTATTTCAATAGATACACGTCTTTTTTGATAAACTGATATCCTGTAGGAGCCTACTCAACACCATTTGCTGTCTAATAATGTGTAAGTACTTTGCCCAAGCACCGCGTAACTCATGACAGGCATAAGTGTAAGGGAAAATCAGATTATGTTGTTTCGATTGATTAATTATTAAAGGCAGAGATAAAATATATTTCAATTTATTCATCTCTGTCTCAAAATAATAATTCGCTTTTTAAAACTGAAAAAGCCTTAATTACTTAAACTATACATTTGCCATGTGAGCAATGCACTGCCGATCTAAGCTTAAATTGCTATACTGTAGATATACAGCCTGGATTGCATAAGCCTGGTCATCATTAGTGATATTCTGTTGGGCTAATTTCCTCCTCTTACATGGCTGGGAGGGTGGGAGCTAGATGCCTGGCAGCCAACATAGGATCCTTGTGTCCTCCCTCTGGGTGCAGACTGATTTGGAAGTGGAGGGGTACATTGTTCGACTCCTCTTGCCACTGAAGTTACCCTTCTCAATCTCACTCACACTCAATCTCACACTGCCAGTCAATAACATTTCATGTGCTTTCAGTTGATTGAGTGTGTGGTGTACATTCAAATTTTGGCTAGCATTGTGTGTCATATTATTTTCATTTTCAGGTGGTTTGAAATTTTTGGGTTGGTTTGCATTTGGTGTCGAATTAGAATAAATTGTATACGGTATGTTGAGATGATAAGTTCTTTATTAAAAAGAGTTGAGGTGTCAGATCTACGTTGAAAAAGTATTATAACGTTTGTCAAAACAGTTTAATATGTATGAGTTGATACATCAAACAGTATACGTAGGTACCAGCTTCTACGATTAAACTTCAAGGAAAATAATTTGTGGCAAAATTCGATTAAGCATTAAATATGTAAATGCAGATTCATGAAATTGGTACATTGTAATTGGCTAGATGTATTCTGGTGAAGGCTTTCAAATTTTGTATGCTGAAAGTGTATATTTTCATGCGTAAAGCAGTGGGCCTTACCAAATGTTAATGTTACGTGTTTAAAAACTGTGTGGCTTGCAAATTTTCCTGAAACATACATTGAATGTCAACAAATTCTGTTCAGCCATTTAGTTTCGTGATACCATGATGATTGTTTTCGTAGCAACATCTGCCATTTGCATGTGCATAATTTTGTATTAAAATATTGCTTTGAGAGATATTTCTGCTAGTAATTCTACTCATAAATGATGTTATATATAATTCTTAGATCATATCATGATTGTTTAAGGCATGTTGCCCTCTGTAAGAAAGAGTAAATACACAGTATTATCTAAGAGTTTGTCTTTCTTATGAGTATGACGCATGAGTATAATGGGCAAATATTTCAGCCTTAAGCCTTTTTAAAGGTGAATGTTTTTAATGTCTTGGTGTTGTATTTATAATAGAGAAAAAATTTTCTTTAACACTTCTGTTATTTTATTGACAACATAAACCAAACATATTATCTTATGACTTCGGAAGTATTAATGACAGTTAAAGGCTTTAATTTTTATCTAAACAGAAAAACTATTGTGAACATCAGTCAATATTCACAAACAAATATTTTCTGAAATTAATAGGTATATGTATAGTGCTAATTACAATATTTATAACTTTTCGTTGTTTATTTAATGAGTATTCCATGGATATATGAACCAGCTGATGTAAACACCAGCTGAAAGTCACATGGCAGTGTTTTTTTTATACGTACACTCAAAAGATATGCAACCAATGGGATGAAAGTAGAAAATCAGCAGGGCTTTCAAAAGTGCTGACTGTATCATGAATAGTCTTTATATAATGGCTTATGTGGCAAAAGGGAAAACATGTAAATGTACAACAGCTTTCGTAGTAATTGCAATAAATGTTTGCACACCTGTGATAATATTAAACATGACAACCCTGGTGTAGCCAGCAGATGCAACACTGAAGAAGAAAGAGGCTAAGTACATCATGGGCAGCATGGCACAGCAGTAGAGCATCAGCATCAGGAAAATTCGACCTGAGAGCACAAAACACACACCGTCAACTGTGGCACAAAGTTAATATGTACCAAGTTATGTTCAATGCAGTTATGAAAGAAAGTGGTTTGTACAAAAGATATAAAACCACGCAATACATTTATAAACCATATGTACACAAAATATTCAGAAATTGTCAGTGTCTATAGGAGATTCTTGCAATGAAATCATGGTTTCAGCAGAATAATTAATAAAATCTAATGTCTGATGAGGATGACCTGAAGTAGCTCAACAAGACAGTCTGCTTAAAAAATTTCTTCCTTGAAAAACACAGCTTTTTAGTAAACAAACAGTAGAATTTACACTTCTCTATACGGACAATGGGGACCAACATATTTTTCAGACATGGCACATTTGGAATGTTCTACTGTGTGTGTGTTGTCAAAAATGTACTGTTGTTCTAAGACTAACTAATAAGTATATGTGAATGCTAACTATAGGCTGTTCACGGTAAAGTGAGCACTTGTTAAGGCCCTTGTAAATTTTTTCTTTCATCCAATCTCCATCTTCCTGCAACTTTTTAATATAAACATTGCAATGTGACCAATAAATACAGTGTACACATTTCACCACCCTTAAAATGTAATATCTGAGGCTGTAATAAGATATATTTATTAGTGGATAAAGCTTGTTGGGAGGGCCTTAAAAAGTGCTCACTTTACTGTGAACAGCCTATAGCTACATGTACTGTACAGTTTTAAATTTTTGTTATATATATTTTTTGTATTTTTTATGTTTAGGGTTGAACAATTTAAATATATTAGCTTAGTTCCAATTGGGGATATTATTTCATTTCATTTAGAATCAACTGATTTTGAATAAGATAATTATCTCAGTGATTACATTTATTTTAATTTATGGAAGGCCCTTTTACATTCACATTTTTTCGGGCACGCACTCTCACTCACTTACTCACACTCTCTCTCTCTCTCGCACACACACACAGATTTTACCAGGATCTGTATCTTAACACGCCATATATGTTTTGTTTCGCCGTCGCACCCGGCTGCCTTTTTTTTTTTTTTTTTTTTTTTTTTTTCCAGTGTCCTTCAAACAACATATTTTTGCCTCACTTATTCTCTTTTCATGCTGTTACTAGATGCAAAATGCACTGAAAGCTGCCATGTGGGTAAGCTCATGCCATCTAGCTGTAAACTCCAAAGCTCAGCTGTGTGCTTGTAGTGAACGCTCACTGCTTATTGACCGCCCATTCTCCATACCACTGGCTAGCTGTGAGCATTGGACTTGCTGACGTGCAACACCAGACTTCACTTATAACCAGGATGTAGTTTTGGAAAGTTCTTCTTATGTCTCATGTACTGTAGATTACATGTGTTACAATATAGTTTAGTGTTTGTTGAGTAAGTCAATTTAGTTTTCGACCTCTGTTATGGTTAACTGTTTTTCTACTGTTTTCCTGACCCAGTTTTATCATAACAGTGTTTTTGTATTAATCCGAGCCCGACCTTTACAGAGGTCGCAGTTTCACTGTCTCACAGTTTACAGTTACTCAGCATCACTGATAACAGTTTGGCAGTCCCATTTGTTATATGAGTACCAGTCCGTACCAACCTAGCAGTATGGAGGAAACTGCAGCTTTGGAGTTTAACACGACAGCTGCGACCAGGTACTTGTGACTCCCGTCCTGTTCATTGAAGAACAGCCATCTCCACTTCAATTTAATTTTGATTGAACCCACAGATTGTGAACATCCTACGTTTTGAATATACAACAGTTTGTGAAAATTCAACACTTGCAAAAAAAGAGAAACCAACTATAATTACATTATTAAAATTATGAAAACTTTGTTCATCATATACCTAGCTGACTTAATGTTTCATATTAACAAAAAAAGTTAATGTCCAGGCATTTAAATATGCATATATAGTAAATATTTTTGTAAACAGCCCCTCTTTTTTTCTCTTCATCATGTCATTCATATTTACTTTCTGAAGCCAGAAAATGATATAGTGTTTACTATGTATATTTAAAATACGATCGGCACTCATAGTTGGAGGATGCGTTTCACTTCTGCTTCTGCTAGTCCATCATTTTTTTGTGATTAAAAGTGTTGGAAACTACTGAACTTTTGGATTTTAGGGATTTTTATATGCTTCCCCAGTTCCGATCTATGCACAATATGCGGTAAGCCGTTTTACAGTAAGCAAAAATGGGTTATATGTTCAGGTACGTGTGGCATCAGCTTTCATACACAGTGCATAACTGGAACAAGGTAACATGAGAACTATGTGTGCATAAACTGGAGTAATGTGCCAAATACGTTGTTTTTCACCAAAAAAGAGTAGCAAATCAAATAACTCTGTAGAAAAAACTAATTGTGATTCTGGACAAAAGAATTATGCACTAAAAGTAACTTCAGTGGGCAGTGAAGTGGTTGGACAAGAAGACATTTCTGCGAAAATTCCAGAATACATGGATTCAAGAGTAAAATCTATGTTTGAGGTTTTATGAGAGAAAATCAATAAACTATCTAAACAAGTATATGAGCTTAAAGATGACAATTTTTTTGCTTTGTGCCTTAATTGAAAGTCAACAAGTGTAAAAAGAAAATAATGCGTGTACATCATGTTAGACTGTTGGTGATTTACACCCTCCTAAAAAAAAACCTATAGTGAGATTGCTTCAAATGTACAAGTATCGGAATCTAGTTCCATAATAAAAACTCAAAATAAGGTACCAGATGGTACATCTGTCTCACATGTTAGTAAAAAAAATGGCGCAGCAGGAAACATCTACTCAGCTTACAGTTGACGAAGATGGATTTGTGATAGCTCGCTGATGCAGAATAAAGGCCTCTGTTGAAAGCGGGTCACCAGCACAAAAGCCAGCTGTTGGCCACAAACAAGTGCAGAAATAACTTGTACATTAAAATTGTACCAAAAACTTTGAAGCCCCACATGAAGGCTATTTTCCCGGTTCGCACCCAATGTTCAAGAAAATGATATTGTCTCTTATATAAATCAAGAACTAAAAGTTTCTAAACTTAAAATCGCAAAATTGAAAATCAGATTTGACTCATACTCATCTTTATATGTGTCAGTGGCAGAACCCAACTACGGTCGTATTTTTAACACAATTTTTCTGGCCGGCCAGCTGCTCAATCAGCCCCTTCTATAGAAGACTGCAGAATGAGCAGTTGTTTAGCGCAACAAGTGCATTGAAGTCTCCTATGGCTCAAAATGAAGATCAAAACACAATTAATAGCGAATCGGCTGGGGGAGTTGATAATGTTACCATTTAGTATATGTTTAGGCAAACGGAGATGCTTGTATTATTATTAGTTAATGGCTCGAAGAAAGGATTATATTTGTATTTACTATCAAAATGTTATGGGTATGCGAACCAAATTGTTACTGTTCTCACAAAATATAAATACTGTTGATTATTTGCTTAACCGATTCACATTATTTTTCTGATAAATACAATATATTTTGAAAAGATTGTAATCCCACACCTACTAACCTCACAAGAGGTGGTGGAGTTCTCATTGCAGTCAATTCATTAAAATATCCACATTCCTTACAAAAATTTTAATTTCAAAAAGAATGTATTGATTCTGTTTGGGTAGAAATATTTAGCTGTAATACAAACAAATTTTAATCAGTAATATGTATTTATCTTCCTCTACAATTGTCCGTTAAAAGATTTTAATGAATATTTTAATTACCTAGTCTCTAAATTGGATGATTATCCAGATAAAATAATCATACCTGGTATTGATTTGCGTGCATTGCAAACTCAGAATATTACACATTAATACAATAAGCTAAAAAGTCAAATTCTTTTACAAAATATGAATTCACTTAATCTTGACCAATTCTATTTCACTAAACCTACGTCCCAATTACTTTACTTAGTGTCAAATTTTCATATAAATCTTGTTGAAAAGCCTGTGGACCATATTGTACAGAAAGATCTTTATCATTCTGCATTAATTTGTCAAGGAAATGTTGAGTTTGAATGTTTTAAAGTAAATAACACATTGTATATAAGGAATCACAAAAATGGTGACTACTGTATTCATCTTTCTTTGAATGATTTAAGGGATTTGACTGGAGCTCAATATAAGCAATGCAAGATGTTGACTCTATGGTTGATTTTCTTACAATTAAGTCTCAATTATTAATAAATCAGTTTATCCCAATGGCAAAAAGGTTAAAAAGTAAATACCCTGTATTGTTCTCCAAAGATCCTATTAGACTCTTAAAAATTAAACAACATTTATTTACATTATACAAAAAAAACATATCTGATTATAATTATTCTCGACTCTCGGATTATAACAGAGGTGTGAAAGTTAAAATTAAAAATAGACAGGAAAAAAATGGCAAGCTAATATTAATGATAATTTGAAGAATAATCCTAGTAACATTTGGAAATATGTGATAGTTATGAAAAAAGATTACAGAGAAAAAATATCATTATTATCTAACAAAACAAAGATTCAAGATCCTGAAGCTCTTGCAAATACTTTTGCTAATCATTTTGCTGAGGTGTATGTACAGTCAACACAAGCTAAAAGTACGCACTGTACCTTTTATAAAAACAATTTGCATCTAGCGACCCCTATAATTTCACAAGGTATGGTTCTGTGAGCAATAAAAAAGCTCATAATCAGTAAACCCACGGGCATAGATGATAAATATTCCCAATTTCATAATAAAGGCTGCGCAAATATTTTTATACCAATTCTAACACATATTTTTAATTATAGTCTTTTATGTGGTAATTATCCAAGCTTATGGAGAAAAGTTAAGTAGTTCCTATTTTTAAGAAAGGAAACAAACATGATATTAATAATTAAAGACCTATTTCATTATTATGTACTATTCTAAGATATTCGAAAACATAATTCACATACATTTAAACTTTTCTTTACTAAAACACTTAATATCAGATAGCCTGCATAGATTTCAAAAAGGTAAAACTACAACCACAATCTTTTTAATTTTGTTAATGATCTTTATAGTGATGTCACAACCAGAAATAAAATTGATACTATTTATTCTGATTTAGAAAAAGCATTTCATACTTGTAAAAACTAGATTATTTTAAACAAATTGCAAGCTATAGGTTTAGATGAAACACATGTAAATTGGTTCACTAATTATTACAGTTGTTTCGATACTATGTTTTCCGATACCGATACCCCAATACCAGTGCAGATACCACTGCCCTTCACACTGAATTTTAGAAAAAGTATTACTATTAATAATACATTAAAAATCATTTTTTCTAGACTCGTTTGAATAAATATAGTGTCTTACAATACCGTATACAATATGTTGTAATCTGGCACAAAATGCAAACTAACCTAAAACTTTAAAACCCTCTGAAAATGAAAATAATATGACACCAAATGCAAGTCAAATTTTTAACGTCCCGCACACACTATCAGCTAAGAGCACATGGAGATGCCATCGATCGGGCAATGTGATGGCTGTTGTTTTGGAGGGAGGGGGTGTCGGCAGGAGGATTACCTCTCCTCTCCATGCCGCAACTTGTTGGCGACACCTTGCATGCATGGCAAATGTCTGTCTGTTAAAACAATTAATCATATTTAACTGCAAAGAAAACTTATAATTTAGAGACACAAATGAGGCGATTATATTTGATTTCTTCATTACCATTAATAATTAATGATTCAATACCACATCCTCTGATTTTCCCTGTCATGAGTTACACTGCACTCAGCTCGGTGCTTATCTACCCATTATTAGACTGCAAAAGGTGTCAATAGGAACTTACACATTACCAGTTTATTCAAAGATACATGTCTATTGAAATAAATTAATATTAATCCTCCGATTCCCCCACAAGAAGTCACTGAAAATGAACCAGTGTCGAGTCGACAGATGTCTTGGGAAGACAAGACATCAGACAGCGTGCCACAGAGCAGTTATAAATGGTGGCGCATGCGACATATTTCACAGCCAGTTATTAGCTGTTTGCATAAACAACAAGCTTAAAAACGATAATTGCGGGAATTCTTAGGAATGGGACCCGAACTATACTTTGATCCGCGCAAATGATAAGCAATAAAAGGTTATATTACCATTTGGCGTATGATGTCTTCTCTATCATAATAAACGACTGCTACTCAACAGTCAATTACACCCCTGACAGCTCATCCACGAGTCACAGCGTTGCTGCCGACATCTGCAAGACTGTATTACCTACTGGGCCGGGACAGGCATCCCATTGATAATTATTATTTTGCCTAATAAGCCACTGAGACTATGCAAGAGGTCCGTGGCAAGTACCGCAGCGCACTGCTAGATGCCGCCCCGGACAAGAGATGCAGATCCCGGCACTCTTCACTACGCCGCCCACTTGGATGATCCAGATGCCGTGCTCGCACCTGCTGTACCCCCTCCCAAACGCAATATGCCAAGAGAAGAAGGGATGGCCGAGAAGTAAAAAAGGGCCGGCAGCCAAGCCTCCTGATTGTCAGTTCTTCTCAGTACTCAATCGCTTCCTGAGCTTTCACTGCCTCTGTTACTGGTGCCGAGGCTCTCATTTCTCCTAAGCTTAAGCGCTCTCTTCATAGGACCAAAGTTCCTCTCCAGCGGAATCCTAAGGAAGACCCAGCGGCTGTCAAGAAGTTACAATTAGACATGTTCGTTCCCTTATGGACAGTCACCTGATAGTAGAGCTCGCCTCAAGGAAACACACATTAAGTAAATGCCTAATCAACCCAGCTTTGGACAGGGCGCCTTCCCCTGGTTAACGATAGGGTGTTTGACCTTCCGCATACTCCGTGGGGGAATTAGGAGTTAGCACCTTTGCCATCAATGTTTATTTCACATCGGTAAATAAACACAGTTTTTACCAGTTATCTTAGCTTTCACTCCAAGCTTCTTCCTGTGTCACATCGGGGCTGCAGGATGTGGCAGGAGACCAGGTTTCAATACTGCCGAATGCACACTGCAAACAGAACAAGTCATTCCTTGTACGTCATAGGAGGAACAGTAGAGCCACAACATTAGGATACCGTCCTGTGGAAATTGGCTTGTCAGATTGAAGTAGCCCCTTCCTCATCGCTCCCTCTGTGGTGCTGAGGAGGAATTCTTCTTTGAGTTCGGGGAGACCAGTAACCCCGGGACCTTCACCACACCACCATTGGAAGGCCACCCATTCCTTGCACCACGTGGCCAGAACGGTAGAGCCACGACATTAGGTACGCTCCCGGTGGATTGGACATGCCAACCAGGTGCCCAACTCTCATCGCTCCCCTAGTGATGCAGAGAGGGCTGCAGTCTGGTACAGGGAAGTCTACTCCCATGGGACACCCACACACTGTTAAACACTGACACGTCAACTGCCCAACTCCTGCTGCTCTGATCTATATCTCATACCGTACACCCACAGAGGTGGAGACGAGAGACGGGCAAGAAAGGCTAGGGCAATTTGTAAGCTTTCCCAGGGAGTACGTACCTTTCCTAGCGGGTTCGGGTTACTCAGTCCACAGGAACAAGCTGCACTGCAACGACGCCTCAGAATACCAGTTCCAGACATTATTCCCATCGGATTGTTCGAGCCACCCATCAGGGTCGCAGAGGGATACCATCCTGTAGTGCAGGAGGCACTCTTTGGCATCAGACAGCCAGATGAACCCGAACCACAACCAGAAGCACCCGTACTGAAGCAGATCACACCCCAGTCAAGCGAAACACCAGTCAGTGTGAATATACAGGTACCTGCCAACCCCACGCCACTTCGTCAAACTGCAGCACCACTACCCAAGCAGATACCTAGCAGGGAGTCAAGGTCATAGGGCCTGACTTCGTGCCCAGCCGTCGACCCACGAGGCCTGTACTGTACACCGGGCGGGCACCTGCGCCCCGGACCGAATAAAGTAGATTTGACGCGACTCGCCTAGCGTTGCCCAAGTTACCTACAAGCGGGAGCAGTCTGACAGCCGGGAATGTTACGCGTCACATTACTTAAATAGGAATTTGCCTGGACCATAAAAATTGTTGGTGGATGCAATTTAATTATTTATTTTTTATTTGTAATGTGCGGCATACAGTAAAATCTTGTTAATTCGAAGTGCTCGGAACCTAGTTTTTCGACTTTGACATAATTTTGAATAGTCAAATTTTAAAAAATTGTTTGTTAAAGTGTATTAAAGTAATTCACATTTTCCCTTTCCAAGTAAACACAACTACAGCCCCAGAAATAACTACCCTCTTGAAGTTACAACCCTGTTTTGGGGAAACAAAATATTTGGTTTAAAAAAGGCAAAAAATCTGACGAAAAGAGCCCAAAAAATTGGTTTGTTGCATTTATCTTGGTCATAAATTATATGTTCACGTGCAGTAAAGTATAGGTGTTGTAATTGTTGCCTTCAATTGCTACGCCAAAATATATATATTAAAAAATAAGGTTAACTTCCTCGCTTCCTCCCTCCCAGCAACTGTCACAACAGGCAGCTCGGGATTTTCTTTCTCCTATTCTCCCAAACTTCACGCAGTGCATGGCACTGTAGCATCTTTTCACCTCTTCAGTGGGCAGAAGAGGCGACGAAAACCAGTCAACAAATGTGAAAACTATGGCAAGATCATACAAAATCCTGTTCTTCCATTCGGGGGCAAATACACATTTCGGGTTATATATGATTTCAAATTAATGAACTTAAAATTAATGAGGTTTCACTTTATACACACTGAAATATGGTTATTTTTGTCTATAATGAAAGTGATAACCTGACTTATTGTCTACAACCAATACTAATGTATTCACCCAATATAGATAAATTGGGAAAATCTGAAGTATCTGCCATTACTGATACTTATTATAGGTATCGGAACAACTCTGCTAATTATTTCTCTGATAGAAAATTCACTGCAAAAATTGATACCTCTTTTTATACTTTTTATCATGTGTCTTCTGGAGTTCCTCAAGGCGGAACACTCTCTCCAGTGCTTTTTAACCTATTTATAAATTATATTGTCAATGTTAACGGACATTCACGAGCTCTTCTTTATGCCGATGATTTGAAAATTTACAAAAATATTAAAGAGAACAATGACTGTGTGTATTTACAACATGATATTGTTGCTATTGTAAATGTAATTTCTCTAAATCTAAACAAAATATTATGTATATCTTTTACAAGAAAAACTAATACTATCGTACATAAATATTCAGTTAACAATCATATAATTAAAAGAATTAAATATGTCACAGATCTTGGAGTACTCGTAGATTCAAAATTATATTTTCATTACCATGTTGATAGTCTTATTAGTAATATTAGTCGTACTCTAGGTTTAATTAAAATCATCACATTTCCTGCCCCATCACCTGAATCACTTTTATGTCTCTACTATTCTCGAGTAAGATCTAGATTAGATTATTGCTCAGTTATTTGGAATGTTATCACAATAACCGACTTTAATAGATTAGAAATTGTACAAAAAATATTTGTAAGCTTATACTTAATAGATTTCTTAATAGTTTTGTTTTTGATTATAATAGTGAACAGAATAGACTCAACACTCAAGACATTGAAAATCCATTGTGACACAAATGATGCATTATTTCCAGTAAATACATTTCTATATTATTACCACTGTTCTGCCATTTTTAATTTAGTAGGTATTAATATTCCAAATTATGTATATATGATTTCTCACACTTTTCATACACTAAGAACTATAAAAGACCTTGTTAATAGATGTGATTCAAATTTCAATCATCTTTTTTTCCCCATTTTAGCCAGAAAGCTCTTGTTAATTAAAATGTTTAGTTAAATTGTTAATTTAACCTTACATTTTTTGTACAATTAAGGCTTTTTTTTCTTCATGTTTATTAGTTGTTGTGTAATTATGTTTCGTTTGTTTAGTGTAGTCTGTATAATCTGTGTTGCTTGCATAATTGTTGGTGATTATTGTATATTGTATATTGCGTACTGTTGGGTGGCACATAAAACTTAAATAAATAAATAAATAAATCAAGTAATTTCAATACTACTCATAATATTAATTACTTTACTCCCTCTGGATCATATAATAACTATTAATCTCATGTTCTCAATATTCATTCATTGCTATTGGCCTTTTGTATCCAGCTCGCATATGTTTTAAATAATTTTTTTTCTTTTAGCAATAATTAATTATGGTGGCTATTTAGCAACCCAACCAAGGCCATAGTACACAATACAGTGTATATTATTAGGGTTCAGGAGAACAGAATTCATTAATGGGTGCTTTCATTTAAAAAGCCAGTAAAACATAAAAATCAAAATTTCAAATTAAATATTTTGTAACGTGAACGATAAACATTCCTTTTAAGTTGCTTTGGTTTTTCAATCTGCTTCATTTGGTGATTTCATCTGTGTTTGGTTTTGTGTTTGAAAACAATCAAGCTAAATAAGACATTTGAGGTGATCATGTATTTATATTATATATGCAAGTGTTCTAAACAATGTTTATAACTCAAAATTACTTTGCAAATGTATGGGGAACTGAATGTGTAAAATTCTCACAAACTGGTTCGTTGCAGTAAGAAAAATATATATTTGTATCAAAGTAGAACATTGTTCTGCACATCTCTTGTTCCGTATGGAGAATTCTGCAACACAGATTTAAGATGTTTGTATTTGTCAAAATGTAGCAGAACTTCAAATTTGACTGAAAGAGAGTCAATCTTTTTAAAAGATATAAACAGCAATGTCTGACATATAACCTAGACTTATAAAATACAATTCATACAAAAATCCAAACATCAATCAATTTTACTTTAAAATGTTACACAAATAGATGAAAATATGCCCGGATATCACATGAACTGTCTGTACAAACAGTTCATACAAGTTCATTGTGTCTTTCCCATATAATATCAGATATTTTTTTTACAACTTGTTATTAAAACTCGTACAATACAGTAAACGCCCGATTATTAGCGCATGGATTATCCGCTTTGCAGATTAACAGTGGCACTTTTAAAAATAATTACCAAATACCTAGTTTTATGACCACAAATTCTGCAGACCGGTACACAACTCCCCCAGACAAATATTCACCAAAGCAACTGGCAGCGGCGAGCTCGTAACTCCACACAGCTGTCAACGCTACTGATGCATAGTGCAATAACATAGATGTGTGTTATTCACTTCCCATTCCCAACTGAGTAGTACAGTCAGTTACGAATTGGTTGCACTTGTAAACAATCTGCGTAAAAATGTCTGTCAAATGAAAACGTGCCCTACTAACGACTAAACAAAAAGTGGAACTGACAAACAAACTTGAAGTTCCATTAAACATGTGTTGTACATCCAACGAGTTACAGTTAACTTTGGAAAAAGGGTGTTTATTGCTGCAGCTGTACAAATGTATACATTGTGTTTCTTACATTGAAATTTAAACTTTTAAAGTTGTAATAAAATGAATATTATTCACGTACAAGCAAAATACTCCATGGCTGCATCAACAAAAATCCAATTCAAAATGACACTCATAAGAACCGCAAAAAGTACTGACTCGTGAAAGACGTTAAACTAAAGACAGTCTCACGAAAGATGTTAAACTAAACCCCCAAACACCCTCCCATAATTATAATGAAATTATATAAGAGCCCCAGCAACAAAAATAGAACATTTTGGAATGTTAACCTAGCTTTAATACTCTACATTGATTACTGGAGATTTTTTCAGTGGTATAGCTTGTCAAATTTAAATATTTTGTTTACTTTTATATCTTGTCCTTTTTTGAAATTTTAAATACAAATTATACATTTTTGTCATAGGAATTTTAATTAATACTATATATTTGGGTGTATTGTGGATCTCATTATTCAAATTCTATATTTCTATTTGGGAATATTTCGGTATTTGAATTCAATTTAAAATCAAAAATTGATATTTGCACATGCCTAATTATAAAGGAAATTGTGAACAAGAATTATTACCGATTAGAAAACCCCAGTGACAAAGGTTTAGCAGGAATGTTCAACCTGAATCTAAATAACCACCTGTTGAGGCTAATTAATAATGCAATTGTTCTTTAAAATACAAAAAAGGCTGGAAAATAGTTCAGGAATATATTATAATTTTTAACATTTTTTTCCAATTGGAGACACTATGTCGTTACTGTGTTTTCGCTTTATTACAGAAGCACATGCTTTAGTTAGATATTCTTGTTTGTGCAATATTACTGGTACCTGTGGATACAGTTATTTAATGGTCTGAAGACTACGTTGACTCATGATTATTGTCTCTTGTCTATGGATATGACGATGGATGGGATTCTATGGAATTCTGCATGCCTAATTAGTACACTATTTCAATACTAGAAGCCTGAATGTGGCAATTTGAAGAATTCTGACTTATCATATGTTTGTAGATGAGTGTGCGGGTGGGTAAATATGTGAGTGGGTGAGTGTGTGGGTGGGTGAGTGTGACGCTGGCTGTTAGCCAGCGAGTGTTAAGACCATGACGGCGCTCACAACCAAGTGACACGTGGGAAGCATGTGCACAAAGAGTTGCCTTAAAATTAACATTCCCATTATGGGAACATTGTATTTTTCAAGCGTAAATTGTGTTTTCTTTTATTCCAGGTTCATAGTATTTTTGTGTTTAATATTTGCATGCTCTTGAAGTGTTGCACCATGTTTGGTTATAAATTCAAACTGCGTGCTGCCCGGAGGTTAATAACAATTCTACTCTGGCTAGAATGCCGTAGAAAAAGACATTAAAAGAAGACAAGAAATTACAAATTTAAATTTACAATGTCAATTCATATTTTAATTACTAAAGTGTCTTTTACTTTTCAATATAAAATATTTTACTGTGCGTGCATAGCACTTACGCTTGTGTGAACCCTAAAGGCAGCCATAGTAGGCCCACACAACGCTTGCCTCTGGGAGAACTGTCTAGGAAAACTGACGATGCAAGACGCTGTCATGTTCGCATTACAACTTTTGAGCACTGACGTACAATACTATTGTTTCACTTTAGTATACCGGTCAACCTTTGCTTTGCGTACGTTAGCCAGACATTTCCCCAGCATTATGCTTCTGCTTAAATAATAAATTGTGCCCTTGCAGCATTTTGAAACTTAAACGAGGAGAAAGAGAGAAAGATGTCGGTAGAGGACACACAGCATGCGCATCTTGAATCAGGCACCATCTGCCCATGCTAAAGGAGTGTCATAGTAATTTCTGTATTATTGCTGCATACAAATTTAAGGACTTCAATTCAATGTATGTATTTGAGGGTATTTTTCATGTTTAATTATTTTAAGGCCACATCACGTATGACCACACGGTCAGATATCGCTAAGTACGTATTTGCGCCCTAAATGCGTTTTCAGGGCTTATTTGTGTAATTTCAAGTGTGCCATAATTTATTTCAGGGTTCTATATATTCTTGTTCAGGGTTACATGTAAATTTCACATAAAATAAATGCTATGTATGTATGACCATGTGGTCATTTTCATGTTTCCTTTTTCCGCCATCAGGCATGCTACAAGCCTGTAAATGTTTCAGTCATCGGGGAATAATTTTCCCAAATGAAATACCAATTTGTGTATAGTTAATTTGCCATTTTTACGGAGAAATATTGCAATTTCACCTGCACTACGTGGTCCACTACGAACTTTATCTAGCTGCCTCCGCGACATCTAAGCTTGCTTTCATGCATGAGTGTGTTTATTGTGACTACTCATATCGTACCGCATTTTGTTTCATTGATATTTGTGTAATTTTTATGATGATAATATTTCCGTCCTAGCCGGTCATGTGTATAGGCCGTCACCACACTAACCACATGCTGGAGACGAACCCTGACAAGTCCGCACTAGTGATGCCAAATAATCACGTGTTCATGTTCTTGTATTGATTCATCTTGTAATTCTCCGTGTCCTACTTTCGGGGAAAATCATCAGTCCTCCCTAGCGGCTGTCGACCCCCTTCACTTGTGAAGATTGTGTTTTCAAACACGACAGTGAAGTCATTCACATAGGAGCGCGGTAAGTAATTGCAAGCTGGGGAGCACCCAAACAGAGTTACCTAGACACATCCGAGTTTATCATCATTAAATTGCTTGCAACGTTATTTGTATCAGTGGTAAAAATAAAAAGGAAGACTCACAGTGTTTCAATTTTTTTCTTTTGTAGTGACAGTATCCTCGCAACACCATTTTTACAGCGATAAATGTTTAGTAAATGTTTAGTATTGTAAAGTGTATCGTAAGTACGCTCGGATGAGACTGACACACAGAACCCACAGAATCTTTGAAAACCCTGAGTCTCAACAGTGCAGTGATTGGGAAGCACAGCTGATGCCCATATCAGTAAGTAATTTGTGTCATTGTTTGTCTCGGGTCTTACCTGACTGCATCAATTAGCGTTCCCAAGTGGGGCCAGTGTGTTCATCTGTGTCGCGTCATACATGTCAACTGCGATAAAATGGCAGACACCACGCTAGATCATTTGCGAAAAGGTCTCAAAAATTCCACGTCGGCAACCAAGACACCCACGATCGCTAATGGGAACTATTGGACATGCCAGTTGAACGCTGTGTACATTGTGGCAGACTAAGTGAAGTAAATATGTTTCCAGAAAATTCATGGGACCAACCGTTATGCCAGTGTACATCCAATACTGCATCTACGCCGTCATAACAATGCCTGTGTGCATGCAACGGATGTGACAGGGTAGGAGTGAAGAGTGCACAGTGCCAACAGTGTAAAAACGACTGTCATTTACAATGCATAGGGCCTGTGGAATTTACCACCTTCCATGATGGTGTAATAAACTGTGACGAGTGCCATAAGACAAACTGTGCTGAGATTGCTCCACCGTAAACACCAGAGATAAAACCCACGCCGCCGCCAGTAGTCGTTACTTTCACGCCACACGGCTTAACCGAGCCAGACGGAAATATACTGTTGCCAACTTTTGCGGGTCATGACTCCGAGGACCTGGATACGTTTTTAGCCGTGTGCAAGGAAAAATTCAACAGACACCACGTACATAGGTAAGATTTTAATGAAGTCACCACCAACTGACTAAGGGGAAATGCAGCTCCATGGTGAAATTTAATCAGTGACAATCATCTGACATGGGAGAAGTTTTGAGATCGGCTATTGGGCAGGTTTGACACAGATAGAGACGCCATCCAAACCCCAGCGCGGTTGTACCATGAACAGCAACAGGAACGTGGAGGGGTAGAAGAGTTCATACAGCATAAGTTAGGATTGTTCAAACGTCTGAATCCAGGGCAGCCAACATGCGGAGCACTAGACGTAATTGTCACTCTGTCAACACCGGACATTAGACAGTATCTGCGGAGAGCAACCAGAGCAAGCAGAGAGCAGTTCACGTGGGAGGTGTGTTTGTATAAACAGGACGTGCGAACGGGCCAGGCATAACAATCCCAGAGGCTGAATTTCCACTCGTCAACACCCACCGCAAAGCCAGATGTTACGCGACCACTGCCAATGTTTACACACGGGAGACATAGCCGTGGCCAAAGGAACTTTCACTACAACAACCAGCAAAATAATTACCAAGGCAACAGGTCAGGAAACTAAGTCGGGAGGTTGGTGAAATAGTAACTGCACCAATCTCACTGCAAGGCCATAACTATCCTCCTAATGCAAGTGCCAAAGTGTTCCAGGTTAGTGATAGTATTGTACGTGCATTAAAGGTCAGTATTGAACTCCAGGGTAAATTGTGAGCGCCGCCATTGACACTGCTGCAAGTCACACTTTTGTATGCGAAGGCCTAATCCAGGCAATAACAAAATAGAGTACTACCGCAACGTCTGCAATTTGCTACCACACATCAACAAGGCAAGGTGAAGCGAGAAGGGCCATGCACGTAATGGTAGGGATCCGAGAGCTACGTACCAAGTGTGACAATTACATTGTGCCAGACCTATGCAAGGAGATGATTTTGGGATTGCTGTGGCTTATTGATAACCAAACCATAATAGAACCACATCTAGATAGTCTGTACATAGGGACACGTGGCCAGTGGACATTGTATGCAGTGGGAGCAATGCCACAGACAACAACAACAACTTCTGTGCTGCTTGCCGACTTCGAGCATGAAGTGCCTGCCACAAATCCACAACGTATGCAACATCCGCTGGACTAGTATGCCGGTGTGTTGCACACTGAGGGGAAGCTGCAGTGCACTGACGTCACAGAACATGCAATCATCACAACGCACGAGGACCCGGTGTACTCCAAGCCACGAGATCCAGGTAGTTTCTTTCGCCACGTCATCAATCAGCAGGAATGTGAAATACTTAATGACAATGTGATTGAACCTACACAGAGTTTCTACAACTGAGGCATTACATTTGCCCCAAAATTGACGGTGAATGGAGGTTTTGCATTGATTTTCGTCCGCTTAATAAAATTACTATAAGCATGCCACCTCCCGTAATCAATATGAAGGACACACTGTCAATACTAGGGCAAGTTACTGGTTTCACCTGACTAGATTTGAAATCCGGATATTGGCAAAAGGCTATCCGCCCCAAGACAGAAAAAAACACAGCTTTTACCACGCTAGACAGGCATAGATTCCAGTTTGTTGCCATGCCATTTGGCTTAAAGTGTGCCCCTGCATAATTTGAGAATTAAATGGTTAGTGTACTATACGGATACATAGGAGACTTTGTGATGGCGTAATTTGATGATGTACTTGTTAGGTCAAACAGCTGGGAAGAGTACCTGCACTACTAGAGCCTCGTGTTTGAATGGCTCGAACGTAACAAGTTTACGTGCAAAGTTGACAAGCGTAAGTTGGGTATGAATAAGATGGAGTTTTTGGGACACTATGTAACAGCGGATGGACATGAACCAGAACAACAACACGTACAGGAAATTTTAAAAAAACCCACGCCCAGGTCACGTAAACAAGACAGAAAATTTTTGGGGTTAATAAATCGGTTTAAGGAGTTCGTCCCAAATTTTTCTGTGATAACTGCACCACTAACCGCATTGCAATGTGAAAAATGTAAATTTGTATGGACACATCAAGCCGTTCAAGCATTTAAATAAATCAAACTTACTTTCCAAAATTGTAATCCGCAAGCTAGGTTCAACCTGGAGTTACACATTGTAGTGCAGACAGATGCTAGTCAGGAAGGCATTGGAGCAGTGTTATACCAGGTGGGAACACACAGGGAAAATCACATTATAAACTACCACAGTGCGAAGTTTGGTGAGACAGAACGCAAGTACCATGTAAAAGAACAAGAATGTTTGGCTACAGTACACGCACTAAGAAAGTACTGACCATACTGGTTAGGGAGACAGATTACATTGTAAACTCACAACCGATGTCTAGTTTGGTTGGAAGGGATGCACAATGGGAAAAGTAAACATGCCCGCTGGGATCTATTGCTCCAAGAGTTTGACTTCAAGGTAGAACACGTGGCGGGGATAGCCAACGAACTCACGGACGCCCTGTCCAGGAACCCTTGTCCGAACCTAACGGTAACCGGCGATGCGGAATGGGAAGAGGAACTACCATCTAGCATTATTACACAAACAACAGATACCCAAGCTCTTGGTTTGCAAAACAGTGTTACCACACCACCTGATGAACTTATTTCATTGAATGTCCATGACATAGTCAGAGAAGTCCACACCGTGCAGGAAAATTCCCCAGATGCTAAACAATGTCGGTAACACTATGCCACGCTGTATTCCGAGCATTGGAGAGTTGTAGATAGAGAGAGTCAGGTGAACGGGAATTTGTACTCACATATGGACATGACAGGTAAGAACATGGGCACCCAGTTACTAAATAAATGCGCAGAATAGTGAAAAAATTCTTCCATTGGCCGGGAATTCAAGGAGATGTACTTAAATATATACAAAGTTGTATATCACGTGTAACACCAGGAAGCTATGGAGCACAGACGGCGATGTTCCACAACAACCGAGGCTGCCAACGGAGAAGTTTAAAACCATAGCACTAGATATAATGGGCCCGTATCCCCGCACCACCAGCGAAAAGATATTTTTGATTGTTTTAACGGACCTGTTTACCAGATGGGCTGAAGTGTTTCCCGTACGCAATGTACCCAAGCATATAGTCGCCAAGATCATGCACACAGAATTTTTCCCGAGATGGGTTTATCCTGAATTTTTGTTGACTGATAATTTGACCCAGTTTGTAGGAAGAAAGAGGAGAAAGTAATGCACGAGGTGGGGAGCAGAACACAATACCACCCCTGCGTGAATCCGACTGAGCGCCGAACCAAGCCATAAAGGTTCAGTTGAGAATTAGGCTAGGCGGAGACCACACCAGGCGGGCAGAGATAATTCTGGAAGTAATGTTTTGGATCAGAAACTGAGTAAATGCAGCCACAGGGAAAACCCCGGCAGAGACGGTCTAGGGCCGCAAGTTGCATGTGCCAGGAGAACCAAGAGAAAACCCCCCGATACCACCCGAAGAAGTGGTAGTACACCAACAACAAATTCATGCCCAAGCAAGGGAAAATCATGAAACGTACTGTACCACGTGGGTACCAGAAAGTACGAAAACACCACTGGAATTACAGCCAGGGTTGTGGTGTACGTGAGGGGAAAACCCGCTATCAGTCAGGATGAAGAAGTACTGTGCTGGGCTGGCACCTAGATGGACAGGGCCAGTAAGAGTGGTAGAAAAAATGGGAAATTCCACGTTCTTGATTAAGTTTGGACCAAGACGTGTCACGAAATGTCACAGTGATGACCTGCGTATAGCCCAGCCACCTGCAGGGAAGAGATGCAAGGAGACGCCATTATGCTCAGTACCTCGGCGAGTGTGGCGCAGTATACCACGGAGTACACAGGGAAATGTCAACATGTGCACCATTGTAAACAACAACACTAACACACGAACAACCGACCAGGAAAATAAAATGTCATTTAGGGGTTTTGTACAGTCAGAATACTCCATGCCGAACAGTGAGGAAGTAGGTGATAAGAACACTCATACACGAGATGGGGAAGTGAGTAGTAGTGACACACCATTTCGGGGCTTTGATGTTAAAGGTAATGTTAGCACAGCAGATCAAAGCAGCTTCAAGCAAGGGATTCCAGTGTGTACACGAAGAAAGTGGTAATAAAAGTGCACATGTAAATTGAAACACAACCAATGCCAGTGAAATTAGTTTTAAGGTGTTTCCCCAAGGCACAGCTAAATATCGTTGTAACACCAGTGAAAATGTAAGTTTTGACACCACAAGTGAAGGCGCGATGGCTTTCCGAGACTTTTCAGCTCCTGTAGAGGAGAGCCTAGTAGGGCAAGAGAGTTTCAAAGGGTTTGAGGAGGTTAGTAGGGCAGTGAGTGTGACGTCAGATGTCAACAAACCGCAACACAGCACTCGCAATAGCCGAGGCAAGTCACCACCACGTCAGCACAACATTGTTCCAGCCTACACCCCCACCTCCTGCAAACGCCGCACAAAGAGAAGACATCCGAGGCCATGTTTTCTTTGCCCTCAACCGGTGGTCCCAGATCACAGCCGGGCTGAGCCCGCCAGAGTAATGTTGAGTTGCTCGCACCGTCTTGACCTTCAAAGGAGGGGTCGTTTGAAGCCGGCTAACAGCCAGCAAGTGGTAAGACCATGATGGGGCTCACCACCTCGTGTCACGTGCAAATTACGTGCACAAAGAGGCCTTAACCTGGACTTTCCCATTATGCGAAAATTGTATTTTATCAAGTGCTAAATATGTTTTCATTTATTCCAGATTCATAGAGTTTTATGTTTAATATTTGTATGTTCATAAAGTGTTGCACCAAAATTAGTTATAAATTCAAACTGCATGCTGCGCGGAGGTTAAGAACAGTACAACTCCGGCTAGAATGCTGTAGCAAAAGACATTAGAAGAAGACAAGAGATTACAAATTAAAATGTACAACGTCAAATAATATTTTAATTTCTAAAGTGAATTTTACTTTTCAATATAAATTATTTTACTCGGTGCATAGCACTTCCGCTTATGGGAACCCCAAAGGCAGCCATAGTAGGCCCGCCCGACGCCTTAGAGCAGTCCGTCGAGGAGAACTGGCAAGGTAAGACATTGTCATGTACGCACTACAACTTTTCAGCACTGATGTAGATTACCATAGTTTCATTTTAGTATAAAGGTCAAACTTTGGTTTGTGTACGTTAGCTAGACATATCGCCAGCATTATGATTCTAGTTAAATTATAATTTGTGCCCTTGCAGCTTTTTGAAACTTAAATGAGTTTCTGTATTATTGCTGCATGCAATTTTAAGGGCTTTAATTCTATGTATGTGTTTGAGGGTTTTTTTCATGTTTCATGTTTAATCATTTTATGGCCACATCACATATGACCACCTGGTCAATATCAGTAAATACGTATCTGCGTCATCAATGCGTTTTCAGGGCTTAATTGTGAATATCATGTGTGCCATAATTTATTTCAGGGTTCTATATATTTTTGTACAGGGTTCCGTGAATTTTCACGTAAATTGACGCTTTGTATGTATGACCACGTGATCAATTTCATGTTTGCTTTTTCCACCATCAAGCGTGCTACAAGCTTGAAAATGTCTCAATCGTCAGGGGAATAATTTTTCCAAATGAAATACGAATTTATGTGAATTTAATTTGCCGTTTTTACGGAGAAATATTGCAATTTCACTTGCACCACGTGGTCCGCTACGAACTTTATTCAGCGACATGTGTGCCATCTAAGCTTGCTTTCACGCATGTGCGTGTTATTGGTGACTACTCATATCGTGCCCCATCTTGTTTCATTGATATTTGTGTAATTTATGTAATTTTGAAGGGTGAAATTATTTCCGTCCTAGCTGGCTATGTGTATAGACTGTCATCACACTAACCACGTGTTGGAGGGCGAGCCCCGACGAGTCCGCGCTAGTGATACCAAATAATCACACATGTTCATGTTCATTTATTGATTCATCTTGTAATTCTCAGTGTCCTATGTTCAGGGGAAAACGTCAGTCCACCCTAGTGGCTGTCAACCCCCTTACCTTGTGAAGATTGTGTTTTCAACACCACGGTGAAGTCATCCACATAGGAGTGCGCTATAATAATTTCATTTGTACTGACAGTATCCTCGCAACACCATTTTTACAGCGATAAAATGTTTAGTAAATGATTAGTATTGCAAAGTGTATCATATGTACGCTTGGGTGAGACAGACACACAGAATCCATAGCATCCCTGAGAACCCTGAGTCTCAACAGTGCGGTGATTGGAAAGCACCGTTGGCGCCCATCATCAGTAAGTAATTTGTGTCATTGTTCATCTCGTGTCTCACCCGACAGCTTCAGATGTATGAGTGAGTGGGTTGGTGAGTGGATAGGTGAGTAGGTGGGTGTGTGACAGTTTGAGTGAGTGAGTCAGCCAGTTGTGACATTTCATTTTATATATAGATTAAACAATATTGATTGGGTAGAGTGAAGAAGTTTGGACAGCTCTTAACATTAGGGACTTCAGAGCAGATGACGGTTAAGCGAATTATAGTACTTGCCAACCAGCAAGTGATCTGGACACGCATGCACAGTTCCGTCGCTCCCTCCTCTTCTTTGTGGTCATATTTTATCCTGATTTGCATGTAATGAAGTGTTTCACTTTATTATTGCAATGTTTTATTTCCATTAACAGTGTGTACTTATTGGACTGTTACTGTGGAAGGACAAAGTAGTTTCCAAAATCAGACATGGGCAGCTATTTCCAGTGTGATAGATTTTGTGGTAAAAGATGCAGTGGAAGAAAAATTTGTTGTAGATTACATAAGAGTTGAAAAAGAGTAGCAACTGTGGTGAATATTTCAAACGCATGTGTTAATCAGATAAAAAAAAAAAAGTCAGGTGAACAAAACTAAAAATGACTGTTCATCTGCTGTGTTTAGAACCAAATTAAAAAAGAGCCCAGACTAAAAAATAACAAGACTTTATGTATTTGACAAAAATTACATTCATGTCCATCTTTCAGTGCCCTATTAATTTAGATTTCGGCATAACACGTACATTTGTTCACTAACTTTTTGTTCATTCCGTACAAAAACAATCCAAAATTTATAAATATAATCAACATAGAACCTCCAGCATTTACTATTATCATCTCACCCTTTGACACCAACTTACAATGGAATTTCGTGCCAAATATATCTAAATAACCTTGCCGCCAGTATAATAATGTGCTGATGGGTGATTTTAGTAGGCATAAAACCAAAGAGAAATGTATTTAAGCTATAGGAGTGGTTTCGTCGTAAAAATAGAGGCCCTCTACCTACTACTCATACTGAAATATTCTATAATATATGTTCGTCAATACATTGTACTGTCTAGTTATCACACTATTTAAATGTTTATTGTTCTGTATCAATAAACCAAGAAACAGCAGTACAGAAAGTAATTAGCATACTGCATACATGCATTACTCGCTAGTGCTTAGTGACAAATATTTAGAGTGGCCTGTAGGTTTGACAGACCATCAACAGGAAGGGTAAGCCAGACTATCTCTCTCTCACAGTTTCACTCTCTCTTCCTTCACTTCCCCTCACTGGGCATCTTTCTAGTTGGTGCATACTGTAAGTATCGAGAGTTGTGGAATGCAAGGGATGGGGAAAACAGGACATCCCCGAGACAAATCGCCAACCAGCGATATTGTCTGACACGATTCCTTCGTGCAGAAAACCGTGGGCCACCCCACCACGAATTGAACCCAGTTCGTGTTAGTGGGAAACGAGTAGTCTGATCACCACCACAAAACTGATAGAAGAAGAACACAAAAACATTGAAGAAAAGTGAAAACATGTGAATTCTATCAAAATTTAATAAAAACCAAAGAAATAGTGTAATGAACATTAAATGCAAGCAAAATGTAATAAAATAGAGTGAATAATAAAAAATGAAGTAAAAAACATTCTAAGGGAAATATAATGATACAGAATGAAAACAATTTAAATAGGTATAATTAACAACAAAGAATGCAAAATGAAAATTTTTTTTTGCAAACAAACAAAACAGAGTAAAAATAACCTAAAACAAGCCAACCAAGAAAAAATAATTTAAAAAAACTAAAAAATTAAAAATTAAATTAAGTTCAATTTTAAGAATACATTTGACTCTTGATTATCTGTGATAATGCAGGGGGCGATTTCTGCGGATAACCCAAAATTGCTGATAAGCTGCATACTAAGAGAAAAATACATTTTTACCAACACTAAGTTTCATATGGTCGTAACTGAATACTGGGTGTTTCAGTGTAAAACATAGCCTATCCTTGACACACTACTGTATTTACCGGCATATTTTACGGCCTCGCATAATTTTTGTACTCCATTATTTATTAACAAACCAAGAAATTAAAAAAGTGCATAATTTATGCACCCCTGATTTCTAACTTAGAAAACCGGACTATAAAGTGTGTAAAATATGCGGGTAATTACGGTAGTTATCTCACAAACATTACAAGAAATGTGCAGCTACAGTTACTACAAACAATGCAGTGGGATGCATGTGACGTTTATCACCGAGTGATACAGCAATCTGAAGTTGCGTAAGAGGGAAGACAGGCTTACGTCATTCGGTTGCTAGGCAACAGGGCAACCTCCTCCCCCCTCCTGGAGAAGGGAAACTAAGACGTACAAAGTGAACTCAGTGTTGTACATTTCACTCACACACCTCCCACACTGTCCAGTGCATGCGGCATACAGCCGGCTGTTTCAGAGTGTGGAAAACAGTGTTTAATGTAGGAAACAGTTTCGCCTTCCATTCTGAGTTCTTAAAAAAAATATTGGGCTTGTTTCACATACACTAAGCCCGACACTGGCGTTCGTGCGGCACGTTTCTAGTTAAACCACTCCAGCATAGCCTTATCTAGTTCCGCGTATGTCGATAGTTTCATCGTTTTCCTATTTGCCAATCCACTTATCGAGTCCGCACTGCTCGCAAACTCAATAAGTTTGGATTTATTGTTTTGTATATCCCAAATTGTTGTTTCTCCCACTCCATACATAAATGAAAGCTGTTTTTTTTACACTTCCTCCTTCAAGTTTATTAATAATTTCCAGCTTCTGCTGAAAATTGAAAACCACACGTTTATGTTTTCAAGATATTTTTTGGCTGAAAATAAGCAAAAACAAAACCAAATGTAACTACTGACTAGCGAGACAAAACTGACACTGACAGTGGGAATGCGATACGCGGGAGGAATGCGGTGGTCGCGCCGGGTTCCAGCTGTACCTGGAAGGCGGCAGCTAGGCTAGCGAGTTGTGCAATGTTGTCAGCTCGCTGTCTTGCAACGTAACTAAGCTCATCGCATCATTGGGAACACATTTTGATGTGCATTTGCATCGATAAACAAATATATTTCATTCCCCAGTTATTTTCAGAGAGAGTACCTGTTACGAATTTCATTAGTTAAGATGGGCATTTTATTAAATAACTTAGTTCTAACAGTGTTTGAGTAAGTTAACAAAATTTATTTTTAGCTTTCTGAATATGCCGTGGTTAAGCCGCAAAGCGGATAATCCTCTCGCGGATAATCGAGAGTCTACTGTATTATTCAAAATAAACAAAATAAAGTAAACAGTAAATTTTAAGCTCATCTGCTGGCAGGTTTCCATTTCCGGCTTAATAAACATAAAACTAACAAACATGTGTGATACTATTATTCCAATATAAAAACTAAGTGATAATTATATTAACTATAGCTTGCCAATTATAACTGTTTTTATGTGAGTGTCTAATAAGTTATTCTTTATATGTTTATAAATTCACAACTTTTTTTCTCTTTTTTCAGTTTAACCTACTATCTACAAATTATAATTCATATCTACAGTACTTTTGCCATTGTCCTATTTTTTGTTTAACTTTCGGCATATGAGTCAAGAATTTCTTGCTAGGCCACCTGGGCTGTTAATAAAAATAAGTTACTGCTTTTAAAAATAATATATAAGTTTGTAACTGTTACCAAGTTGATCTGCTGTCCTTAATCCCTCTTCTTGAAAGCATAACAGTGTTATGACCACAACTGAGGCGATGATTATGAACTTCAGAAAGTCCCAGACGAAAGCAGTGCACCAGAATGTCAATACATTCACCCCAGACACAAACTGCTGAAGTTTGGCTTTGGTGACCCTCTCGTTGATGTAGAACATGACATAAAAGGCACAGACGAAGGACATGCTGAACACAAAGTTGAAGGCGACCTGGAAACCCATGTTGTTGCCTGTCGTCTGAATGCGAACCTGGTGAAACGTACAGTGAAGCTCATTTAGTGCATCTAAAATATATAAAAATGTATTATTAACAGAGTACTACTTGTCATACAAACATTCCCCAAAAAAAAACATTTAATATGCAAATCCTGAATGTTACCCTTAATCTATTTGACATTTCAAACAAACTTACATATTTCCTGTACTCATGTAACTACTACCATCTTTACTCGGGTACAACAACCATCCTATATAACTAACTCCCCCTTTTTGTCATTGTTTACTGTAAAAAAATATGGGACCAACTTTAACAGTAGTAACAGTCCCTTGCCTAGTTGAGCATTTACACAGTACTTCCTTTCCCCTCCTGCAGACAAACACAGGAAAGCCCATGGCTAGGAGCAGAGATAGTCATGTCAGCCGTACAACCTTGATGGAAACAAAACAAATAATGAGAATGGAGTGGAGTGGTAGGGTAGCTTTCATACCGCTCTGCTAGCATGGAAAAGTTGTTCATATTTTTCATAGACAAATAACTTTTGAAGAGCCATTACATAAGAAAGCATTACAACAAGTTTACTGTATTGTGCATAGATATGCTACACATATGATGTGACATGAGATAAGTGGCCTTTTATTTATCTTTAAATATCTGGTCTTGTTATATGTATCTGATTAGCACTCAAACTGAACCAATTAATCTTGACAGATTCTGCTTATGTCATTATTCCCCCTGGAAGCAGCACGTTTTTCTTGATGGTAAAACTGCTTAAGTTGTCAATACAACACCTAATCTTTTCCCAAAGGTGCCAATTTTTTCAAACAATGGTTAAAATCTTACATGTATTTGAAATTTGAAAAAACACAGCTTTAAATTCATATTAAAAATTTCTTTATTATTATCAGTTACATTATACATAATTTTATTTAATAATTTTAAAAAAATTCAAGCTAAATGAATTTTTTTAACATTTTTTTTTTAGTATAAAGAGTAACATGACTGTCACCATGAAAACCAAGATATAATATACCATTTTCCTGAAAAATTTAGTAATAGCTTGTAACATTGCAGTATATAGTTATTCCATATATTTGGAAAATATTTAATAGTTTTTTTTTTTGTTCTGTAAAGAATAGTTACTCATTCAGTACTTAGAATATCGTGGCAATAATAATGTGTTTGTATTTTATATATTTTCGTTTTTCAATTTACTTATTTTATTTGATTCATTCGACAATAATAGCAGATGTCATAGGATGACATTGAACTTTTTCACTGGGTTAGTAAGCTTGACACATAGCCGTCATATTGTGCTACATGATATAATTAGGAAAGTACAGGAGGCCACATTTGGCTGAAGTGACCCGTCGCATGAATGTAATATTATATTTCCTGAGCCACGTCTGCGTTGGTGTGCTAATTTTAGACATTACAGAACAACGCAAATCCATGATTGGGCCATGTTCAGATCACGAGACTTTCAAACAATATATAGAGTAAGCGTGATCTTTCTCATAAACCAGTAGAACAGTACAGTTAAAACAGAAGTCATTTAGTGAGGAGTCGTTAGGGTGCCAGGAGAGCAATTAGTGATTCTTCCCCATCATCGTTAGTTTAACTATTTTCAAAATGAGAATTTTTTTTTTCAAGTGAACTTTAACAGTCTGCTATTGTATCTAACTTTTTTCCTTCTGTGGCAAGTGACAAATGTTTTTGTATGCAGATGTTGTGAAGAAACGCCAATAAATCTTCAGTAAAAAATTAACTTCATCTGTTATTTATTTAATATTGGTGCACTCTTCCATCAAATAAATTTTTCTTATTCAGATAATCATGTGTTAACTAAGCTAGTAAAAGCTAATATTTACTGTGAACTCCAATTGAGTCTTGTACAGGATACATTACAAGTTATTTTAACAGGTTTTAAAGTGTGTTTGTGCCACCAGCATTATAGAGTGCGCTTATCTGGTGTAAAGATTTTGAACTGCTGCTCCACCTGCCTTGGTTTCCTCTCCCGTCCTGTTTTCCCACCTATCTCTTAGCTACACCTACCCGTTCTGCGCATGTGCGAGCAACAGTGATGTGACTGGTGGGTATATTTCTTAGCTGGACGAGGCTTGCTTTCGAGCAAAGCTCGTCCACTTCTACTCAGGTCAGCTCAGCGAGAATACCTCTCTGGTATTTCTGCTCGTTGGACCACTATGACTCTGTTCATAAGCCTAAACCTCGCTAGTATTTGAGCGAGCTGAAATCTCTGCTGCAGTGCACGATGAGTCACACAATGAGGTGAGTTCGTGACATGTTGTAGAGAATTGTTGGTAAATTGAGTTAGGATTTTGTGAGCGCTATTTTACTTGCATACTAAATTATGTTTGGCATTTCCTTGGTATTTTTTCAAACTTAAGTTTGAAGTAGCTTGTAGTATGTGGTACCCATACCTCCATTACTTTAAAACAGTCTACTTGTTGAAGTAATGTAAATTCCTAGCGGCTTGTCGCCTGAAAACTTCATGTCATTGAATTGGGACTGCATCGACTTGCGCTAGGTTGAAAGATTTAAATAATTAAAAACCCATCGGCGAGTGCCTTTACATTTGGAAACATCGGTGCTAGAACTGCTTTAAGGAGTTTTAAATTGTGTTTTTTAAATGTTCTGTGAACGTATTGGTTTTTTGGTTCAGATGGGCTTTGGAAAGGCTATTGCGCCCCATTTAACATAACTTTAATTTAAAATGTGTTCAAGTTTTGCTGTTTGAGATGAAGTATTTATATTACAATATGTTTTGATTATATCAATTTTGTTGTGACAATTTATTCAATTTTGAAGGCTTGAAAGAATTCAAGTACTCACTTATCTTGTATCCTGTATCTTTTGAATTGAGTATGCATTTGCTTGGTCTACATTTTGTCAGTTTGCAAGAATGTGTAATATTACTGTTTTATTGGAGCGCCCTGCTGTGACAGCCATTCGGTACCAAGGTTGCCTTTGTAAATGTTTTTAATATTAATTAAATGAGGTAAAATCTGTGATATGAGTAAATGGAAAACTGAATATACCAAATTGAAACTGAATCCGTTTGTGCTCTTGTGTTTTCGTCACAAGAGTAAACTGTGCTGTACTATGCCAATCTCGTTATTTGTATTGTCTCATGCACATCATCATGATGGAGGGTACTTCACATATAAACACCTTCAACAAGGCAGCTTTAACTGCCTTTCTGCAGGAGCACCAGATATTATTCCCATCCGAGGCCAATATGAAACAGCTTTGCGAGTTGGCGGTAACATTTTGGAGAAACAAAATCCCGGAGGCGAGCAAGACCACCAAGGGGCCGGTGCCGGTGAGTCAGATTTCTATATAGTCCTGCACCTCAAAAATCTTTCTCCAGGCTATAAAGAGTGTTCCCCTTTTGACCCTTGCCAAGCCATACGGGATGCTACAATTTTTTACATATGTAGCGAACGTCCTTGATTTGTGATGACATCACCCTGTTGCGCGCCTTAGCGCTTAAATGTCAAGGTCATGCATACCGATAAATTATGGAAGAAATAATCTCCAATAACTGAAGTGTAGAGAATTTTCATGAGAAAGTTTTGGCTCACGTTTTTACCTTACGTGTTAGATGCGTGTGTGAGCACAATTTAATTTATTGATTTCAGCACTCCGAGGAAACACTCATTGAGTTCATTGACTAGATTATGGATTATCAAAGAACTCTAGGACTTAATTTGTTAGAACGTGATACAGTGAAAATCGTGTTGAAAAATGTTACCCCCCCCCAGTTCAAGCTTCATGCTCATTAACTGCTGTTCCGCATGATATGGAGGAATTACAAACTCGTCCATAGAAATTCAGAGTTGTTTAGTGGCTGAAAGAGAATTTATTATTACTGTCTCAACGCTTGTAAAGAGAGTTCTGCCTCGCCGCAGGCTATGAGAGGAGGAGCTAGTGTTCGTCCAGGTTTAACATTTAATACGGTACAAAATAATTCCCTGCCAACAAATGAAGTAGCTCATAGTGTAGCCCATGAGCGAAATAGCACTGTACGTTGTGGGAATTGTTGCAGATGTGGTCATGCGAGCTGTGAATACACCGAACGTGTGCCTTGGAATGAAAGGAAGTACTTTTTATGCCGAAGCGTGGGTTACATTCATGTTTCTTGTCCTAGGTCGGGAAATGATGGACGGCTGGAAACAGGTGCGATGTTTCCAGTCGCCGGTCGCGATCAATAAAAAAATCTGCCTACTACATGTATGATTCAGGTTGTCTGCGGCGGTCAACTGTACCCTGCACTTATTGACACGGGTGCTACACACTTCGTGGTTAGCTGGCAGTTTTTTCAAATTTAATGGATTTGAACGTCATTTCAAAGGTTAGTGTCCACTGTGTGCAGGAATTAAAGTTATGTATTGCGAGTGGGGAAATATTAACTGATTCCTATGTTCTGAAATTACATATGAAAATAGGCAGTTTCTCGTGGTATTTTAAATTTTGGGTGCTTCCGGTTTTAAACCACAGCATGATTTTAGGTCAATCTTGCGAGAGCCAATCAGTCTGAAAATGTTGCCGACTCTACAGAAAAATTTGAAAAGACCTTGGCCCAAATTAAGAGGAAATTTAGTGATGTAATTACCCCTAGGATAGGGAAGTCTGACGTGCTGCCAACTCCCAAGCTTAAAGCATTTATGGAAATAATAGATAAATTAGACCGGCATCATAGTTCCTTCGTCAGATTATTGTTCCCGTAGTTTTTGGTTAAAAAGAGAGATAGTGATAAATACAGGCTGGTCGTAAATCATGCTTTAGTTACCGTGAAATTCATAAGGACCCCTTTCCATTACCAACTGTCGACTGTGCATTACAACATCTGGGATGTGCCAAAATATATACCGTCCTGGACCTGAATAATAGTTTTCACCAGTGCCTTTCACATCCTGCTTGCCAAAAAAATATTCCGCCTTTAGCAGTCCGTGGAATCAGTTTTAATTTACCAGGTTCCCAATGGATGCTAACTTTAGTAGCAGAGCCCTATCCAGAGTGCTGGATCATGTACTTTAAGATTTCAAATATGATTTTGTATTCAATTGCATTGATGACGTGACTGTTTATAGTAAAAATATGAGTGACCACCTGGAACGTTTACGAAAACTATTGCAATGGTTTAGGGAGGTAGGTCTTATGGTAAATCTGGATAAAGCCACACTAGCTGATAACAAAGTAAAATTTGTAGGGTATGTTATTCGTAAAGGGCAAATTATTACTGAACCCTGAGCGAGTAGCCCCTATTGTCAACTTTCCCCGTCCATGCAACCTTAAAGGGGTACAAAGATTTTTAGGGATGATGGGCTATTACTTGCAATTTGTTGAACATTACTCAGAAATTGCAGCTCCCCCTAACCATCTCAAAAGGAAAGGAGTAGAATTTGTTTGGGAACTCGGGCAAGAGCTGGCCTTTAATATTTTGAAAGAGAAACATAGCTTGTCGCCAGTATTCATTTTACCCGATTTTAATGAACGGTTTGTGGTCCAGGTGGATGCTTTGTCACTTGCTATGGGTGCGGCATTGGGTCAATAGTGGGACAGTTATATTGCGCCAGTAGCATTTGCGAGTAGGTCTTTGAATAAATCAGAATGATCCCTAGGAACGTATGAAAAGGAGATGCTTGCGTGCCTTTTTGGGTTAGAAAAATTCGCCCCCTACATAGAACATGACGAGTGTGACCTATTTACAGATAATCAGGCGCTCAGCTGGGTGTTGTCCCATCCCAATCAGGTGGGGAAATTAGGCAAATAGGTTTTGCGCTTGTCGAGATTTCGCTTTAAGGTCCACCATGTTAGAGGTGCGGAAAATCCAGTGGCAGACGTATTATTGTGTATGTTCGATGAAACTGAATTTGAACCTATTCCCGTAGACCCTCCAGCTTCTCTCGGGTAGATTCAGGGCTTCCCGGAGTTTTTTGTCCAGCTTTGTGATGTACAAAGTTCACATATATGGAGTCAACAGGTGAAATGAGATTTGGCTTCTGGGATTCAGTGTCCTTATTTTGAAAAGTACTGATTGTTATATTGTTCTGGCAAGACTGGACGTGCATGTAAATTAGTAGTTCCGGAAAAGTTAAGACCCATGATTTAAAAATATTTTCATTATTCTTTGTATGGTGGTCACCTGGGAATTGGTAAAACATTTGAAAAAATTTCCTGGCATTTTGCCTAGCCTAGTTTACGACAGGATGTAACACAGTATGTGAGAATATGTGATGGTTGTCAATGTTGTAAACAGGCCCTGTTTACAAATTTTGATAAAACCCCTCTACACGTTCCCTATTGTCCCTGGCACGTGGTACACTTAGATATTTTTGGGCCCTAGTTTGTTCTAAGAGAGGGAAAATTTGTTTTTTAATTTTGTTCGACACCTTCACAAAATTTGTAATTTTACTCTCTCTAAAAAACATGAAGTCTTCTTCTATTGTAAAAGTTCTGCAAGAACAAGTTTGCAAGGTTTTTGGTGCCCCTGCCGATCTGGTATTGGACAACTCGTGTTACTTTCAGTCACATTGTTTTAAGGATGTGTGCTTTAAGTGGGCAATTAAGTTTTACATCTCAAGTCCATATTTTCCCAATGACAGCAAAGTCGAACGTTTAATCAAAAATATTAAGGCTTGTCTTACCATCTTTCATAACCGGGACCACGTTGATTGGGAGCGCGATCTGGAGCTCATTAATGTTGGGTTTAATGCGGCGATTTATGACTCAACTGGCTCACCTCCTTCTCTTCCTTTTTTAGGTCGTCATTTGCCACATCCTTTACTTAATATTTGAAACCCGCATCCTTTACTTAATATTTTGAACCCGCATCCTTTACTTAATACTTGGAACCTTCCTATGTCATCTTCCTTGGATTTTGGCTCGCTGGACCGACTCCTCGATGGGGATGCTAGCCACCTTAATGATGCAAAATGCGAAGTGGTTGTGCACCTGGATTAAGGCCAAATTGATCCTCCCTTTTGTGTCGGTGATAAGGTTCTTTGCAGAAATCATGTTCTGGCAGACAGCGGGAAGGAACTTGGTAATAAATTCATTCCTAAATTCATTGGGCAATACAAAATCTCTAAATATTTAGGATTCAACACAATAATGTTAAGTTTTGTGGGGACGTCACGTGAGTTTCGCAAAGCTCACGTGAGTCACCTCAATAGGTATTTGTCTAGATCTTAAGTTTAATTGATTCTGGATTGTTTTAAAATTTTATAAAATGTTAAGATACATTAATTTTGGTAGTACTGAAGTAATTAAATTTGTAATATTTTGATTCTAAAGATGTTTAACTTTGTAAATTTCTGGTTCAATAGTAATTAATTTTTTGTAATTTTGAGGATTAATTATGTCAACTTTGTATTTTGGTTTTTACTCGCGTATGTAGTACCCTTCCCCTTCCAATTCCTTAGTTTTGTTTTAATATTCTCAATCTCACCCTTCTCTCTTGTTATGTTTTGGTAAATTCCCCTGGGCGTCGTGTGGTGTTTGAGTGTGAGAAGAGATTTGTCGGAGGCCGCCTTGGAACTACTGCATCAGATGGCTCATGATGCTGCAGCTCCCCTGACACCTATGCTGGGTTTGTTGTATCATTCAGGCATTGAATGAATGCTCCTACTTTTGCACCCCTGGCTTTTGACTGCGTACTCTCCCGGGAGAGCTGACTGAGTTGGTGCTGTTTGAGAAGATTTGCACCGTAAACGTGTCTCTCAAAATATTGAGAGATGTGAAACGACTTTGACTTCAAGATGTCTGTTGAACTTTGCTACGCTACTAATTGCGTTGTTCATCTACTTCTTCTGATTCTAACTATTTCATCTGTGCTCAACGTGTTATTTCTGTGTCAGCTGTGACATGACTGGAAAAATAAAGATGGGGTGTGGCTTGTTCTAGCAAGGGGGTATTGTGCAGCTTGTGCCGCCAGCATTATAGAGTGGGCTGATATGGTGTAAAGATTCTGAACTGCTGCTCCACATGCAATTGCCTTGGTTTCCTCTCTCCTCCTGTTTTCACGCCTACATCTTACCTACCCCTATCCCTTTCTGCACATGCGCGAGCAACAGTGATTTGATTGGTTGGTACATTTTTTAACTGAACGAGGCTTGCTTTCGAGCAAAGCTCGTCCACTTCTACTCAGGTCAGCTCAGCAAGAATACCTCTCTGGTATTTCTGCTCATTGATCCACTATGCCTCTGTTCTGCTCATTGATCCACTATGGCCTCTGTTCAAAAGCCTAAACCTCGCTAATATTTGAGTGAGCTGAAATCTCTGCTCCAGTGCACAATGAGTCGCACAATGAGGAGGGTTTGTGATATGTTGTAGCGAATTGATGGTAAATAGAGTTAGGATTTTGTGAGTGCTATTTTACTTGCATAATAAATTCTGTTTGGCATTTCCTTGGTATTTTTTCAAAATTAAGTTTGGAGTGACTTGTAGTATGTGGTACCCATAGTTTCATTGCTTTAAAATGGTCTACTTGTTGAAGTAATGTAAATTCCTAGCGGCTTGTCGCCTGAAAACTTTATGGCATTGAATTGGGACAGCATCGACTTGCACTATGTTGAAAGCTTTAAATAATTAAAAACCCACTGGAATCATTGGTGCTAGAACTGCTGTAAGGAGTTTTAAATTGTGTTTAAATGTTGTGTTTATGTATAGTTTTTCATTCAGATGAGCTTTGGAAAGGTTATTGCGCCTCAATTGACACAACTTCCTTGTGTTTTTGTCACTAAAGTACTAATGTAAGTTATTAAAACTTTTATGAATTTAAGCAGATACTATTGCCAAATAAAGCTCATCAATAATGTTATCATTTCAGGGAACTTCACATATTACATTGTCTGAAAACATAACAAGGCTAAAACTATGGTTTTAATACCAAAGGTGTAAAAAATTAGTTTAATTTCAAAAATTCAAATTTCCACAAATTTATTTGATTTTTTTTTAATATTGTGGGTACATAAGTATTGCTTAGTAAAAAATTACAATATCATAAACCATTGATGCCAGCTAACAGCCAGAGAGTGTTAAGACCATCACGGCACCACAATGTGACACGTGGGAAGTACGTACGCAAAAAGGCCTTAAACAGGACTTTCCCATTATGGGAATATTGTATTTTTCAAGTGTTAAATATGTTTTCTTTTAATCCATCTTCATAGTGTTTTCATGTTTAATATTTGTATGTTCATAAAGTGTTGCACCATACATGGTTATAAATTCAAACTGCGCGCTGCACGGAGGTTAAGAACAGTACAACTCCGGCTAAAATGCTGTAACAAAAGACGTTAAAAGAAGACAAGTAATTACAAATTAAAATATACAATGTCAAATCATATTTTCATTTCTAAAGTGCCTTTCACTTTTCAATATAAAATATTTTACTCAACGTGCATAGCACTTCTGCTTATGTGAACCACGTAGGCAGACATAGTAGGTCCGAGTGACGCTTTCTCTAGGCAGTCCGTCAAAGAAAACTGGTGAGGTAAGATGCTGTCATGTACGTACTACAACTTTTCAGAACCAATGTAGATTACCATAGTATCATTTTAGTATACCGGACCTTTGCTTTACGTACGTTAGCCAGACATTTCCCCAGCATTATGCTACCACTTAAGTAATAATTTGCTCCCTTGCTGCTTTTTGAAACTTGAAAGGGAGAAAGATGTTGGAGAGGCCACGCGGACCACGCAACTTGAGTCAGGCGCCATCCGCCCATGCTAAAGGTGTTTCATTGTAATTTCTGTATTATTGCTGCATGCAATTTAAAGGGCTTTAATTCTAAGTATGTGTTTGAGGGAATTTTTTATGTTTAATCATTTTATGGTCATATCACTTATGACCACATGGTCAGACATAGCTAAGTATGTATCTGCACCAGCAATGCGTTTTCAGGGCTTATTTGTGTAATATCATGTGTGACATAATTTATTTCAGGGTTCTATGTATTTCTGTTCTTCAGGGTTCCGTGTAATTTTCATGTAAATTGATGCTTTGTATGTATAGCCACGCTGTAATTTTCATGTTTGCTTTTTTAAACATCAGGTATGCTACAAGCCTGTAAATGTATCAATCATCAGGAGAATAATATTTCCAAAAGAAATACCTCTTTCTGTAGAGTTAATTTGCCCTTTTTACGGAGAAATATTGCAATTTCACCTGCACCACGTGGTTTGTTATGTACTTTATCCAGCGGCATCCACTACATCTCAGCTTGCTTTCACACATGTGCGTGGTTATTGTGACTATTCATATCGTGCCCCATATTGCTTAATTGATATTTGTGTAACTTTGTTATTTTACGGTGATATTATTTCTGTCCTAGCGGGCTATGTCTATAGGTCATCACCACACTAACCATGTGCTGAAGGGCGAGCCCCGACGAGTCTGTGTTAGTGATGCCAAATAATCACACGTGTTCATGTTCATGTATTGATTCATCTTATAATTCTCCATGTCCTATCTTCAGGGAAAATCGTCAGTCCACTCTAGTGGTTGTCGGCCTCCTTCCCAATTTCCTTGGCACATTATGTGTATGAGTGGCAAAAATAAAACAGAAATCTCACAGTGTTTCAACCTTTCCTTTTGTATTGACAATATCCTCGCCAAACCATTTTTACAGTGATAAAATGATTAGTAAATGTTGAGTATTGCAAAGTGTATCGGAAGTATGCTTGGGCAAGACGGACACACAGAACCTTCAGCATCCTTGAGAACCCTGAGTTTTAACAGTGTGGTGATTGTGAAGCACTGCTGGCGCCCATCATCAGTAAGTAATTTGTGTCTTTGTTTGTCTTGTGTCTCACCCGACGGCGTCAACATTTTAAGGGTTATATGGTCCCTTAGTCTCCATCAGCACTGCAATCCACTAGTTAAGGCATGTCTCCCTGTTAAACTTCATCAAACATATCCTTGTATCCTCACGCAACTCGTAATGGATGTCAGGGGTTCATAAAAGTCATGTGTTTGAATAATCCAGAGAGCCTCGTGGATTCCAAGTAATGATAAGCTGGAACCCAAGTCATCATTGCCCACCCAAAACATGCCTGCTAACCCTTAATTTTTCCACTGCAACAAATCATGCCTATTCTATATGATGTGACCATGGAAATACTAGTTAAAATTATACATACAGAAAGATTCACATTACCATGTGCCTTTCTTGCCACATATATAAAATAAAGAAAAACATTTTTTTACCGTCTTTGAATATACGAACTTAAAAATGTTTGCTGCCATCATGGATCCTAACATCTGAGCATACTCACATTACAAAATAATTAAGTCCAAGAAACTCTTAATACAAAACATTAGGTGGTTTATATCAGCATTCAAAAAATAAAATATTATAAGGAAAAATTTTGATGGTGTAATAACATGTTGTCAAAACTAACATATTGGGGAGTTATGCTACTAAAAACACAACAGTAAGTCAGTAAGCAAAGTTCGGAAGAATAATCCTATAAGTAACAGCAATTCAGAGTTTGTTATGACACAGTTCTTGTTTTTTTACATAATGCATTATAGTAAGCTGTAAACCCATAACTTAAACACACGTAAAAATTTAAAGTTTCATTTAATATAACTGAACTGGCTATTTTTTTAAATAAATTTTATCATTACTGATGATATATATATATATATATTTTTTTTTTTAAAGAAAATTACAGCCAAATTAAATTTTTCTTGCAAGACTTGAAACAGAAGTGCAAGTGGTGACATCAGACACACTTCAGTTTACAAATGAAATAAGTGTGATTCAAAATACAATTTACAACTTTGAAAGTGAAAACTAATTTATTTGAAGCACATACATAATATTTTAAAAGATAGAAATGTAACCAGGCATAAATATTTATGCACAATGTGATGTAAGGTAATGCCTAGTATGTGACATAATAGAAAAATTATTTGTACACATGGGAGGCTGGCAGGATGTGATGCCGTTGGGAAAGACACGAAGACAAACAAATACACTTTTACTTACTGGTCGATGGGCAGTAGCGGTGGTTCCTTCGAAACGCACTTTGAGACTCAGTGATATCAGAGATGCTGTGGGTTCTGTGTGTTAATTTCACCCGTCCGTACGTACTTATAAAACACTTTTCATTACTAAATATTGCACTTTGAATAACTGGAGATAAGCTGGGATCTGACGCTACAAAGATATTTATAATTCCACTGGTAATATTTCTTTTATTGAGTCAAATTACAGTTCGTGGCAGAAATGAGTTTATGGTTAACCTTAGACATGACTAGCCAGTTCCAGTGGGTGATTTCCCAAGCACTTAACTCAACTCGTGCACTCCTAGATGGATGATTTCTCCGTGGTGTATGAAGACACAGTCTCTGCTAGGGTAGACTGTAGATTTTTCCCGGAGGCAGGACACGGGAAATCAAAAATGTAATTAGCAAGTGTGTTTACTCTCGTCACTAACGCCTACTCGTCGGGACACGTTCCCGAACCACGTGATGTGTGGCGATGGTCGATACGCATAGCGGGTTAGGACGGAAAATAATACCGCAGTACAAATTGCAAAATATTACTGGGTGAACATGGGGCACGACATGAAATAGGCAAATAAACACGCGGATGCATGAAAAGATTCTTAAATGGTGGGAATGCTGCTGGATTAAGTTCTTAGCGGACCACGTGTGCAGATGTAAACTACATTATTTATCTTGAAATTCAATAAAATCCAGTAAACCAAAATTAGAACGGCATTAGCAAAATTTACCTCTGTGCAATGCTAGCATACAAAAGCTCCCAGCACGCCCGATAGCGGGAAAATTCAGACATGTGAAGTCACTGCGATGTCGTACAAAAAAAAAAGCATCAAACATTGAAAAATACAAAACCTTGAATAAAACAATACATATAACCCTGAGAAAATTAAGGTGCATATGAAATTACAAGAAATAACCCACTAAGCACAGTGATGGCGCAGATACAGACTTCACAGCTACTAACCACGTGACCATGAGTGATGTGGCCGTAAAACAATTAAACATGACAAAAACCCTTAAATATGCACATACAAATACTACCCTTATTATTGCTTGTTGCAACTAAGCAGAAGTAACAAGAAAAAGCCGTTAACATAGCTAGATTGCTCCTGATTTACAAGTTGCACAGGCCGTGTGGCCTCTCCGACATTCTCTCCTCTCATCTTGTCTAATTTTCAAAAAGCCACAAGGGAATCCTTCAATCACCACGAGGTGTAGTGGGCAGAATTCTTGCAAGCCTTCCAATGCCAATTTGGTGGTACTTTTACGTCACTGCATCTGAAAACAAGGCTTACCAAGGAAGAACCATCAGCAAGTTAACCACTCACTGCATTCTTTACTCACAAGGTACATATCATCCGCAAATTATACCCAGAATTATCTGAACAGGAAATTCTGGAAATTGTGGCCGAAACTGCAAGGTCGGAATTTTACATGACACTAATACTCCTATTGAATGGGATGTTGAAGGATGTCATGCAAACAGCCACAATGCTGGAGTGAAACCCATGCCAACTGCGCAGTTACTTGAATGTAGCACGATATTGTCACGTGCAACAGCACGAAAGTGAATGAACAGTAAGTGAAAACAAATACGAACAGAACCGTGCATTGTTTGGACAATACCGGGAAAATTTTCACCAAACTCAGTCCAGAAACAAAAATCAGGCAAAACAGGACAAATTTCTGTCTCACGAACAAAGATGGGAAAAGTACAGGAACTTTGAGTGTGTGTGTAAAGTGGGACAAGAGCCAACCCCGAGGTGGCCATGTCGATACTGTGAGGGAGAAGTCTATCACTGGCACACATGACCAAACAACCCGTACTTAACAAGCGCGCATGATAACAGCACACAGCAGGGAAACGGGAAGCGGGGGTGAATGCACCGGACACTCCTGTAACCCCGCTCCTGCCAAGGGAAAAAAAAAAACACCGGACAAACATCACAGCAAGCACTCATCAGCCAGGATAGTAGCACAAAGACTAAATTCATTCACATTTTGGGAACTGTCAATAATCATCACTGTCATGCATTAATTGATAAGGTGGCTTCCCATAATTTCATCCAGCCACATTTTCTAAATGAAGCCGACATTGTGTTTACTGATCACGTCATTAGGCTTGCCACAAACCAGCATAATAGCAAAGCGATATGGCAAGCGGAAATCACTGTGCATGTGCGGGATATAGAGACCAATACAACTGCAATTATTACATCGTATATTCGCAAATGATGCAATTCTTGGTATTACTTAGTTGATGGAACAAAACACCATTGTTGAGTGAGCGGCTCAGAGAATACACTTCGTCGTGTGAAAGAGTGGTGACTTGTGAAACAAAACAATGTCACATAGGGAAAACATCCCTCGATTAGCTAGGGCACATTCTGCGTGAGACAGGGAATAAACCGAATCTGGAACAGCTCCAGGTAACAGCAGGCTATGCAACCCCACACACCCGAAAACAGTTACACAAATTTTTCGGCTGGCTAACTGGCTATGACGGCATGTGGAGTGGTTCGCTATCATAACAGCACTGCTAACAGAACTACCCTCTCCGCAGTGTAGGTTTCAATGGAGCAGTGAAACAAAACAGGCATTTCAGTAAATCAAGGACAAATTTCAAAATTGCACCACACGCATGGGGTACAACATGAGTCGATATTTATATTTACAGACCGATGCAAGCCAAGGAGGACTGGGAGCAGTCCTGTAACAGAACAACGACAAGGAGAATCGGCAGGTCGTGGATTTTGCTACCGTGAAGCTCAATCCTACTGAGTGCAGATGTGATGTGAGTGTGAATTCCTATCAATCATATGGGCTATAAAGAAATACAGTGCATATTAAGAATACCAGCAATTCACCCTCCCTTTGAACAACAGGTGCCACATGTCTCCATAATATGGCGTAAAGCGCATAGCAAGATGACAAGATGGGTGTTCATGTTACAAGCATATGATTTCAAAGTACAGCACGTTCTATGATAAGAAAATTAGTTGGCAGACGTGCTCTTACACACTCCCAATAGTGACATTGTCAATGAAAATACAGAATGGGACGATATCCTGCCCCTATCACCGCAAGAAGAGATCCAGGAAGTAACTGTACAACAGATTAGCACGGGAAATGATGAGGTCCTCATCAGCGAGCTACACAGGGAAGTGCAGAAAGCGCAGCAGGGATGCGCACTCAGTCAGGAAAAAATAAACACATGAGTGTAGAAAGGCATGGATAACTTACGCATTATCGACGGGGGACAGGATACATGTTCAGCTACTGACATCACCAAATGATAGCTGCATGACAACATTAGGACCAGCTAACTTATTCACCTCACTTGATTTAAAGTCCGGATATTGGCAAGTACCTATCCGCCCACAGGACACAAAGAAAACAGCTTTTACTACCCCAGATGGACGTAGATTTCAATTTGTAGCCATGCCATTTGGTTTAAAGTGTGCCCCTACAATGTTTCAAAACTTAATGGTTAATATATTGGATGGATTTATTGGAGACTTTGCAATGGTGTATTTGGATTATGTGCTTGTTTGGTCTAACAGCTGGGAAGAGCACTTGCACCACTTGAGCCTTGTGTTTGAACGGCTCGAACGTATGTTGGGTATGATAGAGTTTCTAGGACACTATGTAACAGCAAACGGACACGAACCAGAACAACAACACATACAGGAAATTCAAAACAAACTGACACACAGATCACGTAAACAAGTAGGGTAATTTTTTGGCTTAATTAATTGGTTAAGGGAATTTGTCCCAATTTTTCCATGCTAACTGCACCATTAACTGCTTTGTTGTGTGATAAACGTATATTTGACTGGACAATTCAAGCTGATCACGTATTTAAAGAAATCAACTTGCATTTCAGAACTGTAATCCACTATCTAGGTTCAACCCAGAATTGCCCATTGTCATACACACAGATGACAGTCAAGAAGGCATCGGGCCATGTTGTATCAGGAGGGAACACACGGGGAAAAACATATCATCAGTTACCACACTGCAAAGTTCAGGGACACAGAATGTAAATATTACGCTAACGAACAACAATGTTTGACCATTGTTAATGCATTGCGGAAGTACCGGCCATACTTGCTAGGAAGGCAGTTTAAGCTCAAAACCTACAACCGATGTCTTGTATGGTTAGAGGGCATGCAAAACGGGAAAAGCAAACTTGCCTGCTGGGTGCTGTTACTGCAGGAATATGATTTCAAGGGAAAACACATAGCAGGAAATACCAACGAACTCACGGACACCTTGTCCAGGAATCCTTCTCAGAATCTAACGGTAACTGATGACGCAGAGTGGGAAGAAACGCTACCACCTTGCCTTGCGATACCAACTGCAGAAATACAAACCCTTGTTGTACAAAACATTGTTACCACACCACCCAGCGAACTTGTTTCATTGAATGTACATCACATGTTAAGAGAGGTACACACTACACAAGAAAATTCCCCAGATGCTGCGCAACGCCGAAAACACTGTACCACACATTACACACAACACTGGAGGGTAGTAGACATAGAAATACAAACCAAACCACCTGGTAAGTGTGTGCGATGGCAGATGTATGTACCGAAAGAAAAACGGAAACTCGTACTTAAATATGCAGAGAGCACAGACTGCGACGCTCCACAAAAGCCAAGGCTGCCAACCGAGCCATTCAAATCAGTAGCCATCAACATCATCGGCCCATACCCATGTACGAAAACCGATAAAAGATTTCTTGTTGTTGCCATGGATTTTTTTACCCGCAGGAAAGAGGCATTCCTAGTTAGTAATGCCCATGCACACACAGTCGCACAAGTAATGCAGAACACGTTTTTTTCCGAGGTGGGGATACCACGAGTATTTGTTGACAGACATTGGTACACAATTTGTAGGGCAAAAGTGGAGAGAGTACTGTACTAGGTGGGGAACAGAACACAGTACTACCCCAGCATACCATCCCAGGGCTAACCCAACCGAGAGACGTAACCGAGACATAAAAATCTGATTTCGTGTCCAGTTAGGAGATCACACTAGGTGGGCTCAACTGATTCCGGAGGTAATATTTTGCCTACGGAATAGAGTGAGTGCGGCAACCGGGAAAACACCCACAGAGATGGTACAAAGTCACGAACTCTGTGCCCCCGGAGCACCCTGCGAAAACCCGCCCAGACCACCTGAACAAATTGTCGAACACCAGGGACAAATGCATGAGGAAGCCCGGGCAAACAAATCGGCTATTGTAATGTGAGGGTACCTGAGAGCAAGAGGCCGCAACCCGAACTTGTAACTGGATGTACGTGTATGTAAGAGAACACCCGTTATCGGACGGGGCAAAAAAGTACTGTGCTGGACTTGCACCTAGATGGACACGGCCAGTGAGAGTAGTGGAAAAGATGGGAAATTCCCAGTATCTAGTGAAGTTGGGACCAAGACGTGTCACAAAACAGCACCGTTACGACCTGCATGTAACCCAACCACCTGTAGGGAAGAGAAGCAAGGAGACGACGTTACACCCCATTACCGCAGCGAGCTCTGAGAATTTTACCAGGGAGTACACAGGGAAATGGAAGCATGTACACTGAGGAAAACAACAACACTAACACGGGAACACCCAAAAAAGGGAATGAACTGTCATTTAAAGGTTTTGCACAGACAGAACACTCAACACCTAGTAGTGAGGACGTGGAAGCAAGTAGTAGCAAAACACTATTTCTGAGTTTGTCTGTTATTGCTTGTAACGACACAACGAATCAGAGCGATTTTAAGGGGTTTCCAAGTGTACATGAATAAAGTGGTAACATAACTGCACACGTAAATGTCAACATAACCAGTTCCCAGTGAAGTAGGTTTTAAAGGGTTTTTTTCCCAGGGCACAGCTGAATTTAGTTGTAACCAAAGTGTAAATGTAAATTTTGATACCACATGTGAAGACGAGAAACCTTTCAGAGGCTTTCCAGTTCCCGCAGGGGAGAGCAGGAGAGCATAGTAGGGCAAAAGAGTTTGAAAGGGTATGGGGAGAATAGTAGGACAGTGAGTGGGACGTTAAATGTCAACAAAGCGTAACACAGTATGCACAAGAGGCGAGCCGAGTCACCACCATGTACCAACATTGTTGTTCCTGCCTACATCCCCACCCTCTGCAAACGCCGCAGAAACCGACAACCTCCGAGGCCATGTTTTCTTTACCCTCAACGAGCAACCAGCCGGGCAGAGCCTGCCAGAGCAATGTTGCATTATTCGCACCATCTTGGCCTTCGAGGGAGGGGTCTTTTGATATCGGCTAGCAGCTAGCGGCGCTGTAGCCCATGATGCACTCACCACGCTCATGTCAGTGTTCTGCACGTGTGCAAAGAGGCCAATAATTTTGAACTTACACATAAATATTATTTTTTCAGTGAAACATGTGTTTTATATTTGATTTTGCAAGGTGTAATATGTCTTAAAATGTTTTAAAATGTTTTTTTATTTTTTTATTTATGAAATTCAATGTGCCCACAACACCGAGATTAAGAACACTAATATTCCGGCATCAACATAGTCATAAAGAGACACTGATATAATACAAAAATTTCATAAGATAATTATAAAATGTAAAACAGTATTTAATTTAATTAGTGCCATTTTATTTAACTATAGTAAAATATTTTACACTACGTGCATAACGCTTCCGCTAATCTGAACCCCGTGGACGGCCATTGTAGGTCTGTGTGACGCTTGCCTCTGGACAGTCTGTCGAGGAGAGCTGGCGAGGTAAGACACTTTCATGTACGCACTACTACTTTTGTTCACTGATGTAGGTTTCCATAGTAAATTTAGTTTACTGGTCAACCTTTGCTTCTGTACATCTTTGCCAGACATTACCCCAGCATTATGATTTGCCTTTACTAATTTATTTCGCCCTTGTGGCATTTTTAACTTACTCGAGGAGAAGTAGGAGAAAGATGTTGGGGAGGTCATGCAAATCGCGCAACTTGAATCATGCGCCATCCACCTATGTTAGTGGTGTTTCATTGCAATTTCTGCATTATTGCTACGCGCCATTTTGAAGGACTTTGTTTTCATGTATGTATTTGAGAGTATTTTCCATGTTTGAATATTTTACGGCAACACCACGTATAACCACATGGCTGACCGATGCCAAGTATTTTATACGCCATCATTGTGTTTTGAGAGCTTATTTATGTAACAACCTATATGCAATATGATATTCAGGGTTCCATGTAATTTTCACGTATATTGATGCTTTTTGTATTTGACCACGCTGTCATGTTAATGTTTTATTTAACCGCCATCAGGCATACAACACTCCTGCAATCACTTAAATCATAAAGAGAATAATTTTCTCGCTCAGAATAATATTTTGTTGGAATTTAATTTGCCGTTTTCACAAAGAAATATTGCAATTCCACCTGCACCACGTGGTCTGCTACAAACTTCATCCAGCGGCATCCGCGCCACCTAAACTTGTTTTCACACGTATGTGTTTATTGTGAATACTCATCTCGTGTCCCATCTTGTTTCATGTATCTTTTGATCTTAAACTTTCAAAAACTCGGTTGTCAAATCATAACCCTTTCATGGTGGAAATGGAGGCAGACATATTATTTTTGGATTAAACTTTGTAACCCTAAGTTGCATATGGTTTTTAACACATCTTATGATTCAGCAAATTTAAATTAACCAACAAGGCCGTCTTGACGGAATACTCTCAAGTCAAAAGTTTTTGAGACATCCATGTGAGGGTTTATGTAATTTTGTAATTTGTGTATGTTGCAATAACTCTCATCCTAGCCAGCTCTGTGTATAGGCCGTCTTCACATTACCCACGTGCTGGCAGGCGAGCTCCAACGAGTTTGCGTTAGTGATGCCGAGTAATCACAAGTGTTAAAATGTATTAAGGGTTTCATTTGTAATTCACCGTATCCTGTCTTCAGGGAAAAACTGTCAGTCCACCCTAGCGGCTGTCGGCCCTCTTCCCTTGTGAAGGCTGTGCTTTCACGTACCTCGGTGAGATCATCCATCTAAGCGTGCTCTAGATTAGTTGCAGGCTGGGGAGCATCCAAGCAGAACTGGCTAGTCATGACAGAGATAATCATAATTTCATTGACACATTAATGTGTATCCATAATAACAATAAAAGCAAGTCTACAGTGAACTTATATCGTTTATTCAGTATTGACAGTGTCTTAGCCACACATACTTTATTAAGTGTTTACTTCAAAATGATGTTTAGTGAAAGTTTAGTATTGCCCACGTGTTTGTAAGAATGCACGGGTGAAACGGACACACAGAACCCACAGCATCCCTGAGAACCCTGAGTCTCAATAGCGTGGTCATTGGGAAGCACTGCTGGCACGCATATTACCAGTATGTATTTGTATCATCATTCGTCTCGTGTCTCACCCGACTGCGTCAAGTTTAGGTGCTAAATTTTTCTAAACAAAAATAATTATTAGAATTGTCTTTAGACAGAATCATACTTTTATCTTCCTAGCATGCCACAAAAATATACAGTCAGCACTTAAAGTCACATTCAGGTAAGTCACTGGCACAGATGAGCTCCTTGACCATAGAAGCAATACAGCAAGTGGTGTGTGATCCAGAGTCAGCCTTAGAGCTCAAGCATTTCGAAGACTCAAATGCGGAAAATAGCAGAATTCAGTCAGAACCCTTACCCCTTACTTGCTAATATGGCCAAACATAGAAGTCAAATCAATGCAGCAATTGCCAAAGTAACACTAGAGGTGCTATAACTAGTGATTGGCCGATGTCACTTTTTGCCAATACCAACGATACCGATTCATACCAATTCTCAAATGCTGATGTCGCCGATTACAATGATGCCAATACCAGTTTTGATGAGCACAATCATAGCTCCTAATTACCAATATTTAAAAATCCTTTTTATTTCTTAAATTTAAGTATTCAGTTCTGTGAACACTTTAAGCACTTTGTATTGGGTGTATACAGCATAGAAATTAAATAGATCACCAATTTTTATAGTAAATGATAAGATAGACAGTTTAAATGGGCAAATAAGTGACTTAACAATCAAAGAAAAACTGTTACCAGACATTATAGCACACATTGCAAAATTAAGTTATTAAATTCAACCTTCAAAATTTAAGGCAATCTGATGTGGACTTGTATTTTAGACCTGAAAAGTTACATATATAACCTCAAAATACATGTTTCTTAAAACCAAATCGCCTAAAGATGTCGTTTAAAAAAGTATTGAAATCAATTTTGAATTAAATATTCATTTGAAATTGAGCAGATTTTCTTTTTTATTTATGTTAGTATTTACTCATAGCATTCCTTTGTTGGCCAAGTCATATTCAATCCTTTGGTTAAAATGACAAATGATTTTTTGTGACAATTTTTGCCAATTCTTACTTGCCGAGACTTATTCAGACCTTTAACGTTCTAACCAAAACTGCAGCCGACAGTATCCCATAACAACTACATCCAACAAATTACAGCCACGCGCCACTGTTATAACCTTTAACTTGCCATTAGCAACACCACAGATAGTTGAATACAGTGTCAGTGTGTGTGATTCGTTTTCACGGTCACCAACTTACGAATGCAATAATGTATAAGAAGAGTAAAAATGCAGGTTGTTTTATCATTGTCACCAATCTACAAATGCAGTACAAATGTAAGATGAAAACAGGAAACAAAAAACTCTTGCGGTATGTAATCAATACTATCAATAGCACCAGTTATCAATTATCTGTGTTGTTTTGCATTCACGTAGTGTTGAAAAACGAATGACGCCCACAATCTTTGGTGAATGCACAAACAGGAAATACAGTTAGAACCCAAATAACGGGAACAAATCATTGGAAAACAATTGTTCTGAATATATTTTGTGCATCAGACAGAATATCTGATTTTTGAATGTGGTAAATTAATGCTTTACCAGATTTACTATGCTGGTTAATTTAACATTGTGTTAAATAAATTAGTGTTACTAATCGGTCAATAATAATAGGCAAATAATGTTCCAATTCCGCCGATACAGATGGTCATGGTATCGGCCGGATAATCGGTATCGGCCCATCCCTAGCTATAACACATATGGAAAAAAATTGGTTACAAATGGGGTGTATTGCATATAGCAAGTCTAAGTCCCATTCAACCATAAAATTACTGTGTATGTAGTACTTGAAGTCTTTCACTACATTTCTATGTTCTGAAATAGTATTTTTTCCCACCAATTCATCAATACCTCAACCTAAAGTTGTAAAGTTATGTTTCAAAGTACTTACTTCATTGTTCCAGTAGGCATATGCACTCACCTGTGTACCTGCATTATATGGCAATGGGTGGTTAATTACTCTGATAGAATGTCCTGACCCTGCAGCAGTACTGCGAAGAATGGAATTGTGAACCAGGTTGAGTGCAACTGGGAGAGCATGGAATGGCTGATTACTGAACCAACCAATGGCTTCAACTGTTGAACTTGCATTGTTCATGTTAAATGTTGATCCAACAATAAAGTTCTGGGTGTATGCAGCAAGGTCTCTTGCAGCCTGGAATACCGAGAAATGTGCAATATGAAAATGCATACACTGCATAATATACCATACTGTTGCTTTACAATTTTATTCTAGTGCTGAATCACTTGTGATTTTTTTTTCCTATGAAGCAAAATCTTACCTAACAAATATGTCACATAATGAAAAAATGTAAATGTTTATTTCCTGATTTTATTACAAAAAATGTTTGAGCTGTCACATGCTGCAGGAAAAAAATAGTAATAATAAAAGCAAGTTTGTCTGCTAACAAAGTTCACAAAATTTCTCCTACAGGTTCTCAAATGATTATAATGTTACATGTGCCAAAAGCTCAGTGGCGTAACAATTGTGTAGGTGATTGAGTTATGACTCTTATACAAATCTTTAAGTCTAGATTACAGATATTTCTTTATATATTGATGCCGGCTAATAGCCAGCGGCACTACAGCGCATGACAGCGCTGACCACGCACGTGTTATGCATACTTGAACGTGACCAAAGAGGCCAATATTTTGAACTTTCACATAAATATAATTTTGTAGTGTAAAATGTGTCTCGTATTTTTATTTTTCAGGGTTTGAAATGTCTTAAAACGTTTTAAAGTGTTTGTTGTTATTTTGAAAATGTTTGATTATGAAAAAGTGCCTGCAGCACTGAGCTTAAGAACACTAATAATCCAGTGTGAATGCCATTATAAACAGACACTTACTTAATATGAAAAATTCACACGAAAATTATAAAATGTAAAACAATATTTAATTTATTTGTGCCACTTTTATTTTCAATAATACAATATTTTACTCTGCGTGCATAGCACTTCCACTTATTTAACCTGTAGGCAGCCATGGTAGGTCCGTGTGACACTTGCCTCTGGACAGTCTGTCGTAGGGAGCTGGCGAGGAAAGGCACTGTCACGTGTGCACTACAACAAATGTTCACTGATGTAGGTTTTCATAGTCAATTTAGTTTACTGGTCGACCTTTCCTTGCATATGTTTCACCAGAAATTTCCCCAGCATTATGATTCCGCTTAAATAATTAATTTCACCCTTGTGGTATTTTTTAAACTTAATCGAGAAGAGAGTAGAAAGATGTCGGAGAAGTAACGCAATCCCCATAACTTGAATCAGGCAACATCAGTCTATGTTGGTAGTGTTCTAGTGTAAATTATGTATTATTGCTAAGCGCAATTTTAAGGGCTTTGTTTTTATGTATGTATTTTAAGGGTATTATCATGTTTGAATATTTTAAGACAATTTCATATAAAACCACGTGCCTAACCTATGCCAAGTGTATATTTGCGACATCCATGCATTTTGAGAGTTTATATGTATAATGTCATGTGCGCTACAATTTATTTCAGGGTTCTATATAAGTTTCATTTAGGGTCCAATGTATTTTTCATGTAATTGATGCTTTTTGTACTTGGCCATGCATTAATGTTAAGGGGTCCGCCTCCATAGTCTAAATCACCCTTTGAGCCAAATATGTAGTTTTCCTCCAAGTGCGGTGGCAGAACCGAGAAACACACTGTGCTTACTCCCCCTCCATGACTAGTCATTTACAACGGTTCGGGAGAAGGGAGAGTGAGCTGACTGAGGTCACATTCTTTACCCCACCCCCTACACCGTGTCCTTGGCCTCGACCGTCATCACCAGTCCTTTAGGCTATTTCCATTATCCTACACCTGCCCTCTAATCACTGTGGAGGAAAAGGAAAGATTCGAGAAGTGGTAGCTGGTGATTGCTCTCTTCTGCGGTAGTTCTAGTCTTCCCAGCAGGGCAAAATTTTTGACATGCAAAATTTACGCACTATTATGTGGCGATCTATGCACAGTGTACTACACCTGTATAGCTATGAAACATATATTCCATTGAATATTTTTTTTTTAAATCAACAAAACATGATCTAGATATCATAAACGAAAGAAGTGTTGCTGGTTGTTGAAATGTTCTAATACTACTTAGCATCATTAACCCAGTGCTAAGTTTGATCCAGTTTTCTAGCTGTAAACTGATGTATTCGTGTTGTTTACTTGTCATTTGATTCAAAATGCTTTACAAGGCTGTTAAAATTATGAGTTTATGTGATAGTAGGTTACATATTATTGTTTAGGTTGTTAGAAAATTATTGGTTACTATACAAAGTATTCCTCACAATTAGACACATTTAAACCAAATTTGGTATGCTAAAAGTATCAGTTTGAAGTACTGAATAGGCTAATTGATGGTCTATTTCGTTAGCTATTTTGAAAAATCAACGTCATCTAAAATTTGTACTGTAGTTTTTGAAACAAAACACAGATCTAGCCACCTGGACTCAGAAACATAAAAATATGTTTAATTTTTTTTTTATAATCTGAGCAGTATTGTATCCAAGGAATAACTAAACCCATTCAGAACCAACTTTGTATATCAGAAGTAGTCATCATTGTCGTTATATACACAATTAAAAAATTTCTTCAGTGTGCTGTGTTTGAAAAGTCATTAAAAAATTAGGTTTTGGTCTAATAGCCATGACAATTGTCGAAAAACAATGAGTAACATTTGTTCTGCTAAAAAGAAAATTCTATGGTCTAGGTTTATAAGCACTTTATAGAAATGATTTGTATAGGCTAGCTCAAAGAAAATTATCTTCATTAATTGTATCGTAAAATTTCTTGTTTCTGGTGGTATTTACGTTTTGTGTAATGAAGATGTACAATCGTAAGTTGATGTTAATAATTTCAGTCAGTCTCTTATGCCTGGAAATCAGTTGTAGACCTACATCAGTCGAAATATTTGTGTGAATTGCTTTCGGTAAAACATTTTCATCTATGTGCAATTGCTGTAGCTGTGTGTCAATTTTATGAGGATACCAGTACAGAAATTGTAAAAGAAATTCAGATTATAAAAATAATACAACATTACTAATACACAACGTATCTTGAATCAGGGGCGGATCCAGAAATGAGTACGGAGGGGGAGTCCTTTCTTTCCTTCCTTTTGTGGAGTCATCTAGTTGAAAATTTATTCTACAGAATGTAATATTGAATGAGAAAGGTACACAACTCGTAAGTTACAAAATTTGCTGCTAACCTAACCTGTCAATGCTGCCTGAAAACATATTGCAATTCCTCGAGCCTCCAAGTTTTACATCGTCCATCATATTGAAAATTGGTCATCGAAGTTGTTCTCTTCATCTAATTTTCAACAAATAGCTCCCAAGCGGGCAATTTAAGTGGAAATTTGCGTGGAACTAAAAATAGAGACAAAAATATTTCCTAAAACAATTTTTCCTTCACATTTTTCTACATATTTTGATTACTGACAATACATCGAAAATTAAATGCACAGAGTCAATTTTCGATGGCCATGGCCCACTTTACCCGCCCTCTTTTCTTATCACTCATTTTAAGAAGTAGCTGGATCCGCCCGTGTCCTGAAAGTCCCAAAAAATGGGATGTCTACAAGTTGAGTTCTGAATGAATATACAATAACTCCCTCTACACACACACACACGCAGGCACGCACGCACACGCACACACACACACACCTTAATGTAAAATGTTTGTCAGAGCAATGGAAAATAATGTTTTCCTTATTAACTATGAGACCAAATGCGTTAAAATTAACATGCAAATTTATACATAAAAAAAGCATTACATCATTGTTTTTAAATAGTCACTCTGTTGTACAAATGACATCACTGAAAAAAAAAAAAAATGAAATGGAAACACATTGCACAAAAGTCCAAATAATGGAAATACAAAACTTCAAAATTATAGTTGTGCAATTAACAAAACAAAAATGGTGACAATTGCACTACTAACAATACGGGTTTCAGGAACAAATACTGACTAATAAGTAATCTTCTAAAGAAGCACCAGTATAAGATAATACCTGTACAAAATTAGACTGTTTTTTTTTTTTTTTTTAGTTAACAATGAACGGCACACTTTGCAGCTGTTAGCATACATAAAAGAAAAATGTAACCGTACGTTAAAATACTAGGAAATTATGGGATCATCCATACACATGTAATAAAATTATTGCATTTGAGATAATAGCAGACCAAATAAAGAATTCTTTATTTAAAAAAAAAAATTGTCCAAAAGCCATATCACAATAAATTCCCATGACCCAGAATGCTAACGACTTGTACTGATTATCATAACATATTTATACTCTACGCCACTTACCAGGAAAGAGGAAAAACATTTTGGAAGTATTTGTTTTGTGTCGACTGTTAATTTCTAAAATTATTGATTTATAATCCTGGTTGAGAAAATACGTCAGACATCAATTATCATAATAATTAGTATGTAGGGTGTATCAGACGCATGGACCAGGAGGAGAGAGAGAGAAGTTATATAAAAACTACCATGTTATGGCTAGGATGAAGTGACGACAGAATACAATGTTGGCGTATACAGGAATACCCCGAGAAAACCCATCTTCCGGTGGCATATACGTCATGTTCCTATCACGCAAAAGTCTGGTTATGACCCCATAGAGAATCTTCCCAGGATCACTTTGGTGGGTGGCTGGTGTACTAGCCACGTAGACATGGTGAGCGCCTATACTGCATCCATTGCAAGGTTTCAACTTTTATTACTCTGCCTGTTTGCGCACTTTGAAGGTATTGGTTATGTTTCTGGCAACCAACACATGTGTCAGCCAATCAGCATGTTAGATTTATACCTCATTCCGTCTCACATTTCAAAAGCAATATTTATTTCAGTAGCAATTGTGTAATTTAGGTAATTGTGAAATCTTCACACTCAGCAAAAAAAAAAAAAAACAGAGAATAGAAGGTCACAACTAGTTTAACTTAAATATTACAAAAAAAACTGTTGGATCTACTTCCTGTCGCTGTCATACTGTGAAGCGGCCAGCCAGCTAATGACTATGGCTTTCTAACTGGCAACGTTTATTTCTGCTGCCACCTTGCAATAGATGACGTATATCTCTCTCACAGAACATGCTGCGTGAATATGTATAAGAAATTATGTTTAGGCTAACCGAAGTATGTTTTTCCATTTTGAAATGTGACGTGTAAAAAGATAGCCCATCTATCATCCTAATAAAATACGTATTTCCTTTTACAATTTTTGCTTACCTCTCTGGTGTCTTCTTGAATATTGTTTGGGGAGTATTACCAATAAATGCGTTTAATTCCATATCAGTATCTTGTATATTGTCTGCACATCAGAGTTTCATCATTGGATCATCTGAAATTAGTAGATTAAGTTGGTTCGAATAATCTGGCTTCTAATTTTCATTACTGACTTTCTTTAAGCCGTGAAACTTCAGAATACTTGACTAGCCATCGCCAGCATCAGTTGCGAAAAAATCAAAACTGTCGCTTGCCTGTAAAATTCAGTATGAAGTGGCTGGTCCAGCATCTCAGGCAGTAATTGGTCGTCAACTGGGTATCCGTCGCCTTCTGATCTGTTGATGTGAGATATTTGTCACAGTCTTGCTTGGTGATACTTGCCATTCAGTGTGTAGGTGTCAAGACTAGTGCTAGTAATAATGCCACTAATTTGTTCAGCTTTGAAGTAGAATATATTCTGTTGTAATTTTTTCAACATTATCCTTTCAAATACATATGCCACTTGTAGGATGAAAAATACAAGGATACGGGTGCTAAGGCTGGCACATGGACGATAGTAGTTGAAGGCATGGGAAAACCAGGTAGGTAGTGAATGTGGTAATATTAAGTATATTTGTATTAGAATATTGTAAATTTAACCTTTTTCTGTATGTATTAATTCTTATGAATACTTTTGCAAATCATACATATACCAACTGTAGTTGAGAAAAGAAATAGTAAAAATAAACACTATATCCATGTAAATAAATTGACAAATAGTGTTGAAGAAATTCATACATCAGCAAATCAGAACTCATAAGAGAAATTGTAAAATTACATAAGAATTGTGCACTCTTTTGAGTCCATTATTTTGTCAGTACGTACGTTCCTGTATAGCTGATGCCTGCCATAGAACACTACCTTCATTGCAAAAGTATTCTGTGAATTGTTTGCCAACTCGTTCACCCACATTCGCAGGGTGGCGTGCATGTGTGGCTCTCAGTGGAGTAAGATATTCTTGTGGATGTTGAAACCCTTTGTCTTGGGTGTCTTGCGTTCCTTGTGCACAGCAGTATTCTTCTCTTATCATGTTATGTAGAATATAGTAACACATGATGAGATAATCGACAGTTGCCACGTAGATGGCAATCGGTTGATAAAATATGCGAAACACTTGCCCCAAAATACTGAAGGCATTTTTGCTTCTTCTTCTTGTTTGCCAGAGACGATAACTGAAAATACGTTTGCAGGTTTGTGTGAATACGGCTTCATCATTGTCTGAGGTAACGCAAAAGCCCAATCACCTACTAACACATGTACAAGTAATCTGTCATTCCAACAACAGTTGGTGGAGGAATGTTGAAATAGTTTTCTCTGATTTTCTTTCCAAAGGCGGATTGTTGGAAAACCTGTGAATCACTTTCTTTGCCATAAGCTCCTAAGTCGACAGCCACAAATTTACAGTCTGCATCCACTATTGCCAGAAGTACAATGCAGTAATAATTCTTATAATTAAAGAACAAAGACCCTGATTTTGGGGGGACACAAGATACACACATGTTTTCCATCAATTGAGACTATAGCATTGGGGAAATTCCACTTGACCGAAAACTTTTCAGCTCTGTCCAACCATGACTGCATTGTAGGTTCAGGAAGATATATGACAGCATGTTTTTGTGTACTGCTTTAAGCAAGTATTTGATTATTCTTGAAATGTGCTGATGAAAAATGCGAAACTGAAACGCAAGAGATCTCATTGACTCTCCTGTAGCCAAAAACATGTAACAGACAAGTGACAACAATATATATATATATATATATATATATATATATATATATATATATATATTTTTTTCTATAGTTGCTTCATTAAATTTTGATTTCAAAGGATGCATGCAAAACCAAATGGAAAAACCTGACAGATTGGCATAATCATATAAAGAAGGATGGCAAACTGCCCACGGGATCAGGAGCAACAGCTGTCCGCATGTGTACGAGATTTGAACACATGAGCTTTCTGGATGGCACTAATGCTAGTAGAAGGTGAGAACTTTTTTTCCAGCGTCAAAATTATTATGTCTTTACCTTATTTGCAACCACTAGATATTTGACACCTTGTTAATTATGGACATAAATATGACGATGTAAGGTACAGGTATACAAGAATGCAATATTAGTATTTGGTAAAATATATTTATAAAGGTAGATATGGTGTTGTTACAGCGCTATCAAGATAAATATGCTACCTACATTCACCGATTGCACCACTCAAGTGAGTCCTTGCACAATAGGGATTTGAAATGATCACACCAGATAGTCGGTCATACAGGCGTAACCAGAAATATGACTATAAGTGGTGTAAAGTTGCTGGTTTTCGCTATAGTGGTGTTATTGGAGTTGTGATATTTTTATATACCTATAACTTATGACATGATAATTCTTACTGTTTATTTGTTCTGTTCATTGTAAACTAACTAGGCTGTATTTATTATTAATTTCACCTAATGTAATTATTTTACCAAGCAATGCGCTGACAAAGGTTGTAATGTGATTTACAGAGGCTTGAGCAGCATCGCACACGACGAAGAAGAGGATGAGCGAAACTCACTCAATGATGAAGAGTTAGCAAATCCTGAACAAGAAAATACTAATGCAACTGTGCCATCATCTTCCCGAAAGTCTAACAGCGCAAGAAAAGTAATATTTCAATCACCAGAGAAAAAAAACCAACACCATCCAGCAACAATTACTCTGCCAGCAAGCACACTTGTCTCGTGAGCCTTTGGAACACATATGTGACATCACTTCACACACTACCACACACGTGTTTACAGATGAGTTTGACACCTTTTCGGCAATAGCATCGAGTGCAAGAAAAGTGCCTAGACACATTCAAATATCTGCCAAAGAAAATATTTTGAGAGTAATGTTTACTGCAGAACAAGAAGCTACCGGTAGGGAATGCAGCAACTTACAGCCCCATCCAAGTTATTCATCTTTAAACTCTGACGTTTCTGATGGCTCACAATCCAGTGTGTGATCTTCTTCAATACCATCTCCTAACTCTTCTAGTTAATTGACATGTTTACAAAATACTTTGATCTAAGAGCATTGAGTATTCATGCAGTTGTCTTTTTCATTATAACCTGTTCAAAGTAGTTAAGAATAATGTTTGTATGTAACTTACTTGTATCGGGAACTTCTTTCTTCATTTAACATTACTGACACTCACAACATTTGCACTTTTCTTCAGTTTTATAATACACATATTGCATTACAAACAATTATCTGCTGCATAGATCAACAAACAAGTTATGAATTATTTTAGGTATATTATTATTAATTACAACTAATTACTACACTATACGGTTCTTACTGTCGCGCCACATACACTTTTTCTCATGGGGATATCTAACGCTGGTACTTGTTATTCAATTTTCCAGTCAAATCATCATTCACAAAACTCAGTATCCTCTTAAACAGATCCAGCATAACCCTAAAATATTGGTGGAATTTTGTATTGCTGTCAACCAAATGTTTTAATAATAGAGCCCTGAATGCCCCATGCGCTTCCCTTTCCCGGAACATTGCATTAATAGAATTAAAATAATTTCCTCCTGACACCCTTCCTTTTCTTCCAGCAACAAGAAAACATTCAATGTGTGTACATCCATCTCGGAAAGCGACTGGCCAATTTTAATATATATTTTAATGACTTCTGTTGTCGTTAAACATGCTGAAAAAGCAGTGATTTAAAAATGTTCTATAGGCCTTGTGTCACTTATGTACAGCACTGTCTTCTCATGCTGTCTTATCTGTTTAAGAACAGCTACTTCCCACAAAATACTAGATAGATGTTCTTAGTTCGCATGATTTGTACTGGTTCGCCAAAAAAAAAATTCTTCATAAGGATACTTTGGCACAGATATCAAAAGTGCCTGATTATCAACACTGCATCTTATTAACACTAAATTCAATAAATTGTTACTGAAATGATTATGCAGGCACAAGTTCTAATTTGTTCTGCACTTTTCAAAATGATTGCTAATAAGATTTTTAAAAAATCACCAGAATAATATAGTTTTAGTATATTGAAAACAAACATTTAAATATGCATTTCTTTCCTTTAGTAATTTTATTTATCTTGCTACGTGCATTCAGTCATAACTGAGTTTTCTTCGCAACCCATGTCTGGGGGGGGGGGGGAGGTACGGTGGCTGAGCGATTAACATGCTTGCCTCCCACTACGGCGAACCGGGTTCAATCCCCGGCCGGCTCACCGGATTTTCGCAAGTGGGAATCATGCCAGGCAATGCCGTTGTTGTGCGAGTTTTCTCGGGGATCTCCCATTTCCCCTACCCTATAATTCCAGCACCGCTCCATATTTACTTCAATCCCCATCATCAGCTCTGAAGACCCCGCTTTTAAGTACCGCCCAAATCTCTTCACTCTCTTCCCACGTCTTGGATTGTGTTGAATTTCTATGATGTACAGCTGCAAAACAACAAAATTGGAGTGCACACAGCCCATCCGAGCAGACAGAAGAAGCAACTAAAGAGGACATGATCAAGGGGCGGAAGGGGAGAACTCCTGCTAGACAGGAAGGAAGTTGTTCTCTGTCCGCCAGAGTCGCGCGGTCGTGGCGGCTCCACTAGCTGGCCAGCCTATTCCTTCAATACACACCATAGAAGAATACGCTTTCCCTCAACATTTCCAGTTGTGATGACCTAGTGCAAATTGTATACGCAATGAAAGCTGAGGGATTGATACACTATCTGCAGGTAGTGTCATGTAACAAAAATGAAAACTACAAGTGCAGTAAGCTCCAGAAAAGATGCTATTTGGCCATACTGAGCAAGTACTTCCTAATAACCTACAAAGCAGAGAGAGATGAAAGTACCTGGCATTTGTGCACGGTACCTTAATCTCTTTTATATACTCAATTCATTGTCTTCTGTCGAACCATTTATGTAAATACACGATATTGTTGAAACTCTACACCACACTTTGTGAAGAAGCGAGGTGGGCCCCTTAATGTTAGATTTTACCGCCATCAGGTATGCTACACGACTTTAATCACTTAAATCGTAAAGATGATAATTTTCTCTATTAGAACACTATTTTGTCTGAATTTAATTTGCTGTTTTCAAGACGAAATATTGCAATTTCATCTGCACCACGTGGTCCGCTACGGACATTATCAAGCGGCATCCATGCCACCTAAGCTTGTTTTCACACATGTGTGTGTGTATTGTGAATACTCATCTCACGTGCAATCATCTTTTAAGAGTCCTTATGTAATTTGTGTAATTTTGCAATTTGTGTACTGTGCAATTACTTCTGTCCCAGGCGCCTCTGTGAATAGGCTGTCACCACATTACGCACATGCTGGCAGGCAAGGCCAGATGAGTTTGCGTTATTGATGCCAAGTAGTCACATGTGTTAAAATGTTTTCATCAATGGTTTCATTTGTAATTCACAGTGTCCTATCTTCAAAGAAAAACTATCAGTCCACCCTAGCAGTTGTCGGCCATCTCCCTTGTGAAGGCTGTGCTTTAACGCACCTCTGTGAGATCATCCATCTAGATGTGCCCCAGATTAATTGCGGGCTGGGGAGCACCCAAGCGGAATTGGCTACTCATGACCGATATAATCATAATTTTATTGGCATGTTGAAGTGTACACATAGTAACAATAAAAGCAAGCATCAGTAACCTACCTCTTTTATTCAGTAGTGAAAGTGTCCTAGCTACATGCATTTTATTAAGTGATTATATTTATACTGATGTTTAGTCAAAGTTTAGTATTGCCAACGTGTTTGTAAGTATACACAGGTGAGACGGACACACAGAATCCACAGCATCCCTGAGAACCCTGAGTCCCAATAGTGTGGTGATTGGAAAGCACCGCTGGTGCCCAGATTACCAGTAAGTCATTGTGTCATAGTCAGTCTGTGTCTCACCCAATGGCATCAGTATTATACCACATGTTACTGTGGTGTTGATCACTCTAAAGTGAAATATGTAAGGGGATCAACAAATGAGAAGGGGGCGCCTAAAGACTTGCTCAACTCCATTCACCTGAGTTGGAGCTGTTTTACTTCTGCAAAGTTACAAACATTTTCAGGAACCAAGTTATGACTGAGATGATGTATCAAGAATCACCTTTCCTATGTTTTTGATTAATTCACCTCCGGATATTCTGTGGCCTTCTCCTTTGTGGCGCTTAGGCATTCATGTCGACACTGTTCAATCTCTTCCGGATGCCTAGGGAGGGTGGAGGTGCGAGCTCGGTTCTTAAATAGGCTGGCTTCAGTGGGTCAGCCAGACTTGTTGTTAAAACAGAGGGCCCACAATGGAATCTATATCCTGTAGAACATTAACTTGTTGTGTGCGCCCCTCTGGAGCCCGCTACAGTACATAGACGAGGATTAGGCCTAACCTTTTTTTCGTTGATTATAAGGTTGTTACAGCACGGCTAAATTATAATTACTGCAGTGTGAGACAACAAATTAAAACATGGGTATTGAAATGTTAATGTCAAATATATGTGATTCATATTAGGTAAGTTTGTGTTATTAGGCCTAGTTATGTGCAACAATGTGAACTATATGGATTTTTTTGGCGTATACAATAGACTATGTCTGTGACAATATTTTAGTACTTTTTGCTTCTTGACACATCATTTTCGGAGATATATGGATTTGTTGAAATGAAATAATACTATTTACGTGTGTGTTTCATATTTGCAAACTCAGCGATGCAGTCTGAAATTTATTTTTCAGCTAAAAAATCCTTCCACCACTGAATATGCGCAAGGTAAAGACGACTGCTTATCACCATTCCGCGAATTCTAAAATTCATTACTAGATGTCAGCCATTTCTCTTTGCATCTCCATTTATTTGTATTTGTACGTTAAGCCAAAACTGCAAAATAGTGAAATTGAGTAAAAAATTTCACCAGGCGCCATATACTCCATGGCTGTTTCCGAATACTGGAACCACTGTATTAGAGCTGCACTGGACAGATTGTGTGACGATTTGCTACAGCTACACTGTAGCCTAAATTACGAGACCCATTACTATTTTTTGCATTTATTTTTCAAAGTAAAGCAGCATGTACCACATTTTAATTTTTCAGGTATAAGACGACAAAACTAAACTGCCCAAGTGGAGCACAACAAAGAAAAAAAAAACAGAAAAGGAAAGCTTTAAATCTGCAGTCGCTGGCCGGACCGTTGCTGAAATTTAACACATCTTCATCAACATGAAGTGTTCCATAGGAATCAACTTTTGTTGAGACGTGAGGGAAAACACCGAAACAGTATCTCAATCAAAGGGTCAGGATGAACTTGATTTTGAAGAAAACCGAGTACTCTCTTATTCTGTAAGCAGTTTTGAAAGTGAAGAACAAACACAAATTGAAATGGATAACCAGGAAATGCAAGACAATGAACTTCTTACTAAAGAGCACAGAGAAAGTGTAGAAGACAATTTAGAAGTTTCTTCAGAAGAAGACAAATTAGATCAGATAAATTAAAAGGGGAACAAATAAGAAGTAATATTCTGTATAATGATACATCTGATTGGTCTTTTCCTGTTCCAGATAGTACAAGAGTTCATTTAATTAAAAGGGGTAGTGAACCATATCAGAACAAAGATGGTCCATTTGGTACAGTTACAAGATCAGGTGATAAAATAAAGGGTTCTATCAACCAACTAATGTCTGATGGTTCTGTATCAGTCTACCAAATGGTGACAAAATACTGAGAACCTGGATGGCTTACACTTAAAAAAAAAAGTTTGTACTGTATTCGTTGTGGGCTCTTTGGCACTGATAAAAATTTTAGTGGTAATCAATATCCATCAAACTTTATGACTGATTTTCAAACTTGGTGAAAACTTCAGCCGAAAGTTCAAAGACATGAAAACTCTGAGCAACAATTAACTTGTTTTGAAAAATGGAAAACATTACGAGGAAGTCTAATTGCAAACAAAACTATTGATCAAGTTAGCCAGACTGTTGCAGAAACAGAAAAAAGGAAATGGAGAGAGAGGAAATTTCCTACAGCTGGTTGAGCTGGTATCAAAGTATGATCCAATCCTAAGAGAACACTTGATAAAACTAGAGCAGGCAGGTCATTCTCAGACAGACAAAATACTTACAAGCTATTCGTACCCTACCAAACAAAACAAATTTATCACCCCTCTATACGAGAGTGTTAAGAAAAAGAATTTGTTTGATATTAAGGACGCAAAATATTACAGCATTATATTCGACAGTACACTAGACATCTTACACATTGATCAGATGTGTGAAATACTTTAATATGTTCATATAGAGAATAAAAAAGCAGACGTAAAGGAGTCATTTCTAGGCTATTTTCAGGTAACTGGAAAGAAAATCCTTTATATAACATAAGATATTATAAAGACAATTGAACAGGATGGGCTTGATATCATATTGTGTCAAAGTCAGAGGCTTGACAATACCTCTACAATGGCTGGAGTGCACTCTGGAGTCTAGGCGAGGATTCGTAAAGATAATCCTTATTTGTTCCTTGTACAAATCACTCTATTAATCTGTGTGGAGTGCATTCTTTTGCAAATGTTTCACAATGTGTAACATTTTTTGGGATCTTAGAAAGTCTGTACTGCTTTTTCTCAGTTTCCACACACAGATGGGCGATCATTGTACCTAATGTTGGAGTTACAAGACAGAGTGCTCACTATGAAGCTGTAAAACTTGTTCATGTTAATTTTAAGAAGATTGTTGATGCCACAGAAGAACTTTGTGATCCCACAGAAACTGCTGAAACCAGAGGAGCAGCACAAACACTTTTGCCAGCAGTATGTGATTTTTCATTTTTTATGCTTTTTGTATTGCTGGAGTAGTCTTGGAAGAAATAAACCACACTCAAAAATACCTACAGAATGTTGGAATCAGTTTTGACAAGTGTGTTATCAAAATAAAAAGTCTGAAGATCTTTCTGAAAGACCAAAGAACTGAGATCATGGAGTTAGCACTGCAGTTTGCAACGAACATTTGTGAAGAGATGGACATTCCTTTAGTGAAAAGAAGAACCGTCAGAACGAAAAAAATGATGACTGGAGGAAAGGCTTAAGATGAACCACTCTAGTTGATTGAAGAATTGAAACTATCAATGTTGGAATGCATAGATAGGTTTTATCAAGAAATCGACACTGGCAGTAAATACATGAAGAAGTATATTAGCTCGGTTTGCAGTTATCGAGCCCAAGAATCTGATCACAACCTCAGAAGATGAACTTCCACAGTTAATATAAAACTTAGTCGTAAACTATAATGAACTTTCTAAAGATGATATCCTTAGAGAGATGCCATGACTAAGAAATCTTAAGGCTGCTGAAGTTGCAAATGAAGATTCTACAGAATAGTATTCTTTAAGATTTTTAGAGTTTGTTGTTGAATATGAACTTTCAGATTTTAGCCTTAAGATTCTTTTTAATACATTATGTGTATCACTATCATCATGTGAGAGAAGTTTTCTAAACTAAAATTAATCAATAGTTATCTTAGGTCCACCTGAGTAATGCTCAGCTCTCTGGCTTAGTAATCTTGTCAATTGAAAACAAAGTAGCAAAAGGAATTTATTTAGATGAAGTGATTTCAAAATTTGCAAAGAACCAAGTTAAAGTTTTTAAGTGCTTATACTCATATTTAAATTGAATAAACCAGAAAATTACACTTGCAACTATATCTTATTTTTCTTTCTCTTAATAATTTTAATGTGTGTGTGTATGTAGTGGAGGGGAGGGGGGTGACAATAAATTTTCCGCACCGGGTACCACCTGACTGCTAGGCCACTAAATAGGCTACATTATGCTTGCCAAGAAGTTTCCATTCAAGTAAAAACTAAAAAAGAAATGTAAGTATAAATTTACATTTGGCATTTTGTTTGTCCATATGAGAGAAAATCTTTTAGAAAGGTGTTCTGAAATTAATATTTTTGTTACTACCTAAAGTTACCTGCTCATGTTTGTTTTCACTGCTGTGGAATTAACTACTTGCTTGGCCCCCTTCTTCAAAAATACTACCACTGATAAACATTTTTGGTAAAATTGATTTACATCAGATTATTCTAAAATGATTCACAGTTAGTTTCCAATATTCATACAAGTAATAACTAAGCAGTATTGCAACAAACTTTGGTTACTTTAGTGATGGTACAAAACTAAAGTAAAATTCACATAATTGGAAAATGTAAACAACTATCAATAATTACTACCACATTACGTAGCTATTGATTTGTTCTTTTGTCATTCATTATATCCCCAACATTCAGAAACTCTTTTCAGTGTCTACATTACTGAATGGAATCAATACTGATTTCACTGATTTTAGTGTAGTTATAAAAAACCCAATGATTTTCAACTTAAGTGAAATGTTTGTTGTGTCATTTTTGCATTGGTACGAACAACAGCGTCACATGTATCACATTTTAATCTTTCGGTGAATTTTTTAATTATAGTAACTTATAGTGAACTTTTGAATTATAGTAATTTGAATGTTATTTCCATACAGACAAAATGTTCCACTGCATCATCAAAACAATGATCAGTTCTAATTGCTACAGAACTTTAAATAATATTTTACTTGCTCAAAACAAAAATTACACGGTGCCAGAGACAAGTCGTCCTCACATAATCTTGATAATTTGAAAAACATTACTTCCCTATTTGGCTCCCCAATATGAGGAACAAATGGCCTTGGGTTTAAACACATTCAGCCAGAGTCAAACCTGAGGTATGCAGCATCAACGTACATGACAGAACACAGATCTCATCTCCCGATACTTACCTTCAGCCGAAATGCATCTCTAATTCTGTTGAAGAAATCCATAGATAAGCTTGTAGATCTCCATGTCAGATGTAGAAAGTATAGTAGAGAGACGATAAGGACTAAGAAAGCCTCGTTGCCGCAGAAAAGCGAGAAAATTGTCTGTACCCATCATAAGGGGCCACTGAAATAGAATATGATTCATATCTTCGACGTTCATTCCACAGTCGCAGTGGGTGTCTTCACAAAAAGAAATATGGTGCAAATGCACCTTGAAGTTCCCATGATTTAGTCGTAACCTGGAGAGTGTAGTAAAGAATCTGCAACTACCGCGAAGAATCTAGAACCAAGGAACCCATTGAAGGAGCGGTTGGATAGGTCCGTATGGGCCATCACCTTTAGCCAGAAGCCACTGCTACTCCCACAGTTTTCTCACAGAGAGGTTAGCCAGACTCAGGAGCCCTGCTGTATGACATTTATCCAGAGGAAGAGCTGAGTGACAAGCTAGTTTGGCAATAGAATCAACCATTTCATTTGGGCTAATACAGAAATGACTAGGAACCCATGACAGAAAAACAGGTGTCTCCTATAGGGAGGCAACACGCAAGGCATGTTTGATATGCAGAACAATATCATCATGGACAGAAGTGCAGAGGCTACACTGTAAGGCTTGAAAAATGCTCTGCGAATCAGTATAAATCCAACATCTCCCATAGTTGCTGGTAGAAGCATAATGTATCGCATGCAGAATTGCATAAGCCTCCACATAAAAAACAGATGTAGTAAGCATGAGCTTGAATACCCATTTTGCCTTTTGCGAAGGAGCAAAATAGGCACAAGCCATTGCATGAAGTCTTAGAACCAGCAGTATAAATATGGAGATACTCAACGTGGCGAGCCAAATGGTAGTTATGGTCAACAACTTCCGTCTGAAGGAGTTCGTGTTTAATGCCATGGTAAAGGGAGATGATAGCAGGTCAATAAAAGACAGATTCAAAATCCAGCAAGTAACAATGGTTTTCAGTGCAAAGAAAGATCATTGGTACTTTGCACAATGTGTTTGAAGGGATGTAAAGCAAGTGAATCCAAGAGTCAATGACACAGATGCATTGTGTAATTCTTCGACTTGATCCAATACTTCGTAGCAATGTAATATTGATGCTGGGAATACGGAAGGATGTTGGCTTCAACATGCATTGCCACTACAGAAGTAGAATGCAGCAGACCACGGCATCTACGCAAACAGACGTTTAGTAACTTTTGTAGTGTGGTCGACAGATGCAAACAAACACGTCTCATAAACAGGGAGCCATAGTCGATGCATGGGTGAATGAAAGAGGTATAGATAAGTAGCAACATATTCAGATCACCACCCCAGCGTGTATGGCTGACTGCCTTTAAAATCAACATTGCAGCATGTACTCTGGCAGTAAGATGCTTAATCTGCAGGAGCCAATTCAATTTTGAGTAGAGATAAATGCCCAAATACTTATGTGAGCTAACAAGTGGAAGGTTGGTATTGGCATAGGTGATCCTGACTCCGTTCTCTTGGATTCGTTTTCTCGTGAACTAAATAATTTCGGTCTTCTCCAGACTAAGAGCAAGATTCTTCATCTCAAGCTATAAATGAAGAGATTCCAAAGACCGATTGAACACATCTTGTCCGGTCAACAAATCAGCATCTTCGTAAAATAGGATAACATCATCAGCATATGTCAAGCTGCACACTCATGGCCCATTGTTATAAGTGATCTGCTGGATGTAGAGGAACAGCAAGAGGCTCAAAATACCACCCACCCTGAGGTAGCCCAACGGAATGTGTCCTGCCAGGAGAGAACTGATTGCCAACCTTGACATGACAAATATGAGAAGAGTAGAGATTGTGGATGAGACAAACAAGAGGTCCAGGGAGCCCTAAGAGTATCAATTCATCAAGCAAGTTGAGAAGAACAAAATGAAAACCAGAGAACATATCCAAAAATACGGAAAACAAAATACATTTGCGTGCAAATGCCTCTTTCACCCGTGATAGCAAAGTGGCAACAGCATCCACCGTGGCCCGCCCGTTCTGGAAATCAAATTGATCTGGATGCCATAAAGAGTTAACCTCGAGCCACTACAAGTCTGAGTTTAAGTATGCATTCAAAGATTTCCTCCAGTGTAGACAGAAGAGTGACGGGGCAAAAAGTCTCACACCCACATCCAACTTTGTTGGGTTTTCTAATGGGAATGACGAGCCGTAGCTTCCACTGTGACAGAATCTTCCCCATACAAAGGACAGCACAGAAAATAGTATTGAGACATATGTGGCCTAACGCAGGCATTTCCCGTAGATGCCTGTATGTTATGCCAGCTATGCCTATTACTATTGAACTGTGCCATAGAGAACAGAGGAGTTCATCATCAGCGATGTCTGATGTAAGATACCTGGAGCCAAGTAGTGCCCTCCTATCCATAGTAGCAACGTGTTCAAAAGGCACAATTCCAGTGGGAAGACCAACATAATCAGTAGCAAAATGAAAACCAGGGAGCGTAGTCATGAGAATGTCAGAGGTTACAGTAGAGAAGAGGTTGCACTTTAAGCTACGATTTTTATTCCAGACCTAACAACATGGTGAATCTTTGGTGATAGTGAAGCAAAAACATTACCAGTGGTCCCTTCTAGCTGACTGCACAACTTGTCGGAATTTAGCATGGATGCGCAGATAATGTAAAAAGTTATCCTTGGTGCTGGCAAGGCAATAGTTGCGAAGAGCTGTTTGCCTCAGAGAATTATGAAGAGACCAGAGGTTGTTCCACTAGGGGCATTTAGAATGTCGAAATACACTGCCAGTCGCCCTCGCTGGGGTCGACATAGTGATGGATTCCTGAATAACATGTTTGAAGTGATCATCCTGGCGTTGAAGAGAGGCAAAGGAAGTTGGTTCCTTGTGTAAGAAATGGGTTACAGATTGTGTGTATGCATCCCAGTTCATCTTTCGATAATTCGATGCAGAATATCAAAGCCGAGAGTACGCATGCAATGACACAGGAGAGGCCAGCATCTTGGGCAAGAGATGGATAAGGATGGGAAAACGATCACTCCCCAAAGGATCAGTGTCAATCCCTCAATGGAAGTTGTGCATGATGGTAGAAAAGCAAATGGTTAAACCAATCGCTATACTCAGTCGGTCATAGGAGCCCATGAAGGTGTGTTTGCCCATATTAAGGAGAGAGAATCGGGAATTCAACACTGAGTTAGCCTATTGGGCCCCAGCTCAGTCGACGATAGTCACCCCAGACAGTGTGGTGGGAGTTAAAATCGCCACCGATTACAGCATCATCAGGTAGGGAATCAAACAACAAATCCCAATTATTGTGCTTGGTGACAAAGTGCCTGGGTGGGATATACAAGGAGTATATATTCAATTTCTTCGCACCCATGTGAACCACACAGCCCACAAATTCAATCTTGCAATTTGCAAAATCAATGGACACTGGAGTAGAGGGAATGTGTTTCGAGACAAGAACAGCCACACCATGGATATAAGTAGATGCAGTGCCATCAATTTAATAGTCTGAAAAAACTGCTCATCGATCACCAAAATTAAGGTGTGCCTCTTGAAGGATAATAACATCAAGGTGGCGTGTCATTGCATAATGTTGTAATTGTTCCCACTGCTGAGTAAGAGAGCAAGAATTCCACTGCAATATATTCATATTAAGCTGGAGGAAGTGACTGAGAAGCAGTAGCCACAGAATATTGACCCTGTAAAATCTGCCGTAAAGCATATATGCCTTGTCCAAGGGGTGAGGAATCATCTTCAAGGGTGGCTCACTGTACTACTTTAATAGCAGCTTCCCGGAGATGCCTGGTCAACGAGCCTGCAACTGATGGAGTGTCACCAGAGGTTGGTGGAGAGTGCGAGCCATCCAGACGACCATTATTGCAGTGAAGGAGAGCACTGTTGACTGAGGGAGTCTTGTAAGGATGAAATTGAGAGTAGTAGATAGCTATCGGCAAGAAGGTTATGGTAGCAGTGGTTTGTAGAAGGCCTTGCGGGATTTTAGTAACATTCTGGATAGGCCTCAGTATATTCTGAAAGGGCCCAGAGGTCACTTTGGACAAGAGTCGTTTCCGCGGATAGTTAATCACTGCCGAAAAAGTCTTATCAGTGGAAAATCCAACATTACTAGTGGCAGTTGGTGGGGCGGGATTGGTAGGCTTGCTGGATTGCAGTATAGCTTGACGGAAAAATTGACCATACTGTAAGGCCTATGAAATAGCATGGCGAAAAGCAGTGACATGTCGTTCTTTGGAATGGGAAGCAGGTGAGAGCTAGAGTTTGGCTTCATGGTAAGTTAAAATGTTCGTTGGCATGAGATGTTTTATGTCCAATTCTAGGGTCCACATTTCACAATGGTATCTATCTGTGGCACTATTTGGACATGAACAGTTAGGGTAATGATAAACTAGTGCAAAACAATCTGTACGAGTGATCTTCGCCACATCGTGGGCAACGCAGTTTATTACTATGGCATATTTGGTCAGAGTGCCCAAAACTACAACATTTATTGCACTGGGTGACCCTTTGATCTTTGGATTTCACATCAAAATAATGTTTGTAGATATGGATACAATCCGGAAGTAGTTGCCCTTGAAAAGTAATAGAAATTAGTTCAGTGGGTTTATAAACAACCTGTCCCACTTCAACAAACCTCTTGTTCATGTGTTGAATTTTAATAATCTAAAAAGGTGACTCTATGCCTCGCACTATGTCTTCATTTGAAACATCAACCTCCAAAGGAATTCTATAGACTAAACCCTGTTTTTGAATCAGTAAAGTCAGAATAAAAAGCTTTTCACTTGTATTCAGACAATAAGCTGAGTATTTCTACAATCTCCTCTACAATATGAAAAAACAATTTCCCTATCTGTTTGGGATGTAAGTTTGCCACATTTTTATCTTGAACTTCGATAAAGACTACAAAAGGCCCTGATGGTGTATTCACATATTTATTCCCAGGCATTGGTCATGAAGTGGCTGCATCATCAACATTGGCAGGAACATTAGAATGAGTGTTATGATTAGTGATCATACTGAGCAGCGATTTATGAACAACGCCCTTGTCACCAGTCGAAGTAGATAGCAAAACAGTTTCACTTACCTCCATTTCGACTTCGTTGCTTTTGTCTAGCTTGTCCATGGACATATTGGAGATATTAGGTAATATACTTACATTCTGTCATCTTGTGACAGTACAAATGTTACATTACCATTACAAATACGTGACAGATGTCTGCACTAACAAATATGAACAATATGTTGTAGATATATGCACAAGAGAAAAAGGGGTCAACACCGAGAGAAAACCCGAGATCCCTTTCAAACGACTTCCTGATGCACAACGTGTGAGCAACACGAGTAACAGCAAAAGAATGATGAAAAAAAAAGTTTAGATAATATGTAGTACGAAAAAAATTGGTTAACCAAAGGTATATGTATTTATGGAGCATGCTGTTTCCCTTCACTGAATAACTGTGAGGCCAGCATTTAACGTCAACGGAAAATTTTGTTATAAATTTTTGATCTAAGTGTTCAGTAATTTTTCTATTTATCAAATATGTATACTACCATTGAAATAACATCAATTATATGACAAAAAGTAAAAAAGGACGAAATTCAAACAAATTTAGTCAATGTTAGGAAGTCACAGAGATCAATTTATATCCAAAACATAGTGGCATCCCATAGGAGTAAAGGTGGGCGAAGCTGGATATTTCATTTCAAAGCGAATACAAAGCAAATTTGTATAATATTTACGAATTCGAATTGAATATTAAATCAAATATCAATTCAAAGTGTTTTGTTGACAAGTACACATTGCACCAAGTATAATTTTTTTTAATTAATAAATACCTAAATATATTTTTACAAGCTAGGATAATAGGCATATAAAAAGAAATGTTCTTTACCAATTTGCAAAAAATAATTTGTCAAAGTTTTTTTACCATGTAAGCTCACATATTGCCTTTCAGGCTAAACAAATCTCAATACACTGAAAATGAATCCAGGCTTAAGGAATATTTAAAAGTAGCATACCTATCACAAACGGAATCATTTTTCATTACATCAGCATATTTCATGACCTAAATGCAAAATAATAATAAATAAGAAACTAAAAATTATTTCAACAAAGTATGGAACATACAAAACAGAATAATTAATTCCAGTGCTCATGTTTTTACACCCCAGTTTGTACTTTTATTCAAATTGTGTATGTAAACAGTGTGATTCAATATAATATGGTTCTATTACTTTGTGTACGTATAAGTGGTGTGCGGGAATGGAAGCCATCTGGAAAAATTAGTAATTAACATTCTATCATAGCCGAGTCACATCAGGTAGGTTATAAATTCAACATACCGAATCTTTATGCTAACAAAGCAAATGCCTCTATAGATAACGCAATGAAAAGTAACTAATTAAATTCATTATATTTTTCTCATAGGAATTTTTTACATTTGGAGTTTGTCAATGTCTCGATGAGAGACCACAGCACACAAAAACCTACACATTCCGAATGAGACACAAAGAAAATTTGTAGGCGTGTTACGAATAGTTATATCCAAACACATATTAAAAATCACCATGTTAGCTATCAGTAGAATAGTTAAACCTTTGGGGTCCAATTAAACATTCATTGTGCACTTGATAATTTTTATGTGAATGTTTAGGTAATGTGTATCGAAACTTGCGTCCCAAATCAACCAGCAATCAATACTTGCAACTTATAGATGTCGCTCGCATATAAGACAAATTCAGTGTGCACGGTTCACCGTAACTTCATAACAGAGCACGTTTACAACCAGTTTTAGTTCATGTTTGCAATAAATACATAGTATTAACGTTATATAATATATTAAGTACAAAACTGTTTTTGCTAATGACACGAACTTTCAATTCTGTCTGTACATAAGCGTAACAATATATTTTCTCAACTATACTTGAGTCTATACAATACTACTCGCACGAAATCAGACTTGAATTTTACTAAAAATTTTCTGATTTTTTAAAATACATTACTGAGACATGAGATTTGAATCACACTGTGTTCATTTCACACTTTTCACTGCAGTTACTTATGTAAAACTCACAGTTTAATCTCCTACTTATCACACCATAGTGAAAGACTCTGTTGGACATGAGGAAAATAAATATATAATACAGATTATAATTTGAGGAGTCAAATTAAGTTTGGAAAGATACTAAGTGATTAGTACCACATTTACCCGAAAGGAGGATGACTCTGAATCTAAGATGACCCCTTCCCAAATAAATATTTTTGAGGGAAAAAATATTTAAACATGAATTCAAGAGTACCCCTGTGAAGTGCTGAAAAAAATTATTTTATTCAGGTTGAAAGTATTTTTGCATGAATTTATGACAAACCCTTCAAGAAGAAATGCTATTGTATGAATAATATGACATATTTTATTTACTTTTAAAGTAAAGATAATCACAATGAAATAGTTGTGTCTAACATGGCAGTATGGTAGCAGCATTTTTCTTACACTGTAAAACTTTTGTGGGTGTTATATTTGTGACTTGAGCCATTTTGTTTCCAAGAAAGTGTTTCCTCTTTGCAGCCATTTGCAAATTAATCAGATTAGGATTAGGCTATCAATCGGATTATCCATTATTCTGCAAAATCTATTTTTAGACCATCCCCATCAACATATCATTCGCCTACTGAATTAGAACCTGTACGTCCCTACTACTACTCAAGCGCCTGCCCCTACTATTCAAGGGGTTTATGTCTCTGTATCACATCAGAAAAGAGGACCCCCTTCAATGTTGACAGGCACAGTCTCAGCACTACAAAAATACTTCCAACCATATGACACACCATATTTAAGCATGAAAAGTATTTTTAAAAATCCTCTGTCTCATGGCATGACAATTTTGGATGATTAACTGCTTCCCGAGTAAAAAATTATGAATAGAAGCCCATAGTGTTATTGTCCATATAACACAAAATTAAATACTTAACTAGCAGTGTTACACTTTTATGTTATTTGTGGTCATAGATTTTGAATTGCAGACGACCCCGAATTGTGGAAGACCGCTTATTATTTCTATTCCATTTCTGTCAAAAAAAAACCTTGTTTTCCTTTCGGGTAAATACGGTTATATAAATAGGTTTTAACCCCGATTATTCTGTTTTGCTATATAGTGAGTAAAATTAGATACTGACAATTATTTTACACCAAATGCAGTTAGGACAAATTTGTGGACATTCTGTGTAGTTAGGGTTATGTTTCCAAGTTTCATTAAGCATGTATGTGGCAAACGTAGGATAAAAACTTTGATGTTATTAAGCACGTTGTCCTCTTTTGCTATTTGGGCTAATAATAATTAATAATTTAAGTTGCTTAAAAACATTTTTTTTGTATCGAAGTTCGAAGCAAAAAATTTTATTTTGAATAGGAGCACAAGGTTAAAAATATTCTATTCAAATTAGAATTTTCGATGCTTCGTCCACCCATATCAATAACTGTTGGTTGTGTTTCAAAATTATTTGTGTTCAAAATTGAAGCACATAAATTTACCTACTCAAAGGGTCCTATTCTTGTTGTATATATAATCATTTATGAGATAATTAGGTTTTAATTTTGTACTTTGTCGTTGGTAGGTACATTACCGCTCCATTCTTTCATACAAATAAGCCCACAATTTCTGAACTGTTGGTTTTATTGAGAAAGAGTTTATAAGCAATATGGTCTATCACGAAATACTTTTCAAGATATGTATTGTACTTAATCTTGTATGTCCAGCAGGTTAATAGATATTTCGTACTCTCCCGAGTCGCCTTTGATTCTCAAGACCTTGTTGTTACGAGCTGCAAAAAAAAAAAGTATAATATATGTATGGCTCTCTCTCGCGGTCGCTCTCAGTCATGCGCTTGCCCTCTCTCGCACTCTCTCTCGCTCTCGCACTCTCGCATGCACTCTCACCCTCTCTTGCACTTGCTCTCTCTCGCTCACTCTCTCTCGTGCTTGGTCTCTCTTGCACCTGCTCTCTCTCTTATGCTCGCTCTCTTGCTCTCTCTCATGCTCGCTCTCTTGCTTGCTCTCTTACACACTCTCACTTTCTCTCTCGCGCGTGCTCTCTTTTCCGCTTGCTCCTTTGCTATCTCAGGCTCTTGCTCTCTCACTGTCTGATTCTGTTGCTCTTTTACTCTTTCTCGCTCTCTCACACTCCCTCTATCTCGCCCGCTCTCTCACTATCTCTCGCTCTCGCTATCTCTTGCACTCTCTCTCTCGCTAACTCACACTCTTGCTCTCTCTCATGTGCTCTCTTGCTTGCACTCTTGTGCTTTCTCTTGCTCTCTCTCTCAAATGCTTTCTCTCTCTCTCTCTTGTTGCCTGAATATTATTACATATACCATGCAGCATAGCCTGTCCAAAACTAAACTCCAAGGGACTCTGTATTTTGTCCAGTATTAGCAGATTATCATTTTAGTCAGCTGAAGTAGCAGTTAAAACACAGCAAAGTATGTTGGATCAGGCAGTTTACTGTGCTGTGAACCTTCACAGATCAACGTAGGTTCTAAAGTAACCTTCACTGGTTTTTTCATACTCAGTGAAACAGGATCATCTTGTTACTACTTCCTGAAGACGTGATGCTAGAGACGCCACACAAATTCTTAGGCTCTCACTTTGGTTTGATAGCCATCAACCAATCCCTGTAACATACATTATAATGTCAATAGCTACTAGAATCATGGGCAATACCACAATTGTGTTCTATAAGCTACAGCAGTTGGTACGTAAGCATTGGCCAAACTGGGTGGAAAAACTTTTTCAGAGATGAAGTTTTCATGGAGAGATCAAGTACTGTAATAGAAATAGTTGACCCATTACTGATTTTCCAAGGTATATCCATCAGTAAGCGAACCAATGAAGACCTAAAGACCTATGTGCAGCACGAGTGGGCTCCATTTCCATTAGCCCTCTTTGATGACGTTGGGATGAGTTAAACAAATAAGATCTGCCTTGTATAACATGTTTGAAGCAACAAAAAGTATTTCAACGTAGACAACCTTAACATTGTTGTGAGTGGTGTATTCCTCTTATATAAAGCCAAATGGTCAAGAGATTTCACAATTTTGATGATTTACCAAAGCTACATCCATTACATCCTTAACTTATTCTGGTAAGATATGTACAGTAGCTGTTGATGGTTACACCAGCACAGTGAATAGTAGAAAAGTAACTAAACATAACCAGTGATATTGTTTAAAAGTCAATGGACATACACTTTGGTAATAACACAGAGGTCACCATCAAGCAAGACCACTTTCTTTCACACAAAAACAACAAATCAAGATTGATTACCATGCTATCAGATAGACTTCAAGACAATAGGATTCTCTAGAAGCATCAGACAATACTGACCCAACTTTGACTGACAAGTCCATGGTCAGTGACAAAGTAGCATTTATTAGTGAAGACATTGATGTGGAAGTTCTGTGATGGATTTGATTTCAGCCAAACTAGAAATATTACTTGTGAAATCAAGTCATAGCCATATTAAAAGAAGGTTCCATTCGCCCAAGAAGTTTCGAGGGCTGGGACCGTTAGCAGCATACTTTTCATACATGTGTTTAGCAGGTGAGGGACCGAACATATCTCGGTGTGCTGCTCTGATGACACCGTTGGTATTTCCTTAAATGCTGGTTGGAGAGGATATTTGGCCCCTTGTAAAGCGGTGAAGTACACTGGAGAGGTGCGGGATGCTGCACCAATTGCTGTGCGATAATATCCTAAGAGAGGAGGTAGAAGACTTGATTGAGAACTGAAGCAAAAGGGACAGCACGCATCTCCTTTTATGCTCCTCAGCCATACCGTCCTCCACTGGCATAGGATGTCTGGAGAGGGGGATTGCAGGTGCAGGCCCAGTGCCTAGATCCTTGGTGTGAGCAGTGTGACACCGTCGGGTAAGACACGAGACGAACAATAACACAAATACTTACTGGAAATTTGGGTGCCAGCGGTGCTTCCCAATCACCGCTCTATTGAGACTCAGGGTTCTCTGGGATGTTGTGGTTCTGTGTGTTCGTTTCACCCGTGCATACTTTAGAACAAGTTGGCAATACTAAACTTTTAATAATACCACTGAAATAAACAATTGATAAACATATGTAGCTAGGACACTGTTACTACTGAATAAAAAATTGAGTTCACTGTAGACTTGTTTTTATTGATATTGTTTATACACATCAACATGCCAATGAAATGGTTAGCTTGGTCATGACTAGCCAATTCCGCTTGGGTGCTCCCCAACCCCTAATTAATCTAGTGCATGTCTAAATGGATGATCTCACCAAGATGCGTGAAAGTACAGCCTGCACAAGGGAAGAGGGCCGACAGCCGCTAGGGTGGACTGACAGTTTTTCCCTGAAGACAGGACACAGTGAATTACAAATGAATACCCTTAATACACATTAACATGAGTGATTACTCGGCATCACTAACGCAAACTCGTTGGGGCTCGCCCTCCAGCATGTGGTTAATGTCGTGATGGACTATACACAGAACCAGCCAGAATGGGAGTAATTGCACCGTACACTAATTACACAATTACATAGACCCTTGAATGATACATGAAATAAGATGGGATACGAGATGAATATTCACAATAAACACATACATGTGAGAAAACAAGTTTAGGTGGCACGGATGCTGCTGGATGAAGTTTCTTAACAGACCACATGTTGCAGGTGGAATTGCAATACTTCTACATGGAAACGGCAAACTAAATTCAGATAAAATAATACTTGTGTTTGACAAATGGTTCTCTTTACGATTAGTGGATTTACAGGCTTGTAACATGCCTGATGGCGGTAAAATCAAACATTACTGTGACCGCGTGGTCAAGTACAAAAAGTATCAATTTACGTGAAAAATACATTAAACCCTGAATGAAAAATACATAGAACCCTGAAATAAATTATTGCAGATACAATGTTATATAAATAAGCTCTTAAAATGCAATTATGGTGTATACAAAAACTTGGTTTCTGTCGGCCACGTGGTTATACGTAATGTTGCCGTAAAATATTCAAACACGAAAATTACCCTTAAATACATACATAAAAATAAAGCTCTTAAAATTGTGTGTAGAAATTATGCAGAAGTTACAATGAAATGCCATAAACATACGCAGATGGCGTCTGAACGAACATGCGCGGGTCGCGTGACCTCTCCGACATCTTTCTCCTGCTTCTCCTTGATTTGGTAAAAAATGCCACAAGGGCATAAGAAATTAGTAATGTGGGAGCATAATGCTGGGGAAAATGTCTGGCAAAAATGTACACAAGCAAAGATTAACTGGTAAACTACATGGACTATGGAAACCTACATCAGTGGATAAAAGTTGTAGTGCGCACGTGACAGTGTCTTACCTCGCCAGCTCTCCTCGACAGAATGTCCAGATACAAGCATCGGAAAGACTTATCATGAGCGCCTACGGGGCATACGCAAGCGGAAGTGCTATGCACACTGAGTGAAATATTTTAAATTGAAAATAAAATGGCACAAATTAAATTAGACATTGCTTTACATTTATATAATTTTGTTAGAATTCAATATTATTTTAATGTCTCTTTGGGATGGCGTTCATGCCGTATATAAAGTGTTCTTAATTTTGGCGCCACAGGCACTTTGAGTATTCATAACCAAACAATTAAAATTAGTACGAGCAATTAAAAACATTTTAAGACATAGTAAACACTGTAAAGACAATATAACACATTTTACCCTTAAATTAACATTTATAGGAAAATTCAAAATAGTCGGCCTCTTTGAGGAACGTGCGGTACACATGACACATGAGCGCTGTCATGGGCTCCAGCGCCGCTGGCTGTTAGCCGGCGTCAAGCGTAGTGAAGAACTGTGGGATCTAGGCATAATACTTGTGGTGGCATCCCACGGCACATTGCTGTACTAGGCCTGGACCGTTTGCATGGTCCCGGTGTCTCATTGGGCAAAAATTAATTCCGTTATTAGGACGTCTATCCCGGCCCGGTAAACACAACAATCTTGTAGGTGGTTGCGGTGACAACTCCGTTGACATCTGCTAGCAATGTAGTTCCACTGAGGAGTAACAGTCATTTAATTAATAAGCATATAAGACATAATGCATCAATTCTCCCCCTTTCCTCCTGCAATAGAGACTCATTTGGGCAAAGAGTAGAGAAGAGAAATAAATTCTTATGCAGAAATGTGGAACTGTTCCCTCGTCAACAATTTATTTCTCTCTCTCTCAGTTTCTGTAGGATCTCCGGCTCTGTGCTAGTTGCGGGTCACTATCACTACTCAAATAACGTGCTGGCAGGCAGCATGAGGCAGATGGCTGGCTTGGACATATTCTTGCAGTAGTAGAGTCGGCTGGATGAAACAATCTCTCTCTGTGTTACATACAAAGCTATCTTAATTCTCTCTCTCTTTCTTCCCCGCTGCTGGTGGACTGGAAGCGGCATGCATTTCCTTGGAGTGTAAGGTGAGTGTCACAAAGGTTATCCGGTGTCTGCGATAACGCCTGACCTTCTTGATTACAGTGTGCTGACCTACATCAACAGCTGTAAGGCGTGGTTATTTACAATATCATTCACACGAATCTGAGGAGAGAGCAAACACATTGTCCTGCACACGGAATTAGTGAATAAGTTGCGACCCTGGGGAGCTGATTTTAATAAAAGATATACAAAATTTATAAAGAGAAAGAAAATGCCCAAAGCCCTACTCGCACTGCATGTATTTTAGCGAACTGCTGTGGCTGCCTGGTGCGGTAGAGTATTTAAGACCTGCCTTTGGCCTCCGTATGGTAACAAATAGCAGAACAAGTTAAAATAAAACTACGGGGTTTGTCAGCCGAGACCCTCTGTCATCTCATCTGAACAGTAAAGTGGGGATGCAAGTTTATTGGCAAAACGAGGAAACAAAGACGTACTTCACCATCTTACATCGCTATAGAGAAGAGAGATGCAGAAAGCACTTGTCACACAAAAGTATTCAAATTCTTTAACAAATGGAGATAAAAGATTTACTTACATACCACGTTCTTGAAGACACGTTACTGTCCTTACACGACAAATGAAGATCATTTATATACAACATGACTTGAGTTTTAATCTCGTTACTGAACTTGGCCTCATATTATTACCATTTACATGCTTTATGTGTAATATTTTACACTTTTCTTTTGTATATGAAGAAATTTGATTTGACTTTTCACAGATTGAAACTAAGCCTCAGCAATCTCTTTCAACAAGATTATTCAAAATTACTGTTTACAGTAGACTGTTTCCATTATGGGTTAAACTCACAAAATAAGAACCACAAGTTATGGTTCTAAGCTTTATACATATTTACTCTTGCATTGGTCCCTTGAAAGATAATTTACAAACTACATTACATATCTTCGTATTATTAGCCAGAAATCTTAGCGCATATTTTACCTTTGTGTTTGCAGTTCACTTTCTCAAGGCTGTAAATGCCATTACATCACAGGCCTCCCTTTTCAGGATCACTATTAAGGTCTGACCAGGACTGACCAGCAGGCGGTGTAGGCGTACTGACAGGTCCACTGTTCGACGTGATTGCCAGTGGGGTAGCCACCAGAGGCAGTGGTTCGGCTGGGGCTACTGCCTCTCTAGAGGATCGCATTGTGTTTAGGGACTTGGTTAGCACCCCTTCCCCCACATTGGATGGCTGTTGGTCTTCCTCTCATGCGGACGAGGTACCAGAGGTGTGTGCCTCAGCATGAGGTGATACGGGGACTCCTGGCACCATAAGGAGCAGGCCATGGGGTAGACCACCTTTTTCTTTCCCTCCGGTAGGAGTTGAAGAAACACTCATGGTTTCGACGGGCGACACCCGGGCTATAGGTTCTATCTGGGGCAGGCCTTGTGATAGGCTTCTTCTTTTACTCCTCCGGCTGAAGCAGTAGCATCTCCACTTCCCGGAGCGAAGAATGCTTCCATGGTTGCGGTTTCTTCCGAGTTGAGTACCGTACTTGGAGAGGACGGTAGTTCCTCCAGGTACTGTACAGCCGCCGGCACAAGCTCTACGAGGGCCTTCATGATAGGCTCATTTAGATGGGAAGTTCTGATCGGACCCTTGCTGTCCGCCGGGATTGTTGGGAACGTTCCACTGGCTCTTTCTGGTGTGGCTGGGAGTACCTTTTGAGGCTGCTTGACTGTGCTTTGTTTCGATTCCAAGGAAAGCTGTCTCCTTTCCTTGGTTTGGGATTGGATACTGGGCTATTCCCCCCTTTCGTAAATGGGGTTCAGCAGTAATGGCCACGGTGGTCTTTCCCTATCTAGAGGACTATGCCAGGATAACTCACTGGCGCTTGGGGTCCAATTTCCCCCTCGGGTTTCCATCTTGTTTTTGAATTCAGTGGGGGTTGAGGGCAGTGTACGGCTCACCGGCCCCGCTGTTTTTGTTGGCCCCTTAGACCAAGCTGGTGGCAAACAGCTCATTCATTGGCTAGCTGGGATTGCTGCTAGGGGCACCAACTTTTTCATTGGACTCGTGATCAGGGTAAACATGATGGTAGGTTCGTCCAATTCTTCTGATGCTTCGGAGATTATGGATACTGCTCCTTGCACTCCCAGTTCTGGGTTCCCGTGAGGGAAGGCCGGATTTGTTCTCGTGCTACTTTGCAAATCCGCTACCAGAGGTCTTCGCTCAGTAAACTTTATTGCACCGTCTAACCACCCTATAGAAGCCCTCCCATTTGCCAGCGAGGCCTGGGCTAAACTCTGTACTAGCTGTACTGAGTGGATGGAGTCGCAGGAGTACAGACTTGCCCATATTGAACATTCGGGAGCCCATTCGATGTTGCGGGTACTTGCGTTGAAAATATCACTCCTGGGCTTCCCTTGCTGTGTCGGTGCGGCTTAAACCACCAGACGAACATCTTCTGTCTGAGGTAGCTTCAAAGTGGAATTATTATTTTACAATCCTTTGATCGGTGCAAGGTGATCCCTAAGACGATTTGGCTTGAACTGGCATTGGTGGTTTCATTTGTCCTGTGTCGCAAGGCCAAGAGTATTCTCGGGATGTGCCTATTCCAATGTTTGTGGTCATCCCAAATGCTAAGATGCAGGATGTTCTTTATCTCTTGATTTCTCCTTTCGGTAGGATTTGCTTGTGGGGGTATGGTGGGGTGGTCCACGTCTCCACCCCCCATCCTTCGCACATGGCAAGCCACTTACAGCCGGTGAACTGTGTGCTATTGGCCGTCAGGAGGCATTATGGATATCCCTACCTAGAGAAATTTCGGCCTCGAACTTCCCAATCATGTGAATTTCCTCACTGGGTAGGGGAAATGCTTCTACCCAGAAGGAAAATAGGTCAGTAACAACGAGTATGTAGCAGTTGCTGCGAGTGCTTCGTGGGTATTGGCACATCAAGTCTGCTGCTACGTGTGTCCATGGGGTCTGCAGATGTCGAGGCTTGGCCTTTGGAGGCAGTACTGGGAACGCCTTTCCTCTGTAACACATCTCACAGCTTCCCACATATTGTCGGATGTCCCTGCTCATCCCATCCCGGCCAGCTATATCTGCTAGGGTTTCCTTGGTACTTGGGTGAGCGACCTCCAGGTGATCGTGATATAGGTGGCAGATATCGGCACGGTTGACAGTTGTAGGACCACACTACATCATTCAGGACCTCGAAGCATTTAGGTTGCGTCTTGAGTATTTTCTATAGTTCATGTCCTGTTGTTTTTGGGCGGCGATCTGGTCCCTGCTGATTTGCAGCTCTCGCAGATAGATCTGCTTTCTCGGACTGACTTCCGGTGGTTGGGCTGGTATCATGCGATTCCAGTCTTCGCCTTTTTTTTCTCGATAAGGTCCAAAACAGGTAGGCAGGACAGGGCATCGGATAAATCATTCAACTATGTGTCCGAAATAGTCTATCAATGTTTTCCCAAAGTGGCTCTTCGATAATTTGGCGGGCATTCCGTGGATCTCAAGGCGCTCGAGAACTTGTTGGAGGTGTGTTACATGTTCCTCCAAGGTCTTGGAGTATATGACATCATCAAGATACCCAAAGCAGAACTGCCCGGCGTATCCAGTTAGGACTTCCGATTACTTGAGTCTCTGAAATGATACGAGTGCATTTTACAGCCCGAAGAGCATGACTCAAAATTGTAGATTTAGCCTTCTGGGCTAGTGAAAGCTGTGTAACATTGGCTGTCCGGGTGTACAACTATTTGCCAGTAACCCGACTTCAGGTTGAGGGTACTGAAGATTTGAGCATCTCCAATATCCCGTCGAGTATGGATCCAATTAATGGCTGGTGGAGCGATGGGATGGGTAATGTTATTCAGAGCCTTGTAATTTATGCAAAAACACAACTGTGCATCTTTCTTTGGAACCAGAACAACATGTGAGTTGTATGGTGAATCTGACTCTTTGATGACGCCCTGTTGTTTTTTTCTCCTTTATTTGCTCCATAATCAGTTGGCGGCACCGTGCTGACATCCTATATGAATGGTTGTATACTGGATTTCTTGTGGTGAGCCATATATCATGTCTTATCGTCATCGTCTTCTGTAGCTTTCCTTTTGCTCTGAATGCCCCTATGTGCACAAGGTGATCTTAATGCGGACAGCCAGCGAAGTCAGGAATCTGTGACTCCCCTCTCAAGCTGCTGGATTTGGTTTTCTGACTGTGTCCGGGGTTGTGTGGTCAGTATTTGGGGGCCCTCTGACAGACCTTGCACCTGTATACCATTCCCAATTGGGTCACCCACTCATCGGGCCATCCAATGCGTAGGTGATGAACTGTTTCAGCAGAGACAATACAGTGAATGGTGAACTGCCCTTGTCCTTGGCAGTTGGCAGGTCACCCAGCTATAACAGGCCATCTGTCTTATTTGGCAGTCCTCACATCGGTACTCTAGGCCAACGGTGTGGCGAACTATATTGTCATAGCCTAAACAGGCATAATAGAACTGGCGCTGGCAATGTGTGCACTCAATTCGGTGAAACCCTTCTCCGGGGCATTCTGCTTTGGCACTGCAATTGCTAATAGTAGAGTCCATGGTTCTTTGGCGTGCTCATTCATTGACTCATTGGTATCTGACATATTTAGGGGTTATTGAGCGCCACGGGGTGTTTACCGACTCCATGAAATCTGGTCTGAGTTTTTCTAAGTGAACCCCGGCTAGTTCTCTCGCCTTCGAGTCGTACTGGCCTGGTTCGGCCTAATTATTTTCAAAATTATGGCAAATGTTGGGCGCAAAAAAGTACCCTCCCTTGACGTGTGACAGCCCATGCTGATCGGCTGCCTATATCTCTAGGTAACTTGTTTGATGCTAGGCGAGTCTCCTCTCTGGGGGGTTATTCGTCTCTAGACACTGGTGCCCGACCAGAGTACAGTACTGGTCTAGTAGGCCACCAGCTTGGCACAAAGTCTGGTTCTGACAGTTTTACTCTGTGTGGTGGAGGCTTAGGTGGTGGGACAGAGGTAACACTTGCGGGACGGCGTGTCTGTTCTGCGGGTGGCTGTACTAGCGCGGTTCCTTCGGCCCTGGTGGCACATGATTGGAGGGTGGGGTGTACATGTATGGTGCTAGGGTTTGGTATTGACGTGGAGCTACTAGGTACTGTCGGAACATAGGTAGACCCTTCGCTGAACAGGATTTCCTACACTACTGGATGGTATCCTTCCGCAACACGGGTGGGTGGCTCAAACAAAGTGGTAGACGTGATAGTTGGTACTGGAATAGTCAGTCGTCGCAGCAAAGCAGCCTGTTCGCGTGAACTCAGTAGCCCAAACCTGCTGGGAAGGATCCTAAGCTCTTGTGGATTCTTAGAGACAGCCCTTGCCTTCTTAACCTTTTTCTGAACTCCATCCATACGGGTGTAAGGCATCTGGCTTGATCCTAATAACAGGCCTGCAGGAGTTAGGCAGTCCATGTGTTAGAGCACAGTGTAGGTGCCAATTGTTACTGCCAACACCGCAACCCGCTCTTGACTTCCCCATTGCAGGTGTGAAAGACTCGAGCTGCAAAGTGTTAGTTGCAGGAACTGCATGGTGTTGTCCCAAACGGGTTGGTCTCTCCTGCACCAGAGTGTAACTGCCTCGGCACTATGAGGTGTGCAGTGAGAGTAGTTAACCCTAGATGGATAGCAGATCTCACCAGCAGCGTACCTAGTGTTGTGGCTCTACCGTTCCTCCCACATGGGTGCAAGGAATGGGTGGCCTTCCAATATTGGTGAGGTGAGTGTCCTGAGGATACTGTTCTCCCCAGACATGAAGAAGTACCCTTCTTCGCCACCACGAAGTCAACGGTGAGGTGCGGGCGACTTCAAGTTGGCAAGCCACCTTCCAGGGGATGGTATCCTAGTGTCGTTGCTCTACCATTCACTACCTGGGGCAGAGAATGGGTGGCCTCCAAGGATGTGTGTTAAATTTCGAAAAAGCAAACTCGGACTCCATCAGAACCGATGATAAGAGGTAGGAGGTCGGAGTGATACTCAAGAAGTTAGGTAAGATTTTTATTAAATTATGAGTTTCATTTTAATTTGCGGGTTTTACATATTATTTTGGGATTTAATGATTTTGACGTTGTTTTCCAGCTTTGTTATTAAAATGTATCGAAAGCGAATTCGTTCTTCAGGGTATTACCCTGGGAAGATATATCATAATATTAACTGATTAAGTTGCCCTGACTTAAGATTATAATATATATTACTAAAGTATTTTTTAATACTGCATTTATTCTCAGATTTTGAAGAATTTATGAGAAATTAATTTACCTATTGTTTTGTATGTTTACTTAAATCATCAAATAGTACATAGTGTGACACTGACTCTAACACATATTTCCATCAGCTTTCCAAAATATTTTTGTTTATGAACATAGTGAATAAATTATCGCATGAGTGAAAGCTTTTTTTTTTTTTTTTTTTTTTTAAACAAAGTTAAAACATTAAAATGTACTGAATATTGACAAATTTCAAAACATGTTTCATGGGTAAAGGGTGAGTGAGTGAGGAGATTTGGGCGGCTCTTAACAGCAAGGTTTTGAGAGCTGATGAGGGTGATTAAAGTGAATATAGAGCGGCGCCAGAATGAAAGGATAAGGTAAACAGGATATCCCTGAGGAAATCCGCTAACCAACGGCATCGTCTGGCACAATTCCTACTTGTGAAAATTTGGTGAGTTAGCCGAGGATGGAACCTGGTTTGCCTTGGTCGGAGGTGTTGTGGCCCCTTCGGTGGTAAAAAAATGTTCAATGCTGATATCTTATTTCTAAATTACCTAAATTGTAAAGTGTGCATGTGCAACTATTTACTGTAAATTGTAATGTATAACAATTTCCATCAATACCATAAAGGATTTGTTATAAAAATATGTGTTTATATTTTTGGGGAAATTTTAATCTAAATTTTTATGTTCTGGGGAAATTTTTCCCTGCTAGGAATTTTGTCCACCTCTGTGGAGAACTACAATAACTGGAAGTTTTCAATGGAAATGTATTTAATTCATGAAGATTTGTGGGGATGCATTGAACCTGCGGTTAATTGCATAGTAAGTGAAATTAAGGCTAGGAAAGCAAGAGCCAAGATATGTCTGATGGTTAAACCATGTTGTTTTGCACAAGTAAGACATGCTCAGAATACTGTTTCGACTAAAACTAAGTAATTTCAATTCTACGAAACCCTATGTAATAAAGGTTATGGTAGTGGTGATGCAATGGTTAACCTGGGACATCAGGGTGGAATGAGGTATATTTCTAATGTTGTGTATGTGCCAGGTTTGTCAACCAATATTTTGTCAGGTTAGTAAGATTGTTGAAAAGGGCCTTGTTGTTACATTTTTATCCCAGGTATGTAAAATTTTTTTGGAGGAAGGTTGTAATAGCAAAGGCAAAGTTAATGACACTGCCACTAACGTTGGTGGTCTTTAAAAACTAGATATAGAATCTTCTGTGTGCTTGAAACAAGATGTGCTCGAAGAAATTGCAGTGAGTGATGTTGATGTAACAAGATGTTATAAGACTGCAGTTTGTCTCACAGATTATGTAGTAAACATGACAACACTATCACATCAACTGTGACATAAAAGACTTGGCCCCATGAACAGAGTAAGCATAAATTTGATAAATCATGGAATAGCAAGTGGTGTGAATTTTCAGAATCATGAGCAACATATACCCTGTATCTGATGCATTGAAGGAAAACATTGTAGGGCACCGTTCATAGGACATAATGTGTCAAGAGAAACTAAGAAGCTTGAGTTGGTGCATTCTGATTTATGTATTCCTATGAGTGAAGCATCATATGGAGAATTGAAATGTTCGTTTACTCTCATTGATGATTTTACCAGAATTACGTTTGGATACTTTCTGAAATAGAAGGAAGAAGTAATATCCAAATTAGCTGAATTCAGATCCTTATGGAAAATCAGACAGGTGAACAGTTTAAGTGCATCCAAACAGACAATGGGACTAAATATATGAACATAGAGTTCATAAGCTTTCTGACCAAGAGTAGAATTAAACACCAAAGAACAGTACTTTATACACCTGAACGAAATGACGTTGCTGAAAGATCAAATAGGACGATTGTGGAGAAAGCACATACAATGCTCTTTTGTGCAGGATTAGGGAAGTGTTTTTGGGCAGAGATGGTAAATACTGCAATCTACCTTAAAAATTGTACTCCAACTAAAGCATTGAAAGGAGTTCTTCTTGAAAAAAAAAATGGACTGGTAAAGTGGTTGATCTGAGTCACCTTAGGGTTTTTGGATGCACTGAGCCTTTGTTCGTATTCTAAAAGAAAACAGAATGAAATGGGACTCAAAAAGCAAGAAAATAAATTTTGTAGGTTACTGTACAGAAACTGATAGTTATCGCTTGATTGACCCTGAATGTCCTGGTATAATAACTAGTACCAGAGATGTAATTTCTTGGAAAACCAATTCAGTTATCAAAATGTTGAGGACCAACTCACTAAGGGAAATGAAGCAGCGACAGTACCTTTGTCGTATAGCAAAAATACTAATGCAAGTCCAAATGAAGAAGATGTGGAACAATTGTCTGAGGTGGATAGTGAAGCAGAATCCTGATATGTGGAAGCAAGCAATTAAAGAGGAATATTCATCACTCGTAAAAAACAATGCGTGGGTTCTTGTGGATTTGCCTGAGGGCAGAACAGCAGTGCAAAGTAAATGGGTTTTCAAGGTGACACGGGATACTGATGGAAATGTAAGTAGATTTAAAGGACGTCTTGTGGCAAAAGGCTGTTCTCAGAAATATGGAGTAGATTGTAGTGAGACCTGTGCCCCTGTTGTTCGTAGTTCTACAATTAGGTTGTTGTTTGTATAATTAGGTTGTTGTTTGTCATTGCGGTGCAATGGTACATTGAAATTGATCATATGGTTGTTATGACAGCTTTCCTTAATGGAGAACTCATCGAGGAAGTGTACATGCAACAGCCCAATGGTTTTGTTATCAATGGCATCAAAAGTAAAATTTGCCTTTTAAAGAAGGCAATATATGGTTTAAAGCAGTCATCTAAAGCTTGGTATGGTAAGATGCATACTGTCTTGGTAGCTATGGGTTTTGATTGCTTAGAGTGTGAACCCTGTTTGTATTTAAATATTATGGATGACTGTACTGTTATCATTGCTGTTTATGTAGAAGATATTTTGCTACGTAACAATCCAGATGAAAAATTCAAGGTTAAGCAGAAGCTTATGTCTAAATTTCAAATGAAGGATCTTGGTAGAGCTCAGCATGTTTTAGGAATGAGAATAAGGTACAGTAATGGTGCTATTTTTGTGGATCAAGAAATGTATATTCAACAGATTTTAAAAAGGTTTGAGATGGTTTATTGTAAACCTGTGCTTACTCCCATGGAAGTGGGAAGGAAGTTATTGAAAGGAAAGATACATGATGATGATAAGCGTACTCTGATCCCTATCAGTAAGGATAGGAATTTTTCAATGTTTTCAAATGGCTAAAAGCAGTGGTTTTTGAAGTTAAAAAATTGGTGGTTTCATGAAATAAAAATTGGTATTTTAAAAAAAACCAGGTGAAAAGTTGTCTGTGGAATTTTTAAATGATTCTGAGCAACAAAATTGATTATTGAATCATTAGAATGCAAGGAAATATATTATCAGCAATACAATGATTATATACATTTAACAGCCAGAAGTATCAAATGTTTTATTTACAAAACTAAGTTAAAGTATCATTAGCAAATAAATTTTATGTGTAGTTCTTATAGAGACCTTCAGATCTAGCTCTCAAAATAAATTTCACTAAGCAATTCTAGATTTTCATGCTTCAAGCGATGACGTTTGTCACTGAGAATGTTACTGCAATTTGAGAAAACCTCTCACAGTCTCCATTCGCACATGGCAACCATATAGACTGTAAAGCAGAGCGAGCAAAGTCTGAATGATTGACTAATACAGCCATAAGAAATGAAACAATGTCACCACTTTCACATTCACCCAACTTTTTCTTCACCAAAAATTGAAGTTCTTTGTATCCCTGAAGTATGACACTTTCACTCAGCTTTGAAAACAAAAATATTTCTCAGATTGGCAGTTATGCTTGTCAGCACAATTTCTGAAGGACTGAAAACATTTACGTGTTCATATAAATGATGAGCTGGATCACTTGCCTTCAGTGAAAGAAGTTTTGTGTGAGAATGCAAAGCAGCATTCTTCAAGGTTGATGTGATTTTTGCTTTAGCAACAGTTTTCTCACAAGCATTCAGACATGCCTGGGTTTCTTGTGGAAGGCTTCCCATTGTAGCAAGCTGAAGAACCTACTCTACTTTACTAAGTTCACCACTGAGTAAGTGACTGCATGGGTAAGATGAATCTTCCCACTTTTTTATCAGTTAAGTTGCATCCTTACAAGTTTCTTGAACAAAATCTGCTTGAATCTTCACACACTGAACTTCTTCTACTGAGGCACTTATGAAGAATTCAATATCTCCATTGTGGAGACAGGAAATTTCACTGCTCGTCAAAAATTCAACAACAGCATTCAAGTGTTCAGCGAGGTAGCACACAGATTCATACCAGGAAGACCATCTTGTAAGCACTGACATGGGAAAAAGAGGAATGTCTTAGTCTGCATATCTTGCATCAAGAAACTGTTGAAACAAGTATGTCCTCTTATGTGTGTTCAAGAAAGCCAATTTGACTTTAGCAATTGTTTTCTGAAGTTTGGGCAAATGCTTTCCAAGCTTATTTATGACTAAACTGTGTTTGTGTGCCCAGCATTGTACAACTAGTACATGGTCAGCCATGATGTTTTTCAAAGTGTCGAAACATTTCACCATGTATTTATCAGAGTCAAAAACTAGAACTAAGACACTATCGAAGTCAACATCGTACTTCTTCAAAGTATCCAAAATAGCCCTGGAAAAATTCTTTGCGTTTGCAGTTTCCAGAGCATGGACATCTCCAACAAAAATGTCAATCTTGTCAGTGCTATCAATGATCCTGAAAAGAACAATAAAAATGCAGCCATCTCCAGAGTCAGTCATTTCATCACAAAGTACTGCCACTTATTTTCCTCTCAATTTCACCCTTAGAGAATTCTCCCGCTCTTGTTTCATTGTTGGAAAGTGCTTTCCTTTCAAGACTTTGACACATGGAATGTCACCAGCATCTGCAATAAAATATTAGGCCTAAATCCTGTGTAAGCAGCATTACTGCAAAACTCTTCATTTAAAACATGGCAAATTATTTTCAGCAATATAATTCATTAACATAATATTAAGTATGTTTTTAAATCACCCTCACCACAAAAAAAACCTTTTATGCAATGACTTTATTTAAAACTGTAACAGTATTCCTTAAGAGGCCAATTTGGTATGCAAGTCAAATACTTTAATATCAAAGTTTTAAAAAATATGTATAATTTTTTATGTTATTTTACGAACACTTGAATTACAAAACAAAAAACTGTCGAAAAATTAGGAAGCAATTCTGTATATTATTATTAGGCTAAACCAGAAAATTAAGAAAGTGTTAGGATATAAAACTAACCTTCAATAAACTTATGCATGAATGCTTTCATGTGGTCATTTTCTAGTTTGTACAGAGGTATGTTTGCTTTCAAAAATGTTTCAGTCACTTGTTTTCCGAGGTATTCTGCAGTTTTCTTTTTTCTTTCAACGCTGCTGAAGCATGAAGCGACTGAAGTCGAAAGTTTTGACTCGCAGCACTCATTTTTTTCGGCAGCCACATGCTTGGTTGATTTTACATGCTTGTCGACCGAATCTTTGCGTTCCCATGCAACTTGGCAACTACAAAATTTGTAAATTACCATATGGCAATTGGTGCAATAGAAACCATTCTTCTGGTACTGAAATGCTCTATCTCTGGCATTGAGTTTGATATTTGGCATCTTAAAAATACGTGTACAATCTCAACCATAAAAACAAAAGGAAAATATACAAACACTTTAAATAATAACTTTGCTATTCAACATACACATTTATAAAACCAATAATTAAATATTTTCAAAACATATAAAAAAAACATAAATTGGCTACGCATTTTGTAAAAATTTTAACGTATTTTTTCTATCACGTGAGCCAAAGATGTGACAAAAGCAGTAGAAGACATCACAAGTTCACAGATGTGCGAAGCGAAAGCAAATAGCTAACACATCTCTTGGTTTACTTCACATGTCAAAGCATACACTCGGTTACTCTAGTGTACACTCGCCACTAACGCCACCATTTACTTTCTAGCAACACTACAGATGGCCAATTTCAGCGCACACTAACTTCGTCTCCAGTAATATTTGGTTTTATTGATTGTTTACATTGGCGTTTTTATTTCTTCAATGTTTTGTGGTTACAGAACAGTTGATTTGTGGTGGTGAGTGAATATATAGATGAAATTTATTACTGTAATATTAATCTAGGTAGTAAATAAAAGAAAAGTTCCAATTTTGGTGGCTGTAAAAATGATTTCATTTGTATTTTAGTCATTTAGTATTAAAAATAAATAAAGTTCGCTTTTTGCTATGAATTTCATGTGAATTTGCGAAAAATTCCTTGCTGCGAAAAATTTATATCCCTACCTATCAGGCATAAATAGGGAGTCTCATGTATTTAGCTATAACAACTAGACCAGATATATGTCATGTTATTAGTGTTTTAATCAGTTTAACATAAGTTATGGGGAGGAACACTCGAAGTGCACTAAAAGAGTTTTGAGGTATTTAAAAGGTACAATGAATTTGTCATTATTATATAAGAAGATTGACGAGGGATTAACACGCTATGATGATTCTGGTTGGGGCATTGATTTTGACAGGAGATCATACACTGGGTAAGTTTTCAAATTTAGAAGTTGTGTTATCTCTTGGGATAGTAGGAAACAAAGAACTGTGGCATTATCCAGTACTGAGGCAGAGTATATGGCTCTCACACAAGGTACTAGAGAGGCAATCTATCTTAGAAATGTATTGTGTAGGTTGTTTAAAAAGGAGTATACTCTTATGTCATATAGTGACAGTCAGTCTGCGCTGAAATTGGCAGCAAATCACATGTTTAGCAATTGTACTAAACATTGATATCCGGCGCCATTTGGTACAGGAAACTCATGAATCAAAAGAGATTTCACTTGCATACATATCAACTGAAAACATGGAAGCTGATATTCTCACAAAGTGTTTAAGTTGTCCTAATGATAAGTTTTGTTTGGAAAGCTTGGGTCTTGTGAATAAAAGTAAATTGCCGAGATCAAGGGGTAATGTTGGAAATGGTAATCAACTGTAATTTTATATATTGTGACTTGTTCATGAAATTTTGTTTCTTGATGACATTGTTTTATTGTGTACATTGGCACCGTTGCCATTCCTTTTTAGTGACTTCTTGTCTATGCATTTTTACTTCTTTGTTGTATCTTGTTACCTCGGTCATAAAGTGCTTGTTACCAAGGTTGTGTGCAATACAGATCAGAGATGTTTATTCTGACGGATATTGGATGTTCCGTTTTTTTTTTCTAACACTAGGTGGTGTTTGTTTTGATAGCCATTCCCTGGCGATTGTCATGTGTTTGGTTTCTAGTCTGAAGTTTCATAACTTTAGTTCAAAGTATTTGAGTACTGTTTGCTTAGTTGTGTTTGTGTGTCTGGTAATTTTGGCCAATCAATAATTGGTGTGGATTGCTATATTTATGCATTTTTTTTATTTGGGATAAAGTAGGTCTGGTATAGTAGTTATTGAAGTCATTTTACACTTACTGTTTGGAAAAGTGTCTTAGTTGGCTTTGCTGTATATCTGGATTTAACCTAAATACAATCATCCCTTCAGAGTTTTTTTTTAAACAGAAAAAAAAAGGCTTAGAGACACATTATCCCTTTTGTAGTAACTATAGTAATGAACCTCTCATATGTATTAATTAGGGGTGGTTGGGTACCCAAATTTTCGGGCAGTATTTCAGGTAATTCAAATGCCCGGAATATTGGATGGGTATTGTGTATGCCCGAAAATATCAGGCCAACATTCCATGCAATATTAATCCATAGTGAAACATAAAGAAAAACAAACACACAAAAAATATGCGAAAAGTCCATTTCCGTTGCGAATACTCATGTTTACGATCCTAATTCGATAAAATGTTTCAATTTGAAGTCTGGATTGGAAAGTCAACACAATAAATTCATCAAATTTACACCACCATAGCATAATCGCCAACGAGCATCTACTTCTATGTAGGGGTGGGCAAAGCTTCAAAAATTCAATTTCAAATAGAATATTTTAAATATTTGGGTTCGTATTCAAAATCTAAATTTTTGCTTGAACTTCGAAACAAAAAAATGCTTATGCGCAACATAAATAATTTATTATTATTAGCATAAATATCAAAAGAGGACAACGTGCTCTTAAAAAAATCAAAGTTTTTATCCCACGTTTGCCACACACATGCATAATGAAACATGGAAATATAACCTCAACTCAACGGAATGTCCACAAATATGTCCAAACTGCATTTGGTGTAAAATAATTGTCAGTATCTAATTTTACTCACTATATAGCAAAACGGAATAATCGGGGTAAAAACCTATTTACAATACCGTATTTACCCGAAAGGAAGACGAGGTTTTTTGACAGAAATGGAATAGAAAAAATAAGCGGTCGGTCATCTAAAAATCGGGGTTGTCTTCAATTCAAAACCTAGGATCACAAAGACCATAGAAGTGTGACACTGCTAGTTCAGTATTTAATATTGTGTTAGATGCACAATAATACTATGAGCTTCTATTAATAATTTTTTATTCGAGAAGCAGTTAATCATCCAAAATTGTCATGCCATGAGACAGAGGATTTTGACAAATGCTTTTCATGCTTAAATACGATGTGTCCTATGGTTGAAAGTATTTTTGTAGTGCTGAGACTGTACCTGACAACTTTGAGGAAGGTCCTCTTATCTGATGTCAACCAGAGACATAAACCCCTTGAGTAGTAGGGGCAGGAGCTTGAGTAGTAGTAGTAGTAGTAGTAGGGACGTATGGGTTCTAATTCAGTAGGCGAATGATATGTTGATGGGGATGGTCTAAAAAGAGATTTTGCCGAATAATGGATAATCCGATTAATAGCCTAATCCTAATCTGATTATTTTGCAAACGGCTGCAAAGAGGAAGCACTTTGCTGGGAAGCAAAATGGCTCAAGTCAAAAATATAACACCCACAAAAGTTTTACAGTGTAAGAAAAATGCTGCTACCATACTGCCATGTTAGACACAACTATTTCATTGTGATTATCTTTACTTTAAAAGTAAATAAAATATGTCATATTATTCATACAATAGCATTTCTTCTTGAAGGGTTTGTCATAAATTCATGCAAAAATACTTTCAACCTGAATAAAATAATTTTTTCCAGCACTTCACAGGGGTACTCTTGAATTCAGGTTTAAATATTTTTTCCCTCAAAAATATTTATTTGGGAAGGGGTCATCTTAGATTCAGAGTCATCCTCCTTTCTGGTAAATGTGGTACTAAACACTTCAGCATCTTTCCAAACTTAATTTGACTCCTCAAATTATAATCTGTATTATATATTAATTTTCCTCATGTTCAACAGAGTCTTTCACTATGGTGAGATAAGTAGGAGAGTAAACTGTGAGTTTTACATAAGTAACTGCAGTGAAAAGTGTGAAATGAACACAGTGTGATTCAAATCTCACGTCTCAATAATGTATTTTAAAAAATCGGAAAATTTTTAATAAAATTCAAGTCTGGTTTCGTACGAGAAGTATTGTATAGACTCAAGTTTAGTTGAGAAAATATATTGTTACACTTATGCACTGACAGAATTGAAAGTTCGTGTCATTAGCAAAAAAAGTTTTGTACTTAATATATTATATAACGTTAAAACTATGTATTTATTGCAAACATTAACTAAAACTTGTTGTAAACTTGCACTATTATAAAGTTACGGTGAACCATGCACTCTGAATTTGCCTTATATGCGAGCGACATCTATAAGTTGCAAGTATTGATTGCTGGTTGATTTGGGACACGAGTTTCGATACACATTACCTAAACATTTACGTAAAAATTATCAAATGCACAATGAATGTTTAATTGGACCCGAAAGGTTTAACTATTTTAGTGATAGCTAACATGGTGATTTTTAATATGTGTTTGGATATAACAATTCGTAACATGCCTACAAATTTTCTTTGTTTCGCATTCGGAATGTGTTGGTTTTTGTGTGCTGTGGTCACTCGTCGAGACGTTGACAAACTCCAAATGTAAAAATTTCCTATGAGAAAAATATAATTAATTTACTTAGTTACTTTTCATTTAATTTTTAGTTTCTTATTTATTATTACTTTGCATTTACATCAAGAAATATACTGATGTAATGAAAAATGATTTTGTTTGTAATAGGTATGCTACTTTTAAATATTCCTTAAGCCTGGATTAATTTTCAGTGTATTGAGATTTATTTAGTCTTACAGGCAATATGTGTTCTTACTTGGTAAAAAAAAACTTTGACAAATTATTTTACAAATTAGTGAAAAACATTTCTTTTTTATGTCTTTTACCTAGCTTGTAAAAATGCATGTAGATAGTTATTAATTATCAAAAAATTATAATTGGTGCAATATGTATGTCAACACAACACTTTGAATTGATATTCAATTCGAATTCGTGGATATGTTAACAAATTAGCTTCGAAATGAAATTTCCAGCTTCACCCACCCCTAGTTTTTGATATATTCACAAGAAACTAAAACGGATATAATTATTTTCAACATGGTGCATGGAGATAACCTCTCATTTATCAGGATGTTTGATGTAGTGTAATATTTAACAAATATCAATAAACACGTATGGCAAGTTTGAAAACTTTCATATTTATTTTGCATATTTGACTATTATGAGCCTTCAATGACTGGACTGTTACGATATATAGTGAGGTTTCACTGTATGATGATAGATATTTTGAAATAAACAGGAAAAGCAAAACATAGCTGCATTTCCGTGTCAATGTGAGAGAGAGTGTGATAATACGAGTCTGTGAGAGTAAGAGGTGTGTGTGGGTGTGTGTGATAATGTGTGTGTGCGTGTGTTTGTGCATATGCATGATGCATGTGTAGAAAGTAGAGAACCTTACCTGCTCTAGAATGTAGCTGCTCATAACGGACTGTGTTTGGCTACCCAGATCGACCAATCCTGGTGGGTTCATATCCTTGAATTGCATATATGGACCCTCAACTGAACCATCATTGGACACTCCTTCAACTGGTGTTACTGGGTTGTTATATGACTGCAACACACACAATGTTTATGCACTAATAATCCTGTTACACATTATATTGTTATTCATTCCCAAATATTCGATGGACAGATCATCAATAACTGATGTATGACTAACAAAGAGAAGTTTCCAAGACTCACATAAAGGACTTGGGATGGAGGTATTATATAATGAGCTTAATCAACTACAAGAGACAGCATGTGCACATGCATCCCTTCATGAATTGTCTCAACAGTGAGCAACTAACTAGCAATTATTTTCTACTGAAGTGTGTTCTTAAGGCTGTTCCAGAGGTTCCGTAAAATCGCAAATTTGAATATTGCACAAATCCTGAGAGTTAAATACTTGTTTCCTAAATGTAAAATACGAATGCAAATCACAAATTGTCAGTTTTTTTTTGTTTTAATAGATATTTATGAGTTCTGTCTGCATCAAGACAATACAGAAAAAATGTTTTACCATAAATCACTAGAAAATTAAAATAACATCACAGTACATCAGAGAATGTGACGTAAACATTTTGTTACATAACTTACAGCAGTTTTTCAAAATAAAAAATATTTATTTTAGTAAAATTTTCAACCAAAAACTAGCGTAGATTCAACTTGTAATCAGGTACAAATTAAATCATTGTATCAAATGACTTTAACATATAGTGTTAGCCCCAACTGTATACTTTTAGAGTGATATACATTTGTTTTGGTTTGGGTGAGGTTACAACTTTTGTACATGAATAACTGGAAGCGTGTATTGCACGCATGTGGGTCTCACTCTGTGACAGTTGTCGCCGGCCCGACCAAGTCTCCATGCGGCCATACGAAGGCGCTCCAAGTGTCATACTTCAGAACTGCTTGCAGCCAGCCCCCACTAAACAAGACTTCCCCCTCCCTGCCAACACCCTGTGCCAGCAGGGGTGGAGGGAAATCAGGTACCAGGCTTACTGAGTGGTAGGCGGAGGAGGCTAGCCTCATTCACCTAACCCATCGACTTCAAGTGAAACACAAATGGAACACAAATGGGAGGACAAGAGCCCTCTCTCCAAAGAGCTTGTACATCTGCCTTGTTCTCACTGAGGAGCACGGTGATGAGAAACTATTGCACTGAACAAGAATTAGCATGTTTTAATATATCAGCAGGGATACCCAATTTTCACTAAAAGATTTCACAACCTGTTGTATTTCATAACACATTAGCTCAGAGCCCCTTTCTTGACCAGATAATCTAAGTGTCACGTATCTTAAGCATATGTACATATGTACACGAATCACATATGTACAGTATTAGAGTTACCTAATTCTGATTGGCCCATCAAGTAATAAAATGTCCTCTCACAAAGATTTGCAGGCAATACTTGAAAGGAAAACTGCTGGTATGCCCATAGGGTATTGCAATCTAGAATGTGCGGAAATCTTTTAGTGAAATTTGGGTGTCCCTATTCATCAGCTATATCCCGATTTTCAAGCAAACAGCAACAATTATGCAGTAAAGATGTGTGGGGTATCATTTTCTTAGATTTTTTGAGTAGACGATGAATATGCTAAACCACAAATCGGAATTGACAGCTTTCAAATAATTTTTATTGAAAAACTAATCAATCCTTTAATCAGCTTTAAAATGCACCTCGCAATATTCCTTTGCTTAAATTTCATAAACATTTATACTCTTCATAGTAATGTAGATTAATATGTTAAGAGTTATTTTCAAGACAGTAATTATATTTAAAAAAAACTATAATTTTAACAAAGAGTTGCACAATCATGTATGTTAAAAATCAACCATTTATTGCACTAGAAAAAAAATTAACACTTTTGGAAGAAGAGAGTATTTTCAGTGTGTGTTTATTTGAACTCCCCAATATTATTCTTAATATCAACTATACATTTGTTTGGTACTATTAATACTGGCATTTTTTGATTCAAACTAATTTTTCTCCTCTTGTAGGGCTGCATAAGAAACATACTAGAAGAGCTTATGAAGCCAAGCGCTGACACACAGAACACATAAATCTTGGTAATTTTAATTGTATTACAAATAAGGACATCTTTCATGTGATAAAGTTTATTATAAATCATGTGACTAAAAGTTGGTATGTAAACTTGATGTGTAGTAAAAAACTCTCGTCAAAAAAGTGACTTCTGCAAAGAATAAGACATTACTGATAACTAACTTAATGTACCTATTTTCCTTTACATGGGTGCAAATAAATTTTATAAAAATTCTTAAAAGCTTAGATGGCAGGTAGGTGTTGATGTCTCACTGACAGCATATCTTTGGAGATGAAAACAGAAACATGTGAAACAGTATCAAGACAATTAAAATGCACAAGTGGACAATTAAAACACACCCGGGATACAAATTCAGAAAAAATTGTAAAATTAAGCTAGCATGCAATCAACTGAATCATGGAGGTAGCATTCAGAGCATCGTACATTATTTAATATAAACCCCATTAAAATATAGTTGCCGCACATACCCTACTGTCGCAATACTTGCAAGAACCTTTGGTATGAATTGGTTGATTGGTTCCCAAGATATGACATAAAACCTCTACTGTTCATGTGATCTTCATAGATGGAGGACAAAAAGGTTATGTACAGGCACATTCGATGATTGTCATGATACAATATACAAAGTTAAATTTGAATCTGTTACATAGTTTCGTAGATATAGCCCAATCAGCTAAACTGTCTGAATAGGCACCATTCGCAAAATAAGAGACTTACACACTTTAAACATATAAATTAATATAGCATACCACAGTACAACTTCTTCACCAAATTTGAAAGAAATTGGTCGATTGTTTCTTGAGATACAACATAAAATTGGTTATTATTTCATAAGGGGCTATCTTACAAATTGGAGGAGAAATGTGGCTTTGCATAAACAATTTTGATAGATATAATTGATAATGTAAGCATACAAAGTTAAGTTGAATTTTGTTTAGTAGTTTTGTAGATAAAAATTTCTGAGCATTAATATTTATATGGCATCCATTGTGAAAATATGTTTGTCTGACCCACTCAATGTTTATCAGTTTACATTGCCTGCCATAGTACTACTTGTTTGTCAAATTTGGTAGAAATAAATTGTTTGTTTTTTCGGAGATATCACATAATTTTAATTTGTTGTGTGATAATATTTTGCAAAATAGCAGACAAAAGAGATTTTGTGTGAACACATTTGATGGTTGTAATATAAGCAGCCAGAATAGACGTTTCATTGGAATTATTTACATGGTTTTGACACTGAAAATTGCAAAACTAAAATAGCTATATTTCTGCCACTTTGAAAGTAAGTGTATGACATACCTAAAAGCTTATTAGTTAACATCACCTACCTCAGCACGACTGTTTTCCATATTTGGTAGAAATCAGTCAATTGTTTCTTAAAATATGACATAAAAACTTCATTTATTTATGTGGTACTATCTTACAAAATGGATGATAAAAGAAGCTCTGTATAGTAACACTTGATGTTTTTTATGTACAGTCCCAGCATACAAAGTTAAGCAGGAATTGATTAAATAATTTCAAGACATAGCATACACTGTGCTAAAATGGCTAGATGGCCATCATTTCGAAAATAAGTATCTGAAATTCTTGCCAAATATTTGTTACTACAGTTACTGCAGTGGTATTTGTTTGGTAAATTTGGTAGCAATCTGTCAATTGTTTCTTGAGATATTACACAAAAACTGCATTAATTCAAATAATGCTATTTTACAATATGATTGACAATTGTGTTTTTTTGGCTTATATGTTGCCTGTAATAGATACTACCAGCGTACAAACTTTTATTGAAAATGGTTAAATGGTATGGTAGTTGTACCAAAATAACCTAAAATATTTGTATGGCTGCCATTTTGAGAATAGGTGCCTTATTAAGTTCAATTACTTACACACTTACCTGGCCTATAATGATATTACATACGTGCCAAATTTTGTGAAAATTGGTCAAGTAGTTTTTGAGATAGTGTAAAAGCTTTATTTTTTCATGTGGTGCTATCTCCCAAAATGACGGACCAACAACAATATTCACATTTGAATTCAATGCTTACAGCTTGCGCTGACACTATACAAAATTTGGGTTAAATCAGTTGAATGGTTTCAGAGATATGACATATAGCCAAAACTTAAAAATTGCTGCCATGTTGAAAGTAAGTGTCCACTGTGATCATTAACTATTAAAGTCAGGTGTTCTTACTTAAGACTATATGTGTACCGAGTTTGGCGAAATTCATTTCACACGTTCAAAAATTGAAAGGGGAGACACATTCACAGACACTTACACATAGAATCACACAGACAAAAAAGTGATCTCGTAAGCCTTTCTTTCCTATGGAAAATAGGCTAACGACGTAGCGATAAAAGGTAATCCTCCTTTATTTGCAAGGCTTGCTAGGGCAGCATTGTAATGTGGCCAATTCCATGGGACTGGTCTGATTCAATGGGATCCCCCAGAAACACAGTAAAGAGCCAAGTGAAGCATATTCTTGAAAAAGATGTTCCTATTCAAATTGTTTACCCACATAATTCAGCATCTGATTTCAATGGACTGGCTTTGCTTGCAGAAAGTCAGAATACCCAATTGCTTAACTTTGGATGAATTGACGAAATACATTCTTCCTAACGTTATTCCAGTGCTCCGAAAACAGAATTAAAATAGTTTTTCATTTGTATAAGTTTAATTCTATTAAAGACTTCGAGAGGGTCACCGACAAGAAAATAGCATACCTGAATTGTTTGCAATCATCGCAGGGAACTTCAAAGATAATTCTTGGTCACAGTTCCTTATGGCTTGTTCAAACCAGGCCAATCTCCTCCAAGATTCTAGCTGATATATGTATATGAACAAATATCGGCCTATTAAAGCAAACAGTAGAGTTATGATCAGTGCTACTGAAGACAAATTCTAGAAAGTAACATCAGATGAAGTGACATTACGCATAACTTGCCTGTGGCCATGAATAGGCTGACACAAGGCTAACCTTGCACGCTGCACATGTTGGCAAGAGCAATATTCCTGCAGTTGTTGTTTGATGCCTGCCGCGTTCCCCTTCTCTCAGACCATTTGCCTGCCGCACACCATTTCTCAGCATAGCATGTATCAGCTCTCTACGCGTGTGCAACATGGTGCGATGGTACATTCATGCAAAGAACAAAATGAGTGATGCAGTGCAAACAGTGCAATGCATGATAACAGTAGCCTAGTGTGACACAGTGTGATGTGATAAATGTGTAAATAGGGCGCCCACACAAAAGCGCTTTAGGGCAGATACCGCAGGTACCCTGATGCAGGGAACTAGAGATGCCCTTATACAATTCTATATTAAATGTTGTTGTTCATTAAAGTGTTTATTGGCAAGTGTTCATGTTTACATTTCACATGATTCACCCACATCTCATCTCACTTAAGTGCAAAGTATTTATTTTCAATTTAAATAATGCAGAGTAATTATTGTCATGTTGGAATTGCAAGTGGAATGTGATGTTATAAATATTTATATAAAGTGAGTCAAGATATAGTTCCATGTGATGCGCTAGCCTGTGCAGCCGGCCAACATGCTAACCGGGAAGAGTAGTAACAACTGAGACTTGCTAAGACGAGGTTGCGTTACATCGTGCTCCGGTGGCATGCATCGTTTTCACACCAATCATGTAACTTACAATAGCTTATTAATTTGTCCAGAACATTTTTACTTCCACGCTACTGGAAATGCCTGCCCTCCTCCCCTATGGTTTGCATCGCCTAGGGGGGGAGTAACTACCACAGTTTAATTAATTGTTTGATTTTGCACCAATTTTGGACTATATAGTCTTATCAACAAACCATGCCCAGTGTTAATGTAGTGTTCACCTTCGAGTGATATTTCATTTATGTGATTTAATATTCTGTATGGCAAGTAACGGTGTGTAACTGTGTTTTTATTTAGCAGCGCTTTAGGGCATGTCAGGGCACAGGTCCTCAAAATACCTACCACAGTGTAACCTGTTCATCAAGTGTTTCTGTGTTTCTTCAAGTGATAATATGTCCATGTGTAATTACTTAATTAATTTTGGGTGTGTGCACCAGCCCAAATAGGCCACCGATTCACAAACACGTAGATATCAACTGGTAATAATTTATTCTGAGGAGTACTAGTTCACACTTGAGGATTACGCTGTCGTGATTCAGACTAACGATACTGAGATCTTCAAGAGTAAGTTCTACCATCACATTGACATCGTGCTGATGATGTCTGGTGCCTACCAGGTAATACCAATTTTCTTGGTTTTCTTAACTTCAAATTATACCGTTTCTAAAGATTTCCTCTCACCCCACCACACCATGTCAAATGTTGCCCAACTTTGTGGCATAATTCTCCAGCCATTCTAAACCCTCAAACCCAAAAACTAGTAAAAATTCCATCACTAAAATTTTCCCACAAAAATTCTTGCAATAATTTTTCCTGCAACACTTACTACCTACCCGCAACAATTGGATGTTAGGAACGAGTGCAACAGACCAGCAACAGTGTTTCGATGCCTTCCACATGCTGTCAAGACACCTGGAAAATACACCACGTGGTGCAAGGTAAAGTGTGCCAAACACCAATAACAGTGGCCATTGTAGAAGGAGAAGCGAGCACATGCAGGAAGACAGTCATCTTTAGGCAGCGGGTGACGTCAGACCGCCCACCACCTCTCAGCGCGGGACAACGGAGGCCGATGTGCAGACCAGCAACGCCCTCCCCGCTTCTTCCATGCCGGACCAGCTGGGGAAGTATCAATTGAAGGCAGCGTAGGTGACATGAGCAGAGCTCGTCCCCCCTCCCGCTCTTCGCCGACCGGTCAACACCACTAACTGCCCTGCACACAGAGGGGACAGCCGCGTGAGGGGAAGGTGCTCCCTACCCTCCAACACTGCACAGTGCTCCTGCGTCGTGCATCTTCGCCATGCATGTGGTAATGTTAAAAAACAATGGCTGGCCAGACACACACTGGTGCACCAACACCACTGTGCCTTCAATGTCTACAGCCTATCCCACAGGGTGTTATAAAAGGCACGAAATATTGTCGTTGCGCCTAGATGTCCAGTCCAACCAACAATTGCGTTGCGAACAACCGCAAAGTGAAGGACTTGTACTGGGAAAGTGAAAAACCAATGCCCGTAAAACAGTCAATAATCCAGACAGCTAAGCAGCAGAACATTTTCCTAATTTCCACCAATTGAGTACCTGCACACACACATTGGACGGCCACCCTTTTTGTGCACCATAGAGTACAGAACGGTAGAGCCCTGACACTAGGTACTCAAGTCTCTTAAGGTCAGCTTGCCTGCTTAGCGGCTACTCTCTTTACCGCATTACGATGCTGGAGTTAGTGCTCTCTGAGTCTGATGAGACTGTTCCCTTCTGAGACACTCATGCACATGTTGGAACTGTCCACCAAAGAGACCTGACTCTCAGTGCTCACTGTGTTTCTGTGCTGAGTGCTGGGATAGGGATACCTTTCCGGTTTCCAGACACTACACGTGGCGATACACAGCGTAAGACAACATGTTGCCTGCTGTCTCTTTTATGGACGTGAGGTGGTGGTTCATTTCCGATGCCCTACTCCCATCGGAGTGGTATCCGAGAGAAGGTTAGACAGGTGCTCACTGCCTATGGGTGTTTGCAGGAACTTACACCTCTCCTCCTGACTACACTCGCACAGCTATCACCGTGGGATCAAGCCCAGGCAATGCACCGTCTACAAATATCAGCCACTCCAGAAATTCCTAATGTCCTCTTCAAGGATTCCATCCGCCTGAGCAAGGAGACACACCCCGAGCTTGCAGCATATCTAATTGGACAGGATCAGTCCTTGGGACTCAACAACGTATATTTTGGGGGATTTGAGCAGGCAGAACCAACCCCTGTGATCTACACTGCCTTCGAGCCCCTGTCCATTAACCAACCTAGCTCACCATTACGCCAGCCGGATGTGACACATGTTAGGCAGACTTCTCAGGTTACGCATCGCCCATATATACTGCATAGAGCCTCACCTCTGAAACACAAGATCACTCTCTTGGAGCCAGACTTTGTGCCCTACCGTAAAGCTACCAGGGTAGTACCCTGTACTGGACATACACCAGTGGCACGTAGAGACTGAATTAAAAACCATAACCCGCCGCCACTGGGTATGCCTGACCTAGCACCCAAACAAAAACCTTCTTGTACGTGGTGGTGACTCTTGCCAGCCCTAAGACATGATGCATAAAAATGAAAACCAGTTTTTCTGATGCCCAACGTGGGGTATAACTACAATAGTTATGACTAAGCAGTTTGATCAGGTCAGTCAGACACTAGCAATCGCAGCACAGGCTTTGGGGTGTCCATTAAACATCCCATGGCACTCAATCAACATCCCAGAAGGTCTATAACTCTTCACCTGGCCGCACTTGCAGTATGCACCACCACGTAAGCAAGGGCGACCACTGAAGACAAGGAGAATACCGAAAACAGTGAGTGTTAGTGCTACTCACTCATAAACTAAAAGTTTATAGCAGTCATTGCGCTGTCACATTTTGGAATTAAATAACATGTATCACGTATGTACGTTTGTTAATGAACAATGCAGTTACATAATAAAAAACATTTTCTGGACGCTTAATTTACGCACAATGCTTGCATCAAGCAAGTTTCTTAAGGCAACCTGCCTGTTTGCAGCTATTTAGCTGCTCTTACCTTCCTAATTACGTAACTTGCCAGTGTGATAATAGCCCGTTAATTGCCATATAATTTGAAAATGTTATGTGAACACTTTGGACACATTAGTGACTGTGCCATGTGTTCTATTGTGAGTGATAAGAAGACGTCAGTCATGTGTGTAACAACATTTAAAGATGCCAGAATTATTGTTGAAATAAATTGGACAGAAACGTTAACATTTCTGAGTATGTTGACTACAATATGTGGAGAGACATTTTAAAATTTCAACATATTTTGCTTTATATAGAATCACAGCAAGAGAAACGTAAAAGTTTTCTTTGCCTTGTGTAGAGTGAATTTACACTTTTTCTATACCTTAAAGTAAACTCAAACTCAATTTTAATAATATAAATAATTTTGTATTTCAACAAGTATTCTTGCTTTGTGTAGAATCACGCTAAGAAACATCAAGCCTTACTGATTATGTAAAAATATTCAAACATTTGCTAATTATCACATGTTGAATTGTGTAGAGTAACCTCAAAAAACACAACCTAAAAGACATTGTAAAGCAAACAAAATTTTTCAATGAAATTAGCACATTGTAAATAATTACCAGTGACGTATGTCGTTTTTAAAGTGCACTCATCACGTTTTTATCCTTTTGTTTTATAGTGGTGCTGCACATGTATGTTTGTTAGTTAACTTCACTGCCACAACACTCATTTTACCAAGCTTAGCAGTTGGCTGAGTCTGGAAGTGCTCAGTTTGAATAATCCCCTTAGCTTTTTACTACACAAGTTATATTCTTGCTGTGTGACACGTAGGAGTCCGGGTAGAGGCCGCTCTTTACGTTCCGCAGCAGGCAGCCACTGCAGGATAGCTTAGCTGACACAAATATAATGAGTGGGGCTTTTGGCAATAGTTGTTATTTCATATAATATTATTGCAGCAGTTATAATAACATTTTTATTCCCCAAGGGTAAAGTACTATTCCGCGTGTCATCCAATAAATCTGTATTTGCTTTGCACAGGTTCAACTGTTTTAATCTTTTAATTGTACTTATCCAAGCCTTAGCGCTCTTTTGTAGGGCGGCATGCATTAATGAAAGAAGGCTTGCGTTACACCGTAACGAGATCCCCTTCGAGACATGACCTTACCCAACCCAAATCACAAGAACTCATCTAAAAAGAAGACACAGAATCACTTCTACAGCATTGGCACAGATGCATGCCGAGGAGGGAGAGAGAAAGAATGCCAGTTCACATACTCCAGAGAGAGACCGAGATATCTATCCACCCAATGCTTCAAAGTGAATAATAATTGCACAGCATCTTTTGCCGCCCAGCCATTCCAGCAAGCCAGCTGACTTCTACACACTACTCAAGGTTAACACATAGAGCAGAGGCTATTATAGAAGCAAACCGGGACAGAAAAAAATTGTTCATATGGGGACAGTCCTACATTTTCTCAAAATAATTTCTTTCTCGACCCATGGCACCTTCAAAGAAGCCTTCACCACAGTAAAAGGGAAACAAATTATTCTTGAAGGGACAGTTCTACATTCCTTCAAAAGAACTTGTTCTTCACCTCCTTTAAGGATGAGCCATTGTTGCATTGGAGAGGAGGCGAATTGACTCATGACGTCTTTTCAACTATGCATTTAATGACCACCTCATCAGTGAGCAAGCCTTGCCACTTGTTTCCAACAGTTTTACTGTTGACCACACATCAAGAGATGTTAAAAGTAGGGATGGGCCGATACCAATACCGATTTACTGGCCGATACCTCAACCATCGGCATCTGAACATTATTTGCAGATTTTTATTCACCGATTAGTAGCACTAATTTATTTAACACAATGGTAAATAACCCTACATGCAACATCTCGTAAAGCATTAATTTACGGCATCTATCAAGCAGATTTTCTGTCCGAAACCCAAAATATATTCGGAACAATTGTTTTCCAATTATTTGTTCACGTGGTTTACATTTTACCATATTTCTTGTGCGTACATTCATCAACTATTGTGTGAATCATTAGTTTTTAGACACCATGTGAATGCAAAATAACGCAGTTAATTGACAACTGGTGCTATCAACAGTATTGTTTACATCATGCAAGAGATTTTTGTTTTATTTTCTTCTTACGGTTTTACTGTTTTTACTGTATTCGCAGGTTGATGACAATGAGAAAGAAACCTGTATTCCTATTCTTCTTATGAATTTACTGCACTTGTAGGTTGGCCGCAATTAAAACAAATCACACATTCTATGACACGCTTGTTATTGTAAATGGAAAGTGAAAGCAAATACACTAGATTTTGATGGGCTTTGTTCTTATTGGAAACTCTCCGCTGTGGTTTTGGTTAGTGTAAAAGGTCTGAATAAGACTCTGCAAGTAATTATTGGCAAAAATCATCGCAAATATATCAGTTGTCATTTTAACCAAAGGATTGAATATGGCTGGGCCGATGAATGAATACTAAGCAAAAATATTAATACAAATAAAAGAAAAGTATATGCAATTTTCTAGTGATTATTTAATATTGAATTGATTTCAATACGTTCTTTTTAATGACATCTTCAGACGCTTGGTTTAAACAAATATGCATGTTCAGCTTATGTATGCTATTTCTCAAATCTTAAATCCAAGTCCGCATCAGATTGCTGGAAGTTTTGAAGGTTGACTTTAATGATCTCAGTTTGTAACAAATGCTGTATTATCTGGTAACAGTTTTTCCTTGACTGTTAACCCACTTATTCTCCCAGTTAAATTGTCTTATCTTATAATTTTTTTATTAAAACCAGTGTTGTATTTCATTTCTATGCTGTAGACTAATAAAAAGTGCTTAAATTGTTCACAAAACTGATTTCTTAAATTTAAGTAATAATAGTATTTCCAAATATTGGGAATTGGGAGTTATTATTGTACTCATCAAAACTGGTATCGGCAACACTGTAATCGGCGGCATGAGCAGTTGAGAATCAGTATTGTTGGTATCGGCAAAATGTGACATCTAATCCATCGTTAGTTAAATGTTTGTACAGTCTACAACTGCAAGAATGAACGTTCTAGCAAAGATTGTATTATTCACTTCCAACCAACGATTGTATTATTCACCGGCCACCAAGACTATGCATCCAAGGCATTTATAGGCTATTCACTGTAAAGTGAGTACTTTTTAAAGCCCTCTAAAAGGCATTTTCACTAATACATGTCTTATTGCATCCTTAGGCGTTAAATTCTGCGAGTAGTGAAATATATGCACTGTGTTTACTGGTCACACTGCAAGTTTTATATTAAAAAGCCGCAGGAAGATATAAATTGGGTGAAAGGAAAAATTTTGAAGGGCCTTAAAAAGTGCTCACTTTACCATGAACAGCCTATAGTACCACAACACGCAGCCAGATTGCTCTACCAGTACAATGTGCTGCATGTCAATTCTTCAAGCAGGCCGATAACATCGTGCTTTGAGGAAGCTATGCTACAGCTAACCCCTTTCACACCCCATCCCTATCCAGCTGATTGGAGGGGATTGTCCAGCCAGAGTATTAATAGTGGGCCGCCACCTTTAAACGCCAGTCTATCTTGGGACTTCATCGCATACATGCCAAGGGTCCCAAATGCAGTAGTTCAGTCTTCATTTTAGCCAACGCAGCCGTTGCCGGAGATTTTGACCAGCCCAGCCTGCTTGCCTCGCTCGAAAACCTACCTTCTTTCACTGTGTTAGTGCAGAAGATCAACCTTTGCCAACTTTGTCTACACACTGAGATACTGTAGCCCCCTCTGGGCAACACGTGTAGTAGTGGTAACAGTTTAAGTTAGCATCATAACGCTAGTTTATCATGCCATTGTTAGCTTAGGCCCAGGTCACGTTAACCTGGCTCAGCGTAGGTTAAGCTTCCCTAAGCTCATGCCAAAATCTCAGGAGGTGGTGCAACACTACTCTGTTTACTTCCCATTAAACTGAATAAAAGATGTTTTACGAACTCAAGGGTATCTTTTCCCGTAGTTATAATCCTCTCCTAGTGGACCTCATGCCGTCTAAGGGATCGCACGTGACCGGGGAAATTACTCATATGAGCCAAAAACCAATTGAGTACCCACACACACATTGGACAGCCCACCCTTTTTGTGCTCCATGGATTACAGGACAGTAGAACACCGACACTAAGTACTCAGTCTCTTAAGGTCAGCTTGCCTGTTCAGTGGTTACTCTCTCCACTGCGTTACGACACTGGAGTTAGTGTTGTCTGAATCTGAGGAGACTGTTCCCTTCTGAGACTCTCACCCACGAGCTGAGACTGTCCACCAAAGATACCTGACTCTCAGTTCTCACTGCATTTCGGTGCCGAGTGCTGGGATAGGGAAACCGTTCTGGTTTCGAGACACTACACGTGGCGATACATAGCTTAAGATAACATGTCTCCTGCTGTCTTCTTCACGGACGTGAGGGTGTGATTCAATCCAGATACCTTACTCCCATCAGAGTGGTATTGGAGAGAAGGTTGGCCAGGTGCTTACTGCCTCTGGGCATTTGCAGGAACTTACTCTCCTCCTCCTGACTACACTTGCGCCCAGGCATTGCACCGTCTACAGATTCCAGGTACTATAAAACTTATAAAAATTCCCAATATCCTCTTCAGGGATGCCATTCGCCTGAGCAAGGAAAACACCCTGTGCTTGCAGTGTATTTAAGTGGACAGGACCAGTCTTTGGGACTACCAATGCATATTCTGGGGGATTTTAGCCGGCAGAACTAACCCCTGTGACCTATACTGCATTGAAGCTCCTGCCCACTAACCAACCTAGCTCACCCTTATGCCAGCCAGGGGTTCGCACAGGTTAGGCAGACTTCTCAGTTTACGCATCACCCAGGTATATCACATAGTCAGTCCTCTGAATCGTAAGATCACTCTCACGGGGACAAACTTTGTTCCTTGCCATAAAGCTACCAGGCCAGTACTCTACACTGGATGTGCACTAGTGCCATGTAGAGACTGAATTAAAAACCGAAGCTCACTGCCACCGGTTACGCCTGACCTAGCACCCAAACAAAAACCTTTCTGAACATGGAGACAACCCTTGACAACCCTAAGGTGTCATACATCAAAAAGAAAACCAGTTTTTTGGTGCCCAACGTGGGGCATAACTGTAATAATAAATGACTAGGTAGTTCAATCAGGTCAATCAGACTGTAGTAATTGCAGCACGGACTTTGAGGTCTCCCTAAACATCCCATGACCGTCAATCAACATTCCAGAATGTCTACAACCCACATGAGCAAGCACGAGCTCAATGGCACAATTGCAGCCGCAACTGAACATAGCCGCTGTTCCAAGTGTAACTGCCCAGCACAGGGATATATAGGATTGAGTGTGTCCATTGCCAATAATTGTTCCACTGTACCTGCCTAGGCTGGGCAGATGAACCATGTTATACAGATGGTCTCAAGTACAGATGTGATGAGTGTAGAACACGTCAGACCATATTCTGCAACTGGATTACCTTCACAGGGAGTGGTATCCACACAGTGCACTGCATTCTGTGTGGGGAGACATACCACCATGTGTGTATCGATTGGCCAGATGAGCGTATAAGCCAGCCAGGAATGGTCTATCAGTGTAAAGTTTGTCGGCGGGCCGCCGAGTACAGACCACACAATCCAGGGCCGGCCTCCCACACCAGCACCGCTCAATGCACAGGAGAACCTCATTTACCAGAGTTTGTGGGATGTCCTCATGAGAACCCACTAGTGTTCATGCCCAAATATGAAAGGTAATTTCGTATGTATGAAGTGCCAGAGAAACTATGGGTTTTTCAAGCATAATCCAAGTTAAAGTGAAAACATTCTAATGGTGGCAAAAATACGGGGAATTTGTTTCTGAGTGGAGCCAACTCAGAAGTCATTTTGCCCAACAATTCACTGGTGAGGAGGTACTGGTGCACCTAACTACAGAATTTTACAGCCGCACGCAGACACCAGATGAGGAAGTAGAGATTTTTGTCTGTCGCAAGGTACAGAGGTACCATTTAATCTTCCCAGACAGAGATGAGGAAAGTTGCAGAGGACAGTTAACCCGCCTGTTATTACCCAGGCTAAGAAACCTTATACTCATCCCCATGCCTTTTACATTAGACAAACTTGTTGAATGTTTGCGGGAAGCAGAGCGCAACTTCAAACTGCAAGCTATCCTCGACCGCCCCAAGCTAATCAAATTGACGGAGTCAGACAAGCAGTTTGAACTATGTACCAAAACACCGCAGCCCGCACCACCAGCTCCCAGCTTTCCAAAGTGTTGGTACTACACCGCATACCACTTTAACAAAGATTGCCCACAGCAGCCAGTGCAAAGTGAATGAGTTGAAAAAAGGGGCGCAACATGTACACCATGTACCACACAACCAACAACCAACAAGAAAAGTGTTCTACAGCTGGGAAATACCATTGCCGGCGGGTCAAAATAAGTGATCCTACCGGACCAGAAGGGCAAACTGTACAGCTTTTAGACAAAGATAAAATTCTCTTGAAGCCCCATACATCGAAGTTCGAATTAATGGGAATAACGTGTTGGCACTGCTAGATTCCGCTGCAGCCGAAAACTTCACTCGAAGTGACATTCTCACTGAAAAAAAAGGGCATGACTATGTCCACAAACCAAAACAATAGGGATGGCCAAACAGGAATATACACTTCAGTCGATGGTCGTATGACACTCATTGTTAAACTTCATAAGATCAAGGCATCAGCGGAATTCGTCGTGTCACTAGACATTCAGGAAGAACTTACTAGGCCACTCCTAGCTTCAGCAGCAACAAAGCATAGTTGACCATGGGCAACGGAATGTATACCTGGGTTGCAATCACAGCATAACCGTTAACTGAGAGCGCTGTTCCAACACTATGAAACCACAGTTTCTACACACCAATAAAATGAACCATGAATTTTCAGAAGCTCAGTTCCAGCAATTAAAGGAAGTCCTCGACAAGCAAGTCAGAGCTTTTGGATCCGGAGGAACGCATTGTCAGATGAGAACCATCCAGCATTAAACACTGCTGAACATGCCCGTACCAGTATACAACAGACCTTTCACAGTTTCTGCCAGGCGCCACTGCCTCATCATAGAACAACTGGGAAAAAGGAAATTACAAGGAATTGTTGAGCCGTTGGACTCGTCATAACACTCCCATGTTGTACGAGTTCCAAAGAACAATGGACAACTAAGGTTCTCCGAGACCTACAAAGCTTTCAATGGCTTCACACTTCTGATTCTTCACCAGCCCTCGACCTGGCACATACCTTGCGTTATATAAGTGAGGCCAAATTCTTCAACACCATCGATATGTAGTCCAGATATTGGCAAATCACAGTATACCCCGATAGCCAGAAATACAGTGTTTACTTCGTCAGAAGGGGAAACCCTCCAGCTTAGAATCATGCCCTTCTGACTCAAGAATGCTCCTGCTACACTTCAACGGTTAATGTCATCCAAAGTCTTAATATAGGCTACGTTGGGTGATTTTGCTTTGCTTACCTCAACGACATGATCATCTATTCCAAATCCTGGGAGAAATACCTCATTAACTTACGAGTACTACAACTTGGGGAACTTCACGGTCTGACAGCGAAACGTTCGAAAAGCCACTTCGGAAAGTTTTCAATTGAATACCTGGGTCACATAATTTCAACCGAAGGCAATTATCCGCAAGCCAAGCCGATACGTGCAGTACAAGTAGTTGTGGGACCCTACACCAAGAAGCAACTCCGCCGCTTCCTTGGACTGTGTATTGGCTCCGTAACTTGGTGCCAGATATCGCCAACTTCATGGCACCTACACCCGCTCTTAGAAAAGGAAGCCCAGTGGCGATGGGGACCCGAACATTGCGCTGCCTTTCAAGAACTCAAGACCAGCTTTCAAGACATAAAGAATTTACATCGGTCACAAGGAGGATAACCCCTGATCCTACAGAGAGATGCCTGTCATAGTGGCCTTGGCACAGTCTTGTACCAGGAGGAGCAAAATGGCAAACCTTAAGTCATAGCCTACAGCGGCACTAGGCCCAACGCCACGGAACCGAAGTACCATATAAATGAGCAAGAATGCCTCACGGTCAATTGGGCTATCCAGAAATGTCGATATTACCTGGAGGGAATTCATTTCATTAGAGGACCAAGAGTCAAGCTCTCAAGTGGCTTTGGGAATCAAAGAACAATAAGGCTAAACTTGGAAGATAGGACCTCTTTCTCTCCGAGTTCGACTTTGAAATACTTTGAAGTACAGCACTGTCCAAGCAAGGACAATGACCTACCTTATGCCCCGTTACGTCAACCAGACCTGGAAGATGAGGCTAAGTCACACTAAGATGTGGACCTCAACCTCCGGGCGGCATCCCAGAAGATCAAATCAGGCTTCTACAGCTCCAGATTAGCCTAAGTTAGATTGAGCTTTCTCAGCAACAGGCTCCTGACATGAAAGACCTCTTATAGAAACACCTGCAACAATTTATGCTAGGAGACAACATTTTCTGGTCAGGCAACAATCAGCCTGGAGCCAAGTGGAGGATCAGGATACTGAAGGAGTTGCGCACCGATATCTGCTGGCATTATCATGACCACCCCAACGCGGGCCACCTAAGCACCTGGGAAACCTTAGGCAACATCAGCACATGCTACATCTAGGATAGCATGAGCAGAGATGTCCATCAATACGTTCACTGCTGTACAACATGCTGCAGGAACAAAGTGTATCCTGTAAGACAACCAATGGCCAAACCTCGCAGACCTTATACTCCATGGACCCAGATAGCTGCAGATTTAATGAGACCCTATCCCCGCAGTACCAAGGGAAACATGTACGAACTAGTTGTAACGGACCTATTCTCCCGATGGGAAGAAGCCTTCCCTCTGCCGAGCCAAGAGTCCCACCATATCATCGGAAAATTCAGCAACTAAATTTTCCCGTGCTGGGGCTACTCACAGATTATAATTTCAGATAACGGGATACAGTTTACTAGCAAAAAGTGGCTGTTAGCCTGACAAGAATAGGGAGCTTATACCTGGACAACTCCACCATACCACTCTCAAGCCAACCCCAATGAGTGGAGGAACCAGGAGCTCAAAAAGAGCCTCTGACTCAGTGTGGGGGGCAACCAGGAGCACTGGGATCGCCACATTCCCAGAATTCTCTTCACTCTGCAACAATGTACAAATGAAGCAATGAACTCTAGCCCCAGCCAACTTCTTTTGGGCCAGACACATCGGGGCCCAGGGGATTGGCAATGGGAACACAAGCCAACAGATATGCCTCATTGTGAAGACAATCGTTTAACTGCCCTGGGCCGGATGGATAAAGCAAGGGACACCCAAGAGGCGTATATCAAGAAGTGCCAGCCACTCCACACTGGCATATGAGCCTTTGAAATGGGTGAAGCCATCTTACCACACACCCACCCCCTTAGCAGAGGCAACAATGAGTTTAGTGCGGGTCTAGCCGGAAAGTGGGAAGACCCCTAAAAGGTTATTGGATGCCAGGAAAATGTTTACTGGACCAAGGATTGCCGAGGATGTATACACAAGGGATCGCAGGTGACCGGGAACATTACTGATATGAGTCAAAAACACCAATTGAGTACCAAACATACACATTGGATGGCCACCCTTTTTATGCTCCGTGGAGTACAGAAGGTACTGACACTAGGTACAGTCTCTTACGGTCAGCTTGCCTGCTCAGTGGCTACTTTCTCCACTGCATTACGATGCCAGAGTTAGTGCTTTCTGAGTCTGGGGAGACTGCCACTTCTGAAACACTCGCCCATGTTCTAGGACTGTCCACCAATGAGACCTGACTCAGTGCTCACCGCATTTTGGTGCAGAGTGCTGGGATAAGGATACCATTCCAGTTTCCAGACACTACACATGGCGATACACAGCTTAAGACAACATGTCGCCTGCTGTCTCTTTCACGGACGTGAGGGTATGATTCAGTTCAGATACACTACTCCCGTCGGAGTGGTATTCGAGAGAAGGTTAGACAGGTGCTAAAGCCGTCCCTACACGATACCCAATTTCAGCTACCTTTCGTTATACCCATGGGCACAACAGAAGGCATAAAAGTTTCTGTAGCAGAAGAGAAGAAAGAATCCATCAGTTCATACCCACACATTACCTAAAGTGCTAACAGAATATTGTAAATGGCAGTCAAAAAAACTCTCAAATGGCAGACATTCCACAGTTGGCAACGGTACAAATGCAACCAATATTTTAAGTAGGTGTTTTGTGGTACATCCGAATAGTATAAAGATTATTTTTATTTCCTGAAAACTGCATTTATTTAAGTTTCTGAGTAAGAGTACTGGACTATTAATGTATGGAAAACAATATTAGTAATGACACTGCTTATGTATAAAATAAAGAAGTACTGTATTCACATTTATATACAGCAGATTTTTATGTGAATAATTAAAATATTATTTAATTATTTAAATATGTATCTGTAAAGGTATCATAATTAAACTTGTGATTTCCGTAACTAAACTAGCTTATATGGTTAGGAGACTAGAAGAAGGCAAAATAACTACAAAAATATTGTTATACGGCTGAGTTTCTAACTTTGAAACCTAAAATTATGCGGCGCTAACCCGCGCACCACCCCACTGAGCTACACACACAACTTCCGAAACGTGCCGTTAAAAGGGTATATACATTATAATCGTCCATAATTATAACATATTTTTTAAGTTGTGTTTATTGTTTTATTGCATCCATTGGAGTTCATTGAAATATTTTCCATTACTTTCACGTTCATTAACTTTTATTTTGTACATTAATACTCTTTACACAACCAATAATTTTTTTGTAAATGGATATATACGCCTCGAGGTTATTACTGGGTGTCCGCCATCTTCACTGCCGCTGCTGCGTGGGTATAGCAGAAATTTAGAACATGTTCTATTACCATTTCGGACATCCCCGTGGGTAGGAGAACTGTTATACCCGGAGCTAGACCCCTCTGGAGGGGCTGGATTGTAACCTACATGGGAGCAGAAATGCTAGCAGAAAATGGGTATAAAAACTGCTACAGAAATGGGCATCGTGTACGGCTGGCTTTACTGCCTCTGGACGTGTGCAGGAGCTTACTCACCTCTTCCTGACTACACTTGCGCAGCTCTCTCCGATGCATTAAACCAAGGCATTCCACCATCTACAGATACCAGCCACTACAGAAATTCCCAATGACCTTTTCAAGGACCCGTCCGCCTAAGCGAGGGAAAACACCCCATGCTTGCAGCATATTTAAGTGGACAGGACCAGTGCTTGGGACTCACCAACGCATATTTTGAGGGATTTGAGACAGCAGAACCAATCTCTGTGACCTACACTGCCTTCGAGCTCCTGTGCCCTAACCAACCTTCCTCTGCACTAACCAACCTAGCTCACCCTTACGCCAGACGGAGAGGTGTCATAGGTTAGGCAGACTTCTCAGGTTACACATTGCCTATATATATATACACACAACATAGAGTCTTCCCTATGAAATACTACATCACTGACATGGAGGCAGACTTTGTGCCTTGCCATAAAGCTGCCAGGCCATTACTATACACTGGACGTGTGCCAGTGCCATGTAGAGACTAAATTAAAAACCAGAACTCCCCCGCCACTGAGTGCGCCTACCTAGCACCCAAGCAAATACTTTCTTGTATGGGATGACGACCCTTGACAGCCCTAAGGCATCATGCATCACAGTTAAATACTTTACGAATATATAACTATTTTGCTCCCTGTTTTCATACTTGAAAATTGCACATACATTACTAGAAACTAAAAGTTATATGCATCATTCTATATAAATTCCTTATTTACAAAACTACTTGTAAAAGCATGGTAGGTGAGTGGATAATGTGTTGAAATTCCAAAATTTTTTACTTTTCAAATCCTACCACCAGAAAAAATGTTATATATTTTATAGTCTTGTTATACACAGTGAATCACACACATAACAAAAGTAAAACTTTTTTTTGCTAGCCTTTTCTATAAAGAGCAGTTTTTAAAAAACAAACTTAAATTTTGTGGACATGTTTAGTGTATTCAAGGAGATTTATGTAGAATTTATGGAGAGAATTTGATTGAAACAATCAAAAGGGACCATAAAACTTTTTTTGGTAACTTTTTTATAAAGAACAGATAAAAAAAAATGAACTTAATATTTGTGGAAATGTTCCGTGAATTCAAGGAGATTTATGTGAAATTTATAGAGAGAATTTTATTGAAACAAACGAAGGGACCATAATTCAATGCAGATGTCTGGATAATTTGTAACTAGACATTTTTTCTAACAGCTTAAAATTAAATGGAAAAACAAGTTACGCCAGTGCAAACTATGTAACACCTCAAAACCGCCACATTTTTCTGTCACTATTATTTCAGTTTATTTTTGCAATGTATTGACGCATGTCGCTCTCCTGCGCATTGGGTAGGACTTCGTCAACTTCACCCCATCATCATGCCAATAATTTCTTACGGGCCAATCACACTCCGGCAGACAATAAATTCTGTGCCTACAGGGTTGCTCCCAGCTCAGAGGACAATTGCAGACGTGGAATATTATTAAAATGGTTCTGTCCACCCAAAAGCCGTCATGCGGTCGCCCACTCGTGCCACCGAAACGTCAGAACCAGAGAAGCTAGTTGGAAAGGATGCTGCAGGAGGGCAGCTGTCTTCAGACAATGTTGTTACTGCTGCCTGAGACTCTTTAAGAGGCGATAGATATGTCAATAGCCTCTCGCCAGGGAGATAAGAAATGTTGGGGCGGCCCACAACACTTATTTAAACCACCCCTGTGAGCCGAAGCTAGACATCCACGCACCCCTCTGGCAGCCTACAGGCAAAAAAGTTCCGTACATGCAGCTCAAAACTATTTGTCAGCCCTCCAATCTGCAAGGGCTGAGGGCACAGAGAGACAGTTTGTCGGCCCTCAAGCCTGGGTAAGGCTGAGAGCACCAGTCTGAAGACCAGCCAGCTTGGACAAAGCTAAAGAACACCAGCAGGAAAGTGGCTGTTACCCTGTCTTCGGAATTTGAACAAGGGCTTCCGAACTTATGTCAGCCAGTGTTGTGCACTTACTAGGCCTCATATGCCAGAAGAAGCACACAGAGAAAACCCTGAAGAATTGCAAGGTCTCCTACGACGTTGCAGACACCGTACGCCTTCGTCAGCCAGAGGTACCTCAACGACCTCACATGTTCCACTTGCACGAAAACCAATCTTTCAAACTCCGGGGTAGCAGGTCATGCTGTCATTCGTTCTGGACTGCTACTCCCAATTTACAAATCAAATCAAATCAATTTGCCAAATTATTCACTTGAATTAATTTTTTCTATCCACTCACACAGGTTTGTCTTTACCTGCCGTGATTATAATATCTTTGATTTATTTATCGTGGATAGAGATACGCATCCCCCTCTATCTTCCAAGCGTATTGAGTAAAATAAGTGATCATTTAAATTGTAAACCTCGTGTTGTTCATTTTCTTTAGCCCAGCATTTAATTTATTATTAGTAATTTTTAAATTAATTATCTTTTTTGAACTTATCTCTATATAAAAGCGACTGCTTTTTTTGTGGGCATGGGTGATTCAAACTTACTTGAGTGTCCTAACACCTGCATAAAGTAATAGTCTGCATAAGACATGGGACTATGTAAGTATTGTCCGTGGTGTCTGCACCTCAGGCGAGGTTCATTCTGAATCATCCAGTATCACCCATACTCATTACCTCCGTTCGTCTGCAAAAGACAGGACCCAGAAGGGCTTGAGTAATCCTGGGTAAATTGGGAGTGCGCCTTTTGTGTTCCTTGTAATTGTCTCAGTGAGCCAATTGTTCTTGTGTTTTATGCATTCTTAGTAATGCTATATAAGAATAGAGGTATAAATAGCCACCCACTTTGATTAGCCCAACAGGCACTTCAGAGAAATTTCAATGCACAGTCTAGATGTGTAAATCAAGGGCCCCTTCGGACATTGAACTTACGAGGCCCCGTAAGGAACCACCCCCAGTAAGCGAAGACTGTAGATCATACTTGGATTCCCTACTAGGGATATATTGACCTTGGCATGACCGGGAATATTAGACACACTAAGGTCACTAGATATTTATCCCGAGATAAGTCCACTGCGTCGTGCTAGTACTCCCGGTGATAGCTGTGCGTCGTCTCGGTGTGCCCTGACTATCGTTTTACCCACTCTGATCTTGTATGTTGTGGGTCTGAAGCTCCTTTAGACGTCGTACGGCCAGCTCCTCTTTGCTGCAAGGTCCGTGCAAAAGTTGCGTAGGGCGGTAGCCTGCGGGTGCGTATGCAGGTATACCTCTTGGCCTGCTCTGAGTGCTGGGAGTGGCCAAGTGATGGTCAGCACCCACTTTGCTGTGTACTTCTGTTGATGTTTCCTTTGCTCCTGAAACTGGCATCGGCGCATCTCTTTGCGCACACCACTGGTTTCCATGCCACTGCTTTCCCTTGCTTGTGGGCAGTTGTTCTCCCCTGGTCTTTTATGTTACGTCCTAACAGGACGTCAGCAGTGACCGGCCAGTGGCTGTGTTAACATGCCAGTGGAGGGTGAAGAGATCGGCTGGCAGGTGTTCAGCCCAGGTATTGTGTTGCTCGTCCACATGGAGCTGCAGCTGTGTTTTCAGTTCTTGGTTGCGGCGCTCCGTGGGGTTTGCACGGGGATGATACAAGTGTTGCATCTCCCACCAGGTGCACATCTCTTGCCATTTCCTGCCGGTAAATTGTGTGCCGCTATCTGTTTGTCTCAAAGGGCCAACTGGGTAGTCATGGCTGCTGTTGTTGCCTGCCATCTGTCCTGCGTGCTTTAAACTTATTCCATTGCTCACATTTCTGCATGTACTTTCTTGCATGACATGTCAGGTCGGGCCAGAAAAAATTCTCTTGCACAATTCTTACAGTGTGGTCTGCCCCTGGGTGGCCTGCTATACTAATTGCATGTGCCTGCACATGTACTCGTTCCCTGCAGTTAGGCAGCACAAATAACCTCCACGTGTGTGGGTCCCACTGCGAACAGTTTTCTAGCCAGTTATTCATTACATGCCACTGTTCTACTGGTTGCATTGCACATTTTCCCTTCTGACCTTTCACAAATGCACAGTTCGTTTGCGCATCATCTACCTTGCAGTATAAGTCACACACTAAAATATTGTTTTTGTCAATATTAATTTGTTGAAGGCTTGTTTCATGGAAGGGCTCCTGCATGCCTGAAAGTAGGATCTCATCTGACTCTGCATCATCATGTCCAATTATATCAGCACAGGGCTCTCTGGATAATGCATCTGTGAGTTGATTTTCTATCCCGGGGACGTGCTCAATGACAAGTTGTAGGCTTGAATGAGCAATGCCCACCGGGTTAGTTTGCTATATGCCTCTCACATACAATGCAGCCAAACGAGGCAAGGATTACCCGTGCCCAGAGTAAACCTCTGATACTCAAGGTAGGCCTGGTACTTTTTGATGGCCCAGACTATGGCCAAACACTCACGTTTGTTTACCTTGTAGCATCGTACTGTCTACCCTTGTTTCGCTCTTGCAAAGTCAATAGTTTGGCATGTGGCGTTATCGCTCACTGGTATAAAACCGCACCCAGCCCCTTCTGGCTGGCGTTGGTTTGCAGATATAGATGTTGCCTGGGTCGTACCTGGCCAAGGTCGGGCACAACCGGTAATTGTTATTAATTTCCTGAAATGTCTCTTCTGCTGTGCTACTCCACACAAACTGCAGCTGTGATGATAACAGTTTGATAAGCGATGCCGTGATTACTGCAAAATTCTCTATATGCTTGCGTAGCCAATTTATCAACCTGAAAAATGTGCGCAACTGTTTGCGTGTGCGCTGCGGTTGATAATCATCAATTAGACATAATTGTTCGGGTTTGGTTTGTTCCCTGCTTCAACAATGACATAGCCCAGAGTCCAGATTGGTTTTTCCAGGATGGCATTTGCTTATGGCACACTTGAGTCCATTGATAACTAGTCGCTCTAATGCTATAGATAGGTGATTACATGCTCCTCCCAGCTCTCTGACCACATGATCTAAATATGCAATAGTGAAGTTCCCATTGAGGCTGTCTAGCACGCCAGCCATCATTGACAGAAATGTTGCTGGGGTGCATTTAAGTCTGGAAGGCCTGGTGCAGAACTGAAATACATGTCACCTCATTGACAGCGCGGAAGTCAACACAGAACCTCTATGTACCATCCTTTTTGGTGCTAGTGTAATTACTGAATTATTAAGGCCAATGCATGTAGGTTAAATTACTTCATCAGCTAGCATTACGTTTATTTGCTGTTGTATTACTTGCGCTTGGTGAGGCAGGTAATTACGTGGTGGTGTGTAGATGGGCCCTTCTTGCATCAAACAAATTTCATGCTCCACTACAGTGGTGCATCGCAGGGCATCATGTTGTGTGAACACTTCCCTATGTTCATCTAGTAACCTCTGAAATGCTGCTTGGTATTCTAGCGGTATGTTATGATCAAACTCTTTGAGCAAACTTTTTTGCGTGCTGTCAGCTGATCGTCGATTAATATTAAATAACGTGCACCTCTCCTTTGCGCCACAATGAATGTGTCTTGCAGTGGGTTCTACAATCGTGTTTTGTTCGTATAACCAAGGCACTCCTAATATTGCATCATCCCGAGTGTCAACTGTTATTATTGCAGTTGTGATGGTTTCTAAATCGCATACTCTTACAGTTATTGTGGATTGTCCTATCGCTGCACTACTGTGTTGTTTAGTAGCAAGCGTGATCACATGATTTGTAAACATTATATCACTCTTATTTACAAAATGAAGTTGTAATCAGTTATTCTAGACCGCAGTATCAACGAGGACGTAGCAAGGCTGCCTGTTTACTGACACAATAATGTGGATAAATTGTGCTTCATTACCACTGGTTTACGAGGGCTTTCTGTGGATTCATGTTCATTTCATGCTATGAGACTGGGGCATCAGGCCCCATTACTCCTGCTTCCCATTTCCCTGGTTGCTGGTCACAGGTTCCTTGCTGTTGTTGTTGGTTAAGTAGGGATTGTTTGGGCACTGGCTGTGCTAATGGAAAACCTCTTCCTTGCAGTATCGGCAAGCAGTCTGTGGCGGCTTGCTATCATCCCACTTCACTAAAAATTTCACTTCACTTTTGCCCGCACCGTCATTCTTACCACTGTTTACATTTTTACGTGCACTTTTGTGGTTTGAACCTGAGGCAGATTTTTTTTTTTTTATATATTATTATTCTGTTTGTATTTTGCTTCATCAATGCTGATGCAATCGAGGTTTTTGTGGCTGGGTTTCATTATCTTGTTAGCCTAAGCTGATGTAATCTCCATAGTTTGAAACTGTTGTACTTTTTCTTCCAACAAAACCTCACCAATTTCGAATACTCTCTCCAGGGTCGGATGATCTTGGGTGCCGAACACAATGCGATTTCGAAGTAGGTCATCAGTATTTGTGAACTCACAGTTACGTACAAATGTCTAAGAGTCAATTAAAGATGCGTCGAATGTTTCACCCTTTTTTTTACTTTGGTTGTAAAACAAGAAACGTGCATGTAAAATATTCTTCTGGTTGCAATGGGTTTGAAATTTCTTAGGAACAACTGCCAAAATTTTGTTCTTCAACCTCATCATAGGAGAATGTGAAGGTATTGTACACTTCTAAAGCCTCTTTGCCTACAATATTGAGGAATATCGCAATTTTGCATGACTCAGGCAGTGATACCATGTCAGACGCTTCTAGGTAAATAGTGAATGCTTAAATTGCCACAAAGCAACAATTTTTCGGGGATATTAAACCCACTTACCATGTTGAATCACAAAACACTACCAGTCGACACTATTCAGTACGAATCAAAATAAATCTTGTACAGAAAACACTGCTAGTGTGCGTACACGTACAATACTACTCAGTCTTAACCTATAGAGACTGCTCCATGTATTATTCATTGTTTTACTGTTTAATCTCACTCCCTTTTACTACACATTTGCCTCCCATACATCTTACATCTGCAACTACCTCTACATACACTGTTTACCGTCTAACAGGCTCGCCAACCTTTACATCATCACTACAGTGCATCAACAATTTTATTTTGACTACTTGCGTAATCCATTTTGAATTGTGTGAAACAATAAAGTACAAAACGAACACATGCATATGATCACAACATAGGATACCCTCAGCGGATCTGAACTATTTCTCCTTCACAGTGTGAAACATGATCTTCTTTTCTCTACCTGGAGTCAGCAAGGTTGTCTTGACTACCTATGCACTACCTCCTAAACATTCATTAGCTTCATTCTGCATCCTCCTAGTGCAAAGTACAACCCCCTGGCTGGCACAAGCAAAACCAGTCTGGCGAGTTTTTCTCTGCCTCCAACCCTCTCCACAAGCGCTTGGCTATGCTACCATCACGAAGTACCATGGATGACCATTGCTGTATCACGTTACATAGCATTAGTGTAATGTGGAGCCCAGAGCTATATACCCTCCCTTGCAAAGCGCCCGTAGGCGACAGAAACGGAAAAATTAGACGTGGCAGCTTATGTGGCTAGTCCATGTACTCTGTCTGCTAATGGGATGTGCATGTAACACATCATACCATTAAGAATTAAATTGCTACTACAACAATTTTTTTGACCACTGGAACAGCCTTAAATTGATAGACTAATCCTATGCCAGAAAATGTGCAATAATTACTGTGTAAAAAATTATAGTGTTAAAGATTACCTTCAGGCTGAGTTCTAGGGCTGGTAGCATAGTAGCAGAAACAAACATGTTGCCCAATAATATGGCTAAAACCAAGAAGAACAGTGGCATCAATATATGCATGACATACACAACCCAGGATCGAACAGTGTGCAGTATGTGCTTGACAAACATTGCCTGAATCTGATTGAACACCAGCTGGTAGCCAGTCAGCGTATCGTTTGGTGCAACATCACCTATAACATATAACTGATCTCAAAACACTGCAGTAAATACATGATGAAGTAAAGTTACCCTACAAAAAATAATTGCATTAGGAGCTAAAAACACACTACTTTAATTATTTGTTTGTTTAATTGTTTATTCATTTGTTTGGTCATTCATTCATTCATTTATTTATTTACGACTTATTTTATACAAGTGGCAAAGTTAAGACACAACCACCTTGTCTTACACTTAACCACTGACAGAATTAAAAATTAAATAAACAAAAGATAACACATACAGATATCAAATCATGAAGATATAAAACTAAGACATCCGTTGTTCACGGTGAGTTGAATTTTGTGTAGATATGATTCCTAGAATGTAAGCAGTTGTAGTATTTCACATTCTTCAAGTACCAATCACGTTGTACTCCATATGGGAATCAAACTTAACATAGCATCTTTGGTATCACAATGAGGGTGCTTACCAAACCATTAAAACAAAAATTTGTGACCTTCATGTGATTTTCGAGGACCTTTCTAAAAACTGAAGAGACCTCTATTTTTTTACTTTCAACAAAATCTTCAGAACCTCCCCTGGTGCAATGGGTTGGTGCATCACCGGATTGAGGTGCGGGAGGTTCTGGTTCAAATACCAGGTAAGGTATGGGCATTAGTTTATGTTAGGTCATAAGTTAGTTTATACGCTGTCCCCTGATGGCATAACACCAGGGGACATTAATAGGGCCGTTCCAATCCATTCCAATCTAATCAAATTCAACAAGATCAAAGTCTATTTTCAGTTGCTTCTTGTGTGAATATCATAATTTTATCAAATATTATTGTGATCAAACATATTAATATAGAAGCAATGTTTAGCTGCAGTCATTGAAAATTTGCACACATGCATATTTATTTAGCAAGTCAGTCCAGTAGCTTTGATAACACAAGTAGCCTACCTGTATGTTTTCAACAAATAAAGTGATGCAATGTCTAAATAATTTGCTTGGCACACTTCCTGAGCTGTTGACTTTCTGCGATGGTTTCATTCATTTCTGTTCAACCTTTACAATATGAGCCAAAAAGTTGATCTCTAATTGAATGTTCAACCAAGAAAAACTGGGTTCGATTTCCAGCAAGGTCACCCCCCACCCCCCAGATTTTTACAGGAAGGAATTGTGCCAGACGATACCGCTGATCAGAGCGTTTTCTCTGGGATCTCCCATTTTCCCCACCCTTGCATTCTGGAGCAGCTGCACACAGTGAAACCTCATTAATACAAACATGAAGGGACCAAATGGCTTCTTTGTATTAACACGGTTTGTAATAATGTGGTTTGTTTGGTCGAAACTGTAGACTATTTTTATGTTAGTACACACCCCAAAAACCTAAAAATTTGGAATTTATATACAACATTTAGCTTCAATAACAAAAGAAGTCACTATTTTACCTTTACTCAAGAAAAAGTTTACTTAAAAGAATTATTAAATATCATATTGATTAAGTCATTAATAAAATCAACCCTTCCATTCCATAAAGAACCAAAAATTGTTGCCAAGAAGATTTTTAGTTATAGAAATTTTTTGCTGTCATTACATACTAAGGATTTTGTTTTAAGAAATTTTCTATTCTGGTTTAAACAGTTTTTGCACTATAGAAGATGTTGACAACAGAATACAATTGAACAAATCCAGAAACACAACACAGAAATGTAAGAATAATTTATTTATATAAACTTAAAATTCAAGTCTGCATAACACATAAATGTTTCCATGCACATAAACAAACAGGATGTTTCCACACGTTAACAACACCAGATGTTTTCATTAGTGTATGCACAAAGACTACCGTCACAAGAGAGCCAAACACTATCAATATCAGCACTCACAAGTTGGTCACATTGAAACTGAGCACATAGTGTACAGTTGTGATCACATTCTCGCATACAGCAGTACATTCTAACGTGTAACACAGTGCATTGCTTCCATCGTGTATTTAATGAACACTAAATTAATTTAGACACTGTCAAGCTGTTGTAATGAACAATCTGAATGATCAAGAAAAACTGTTGTTACTGTAGTAATGTGTTTATTTCTTGGGGGGAAAAAAAAAAAAAAAAAAAAAAAAAACCTGCCCAAAGTTCATGCATGAATCATTTTTGCTGGAAAAAATATCATTAACGTTGTCATTTAAATTACTTCCTGGAAGACTGATGAATTGGCACTACCAGAAGTTTATTGTTACATGTAGAGGTTGACGCCATCAGGTGAGACACAAGACGAACGATGACACAAATACTTACTGGTAATTTGGGCGCCAGCTGTGCTTACCAATCACCGCACTATTGACACTCAGGGTTCTCAGGGATGTTGTGGGTTCTGTGTGTCCATCTCACCCGTGCATACTTACAAACACGTTGGCATACTAAACTTTTAATAAAATCACTGAAATAAACAATTGATAAAACATATGTGGCTAGGACACTGTCACTACTAAATAAAAAATTTAGTTCACTGTAGACTTGTTTTTATTGATAATGTTCATACACATCAACGTGCCAATTAAATGATTATCTCGGTCAAGACTAGCCAATTCCACTTGGGTGCTCCCCAGCCCATAATAAACCTAGCGCACACCTAAATGGATGATCACACTAAGGTGCATCAAAGCACAGCCTTCACAAGGGAAGAGGGCCGACAGCCGCTAGGGTGGACTGACGGTTTTTCCCTGAAGAGAGGACATGTGGAATTACAAATTGATACCCTTAATACACATTAATATGCATGATTACTCTGCATTACTAACGCAAATTTGTCAGGGATTGCCCTCCAGCACGTGGGTAGTGTGGTGACGGTCTATACACAAGGCCGGCTAGGACGGGAATAATTGCATCCTACAAAAATTACACAATTATATAGACCCTTGAATGAGCCAAGAAATAAGATGGGATACAAGATGAATATTGACAATAAACACACACATGTGTGAAAGCAAGCTTAGGTGGCGCGAATGCCGACAGATGAAGTTCGTAGCTAACAACGTGATGCAGGTGTAAGTGGAATATTTCTGCATGGAAACGGAAAACTAAATTCAGATTAAATATTATTCATGTTGAGCAAGTAGTTCTCTTTACGATTAGCATTGTTACAGGCTTGTAACATGCCCGATGGTGGTTAAATCAAACATTACTTCGACCGCGTGGTCAACTACAAGAAACATCAATTTACCTGAAAAATACATTGAACCCTGAATGAAACTGACATAGAAAACTGAAATAAAAGATTGCACATACTATGTTATATAAATAAGTTTTTAAAATGCAAGGATGACATATACAAAGACTTGGCTTCAGTCGGCCACATGGTTATACATGATGTTGCAGTAAAATATTCAAACACGAAAATTACCCTTAAATACATACATAAAAATAAAGCTCTTAAAATTGCGTGTAGAAATTATGCAGAAGTTACAATGAAATGCCATAAACATAGGCAGATGGCGTCTGAACCAAAATGTGCGGGTCGCATGACCTCTCTGACATCTTTCTCCTGCTTCTCCTCTATTTAGTTAAAAATGCCACAAGGGCATTAGAAATCAGTAATGTGGGAGCATAATACTGGGGAAAATGTCTGGTAAAAACGTACGCAAGTAAAGATTAACCGGTAAACTACATTGACTATGGAAACCTAAATCGGTGAACAAAAGTTGTAGTGTGCAAGTGACAGTGTCTTACCTCGCCAACTCCTCTCAACAGACTGTCCAAATACAAGCGCCACACGGACCTACCATGGCCGCCTATGGGGTTCACATAAGCAGAAGTGATATGCATGGCGAGCGAAATATTTTATATGGAAAATAAAATTACATAAATAAAATTAGTTATTGTTTTACATTTCTATTACTTTCTGATGAATTTTATTATTATTTTAACGTCTCTTTGTGATGGCGTTCATGCCAGAATATTACGTGTTCATAATTTCGGTGCCGCGGATACTTTGAATATTCATAACCAAACAGTTAAAATTGGTACAAGCACTTTAGAACATTTTAAGATGTAGTAAATACTGTAAAGGCAATATAACACATTTTACACTGAAATGAACATTTATAGGAAAGTTCAAAATTCAGCCTCTTCGCGCACGTGCAGGACATGTGAAACGTGAGAGCTGTCATGGGGTCTGGTGCTGCTGGCTGTTAGCCGGCATCATACTACCCCTCCCTTGAAGGCCAAGACGGTGCGAACAACACAACATTGCTCTGGCGGGCTCTGCCCGGCTGGTTGCCGATTGAGGACAAAGAAAACATAGCTTCGGAGGTCGTCAGTTTCTTCGGCGTTTGCAGGAGGTGGGGGTGTAGGCAGGAACAACAATGTGGGTACTTGGTGGTGACTCGGCTCGCATCTTGTGAGTGCTGTGTTGCGTTTTGTTGACACTTGACATCACACTCACTGCCGTACTAGTTTCCCCAAACCCTTTCAAACTCTCTTGCCCTACTAGACTCTCCACTGCGGGAACTGGGAAGCCTCTAAAACGCGTCTCGCATTTGCAAGTAGTATCAAGGTTTACGTTTACACTTTGGTTACAACCAAATTCAGCTATCCCTGGGGAAACCCCTTAAAACTCAACTCACTGGCACTGGTTATGTGGAAATTTATGTGTGCACTGGTGTTACCACTTTCTTCATGTACACTTGGAAATGCCTTAAACTCGCTCTGATTCATTGTGTTTTTACCTGTATTAACAGAAAAATCCAGACACGGTATTGCAGTTTTACTTATTTCCACCTGCTCACTACTAGGTGTTGAGTGTTCAATTGGTGCAAAACCCTTAAATATCAGTTCACTACTTTGGCTGTGTGTTCCCATGTTAGTGTACTCCTCCTCAGTGTACGTGTTGTTGTTCTGTGAACTCCCTGGTGAAATTCTCTGAGCTGCTGCGGTTCTAGGCGTAACGTCATCTCCTTGCCTCTCTTCCCTACAGGCGGTCGGGCTATCCACAGGTCGTCACGGTGCCGTTTCGTGACACGTCTGGGTCCCAGCTTCACTAGATACGTGGAATTTCCCATTTTTTCCACTACTCTCACTGGCCGTCCCCATCTAGGTGCCAGTTCAGAAAAGTATTTCTTAGCCCCAGCCAATAACTGGTTTTCTCGTACATACACATCACCGATACAAATTCAGATGGCGACCTCTTGCTATCCAGTACCCACACATTATAATAGCTAATTTGGTTCGCCTGGCTTCTTCATGTACTTGCGCCTGGTGTTCTGCGATTTGTTCAGGTGATCTTGGCGGGTTTTCGTGGGGTGCTCCGAAGTCACGGAGTTTGCGACCTTGTACCATCTCGGCTGGTGTTTTGCCGGTTGCCGCATTCACTCTATTCCGTAGACAAAACATTATCTCCATGATCAATTCGGCCCACTTAGTACGATCCTCGCCTAACCAGAGAGGTAATTGGATTTTTACATCCTGGTTTTGTCTCTCGGTTGAGTTAACCCTGGGATGGTAGGCTGGGGTAGTACGGTGTTCTGTTCCCCACCTGGTACAGTACACCCTCCATTTTCGCCGTAAAAACTGTGTTTCATGGTCCGTCAACTATTCGGAGTATCCCCACCTCGGGAAAAACTCGTTCTCCATTATTTGTGCGGCGGTGTGCACATGAACATTGCTGACTGGAAATGCTTCCATTCAACGGGTAAACAAATCCGTGGCAACAAGAAATATTTTCCCAGTTATTGTACACGGTTACGGGCCCATGATGTCAATAGCTACGGTTTTGAATGGCTCGTTTGGCAGCCTTGGCGGTTGAGGAGTGTCGCTGTATGCTCTCCGCGGCTTATGGGTGTTACACGAGAGACAGCTCTGTACATATTTCCTGACATCTCCCTGAATCCCTGTCCAGTGAAAACATTTCTGCACGTTCCTTCGGGTCTGCTCGGATCCCGGATGTCCTTGTTCCAAACTGTTGTGTACGTATTTTAACACAAGTACCCGTTTCTGTATCGGTACATACGTACACCATCGTGCACAACTATCAGGTGGTTGGTTTTTGTATTTCCCTGCTCACTACCCTCAAGTATTCTGGGTAGCGTGTGGCACAATCTTGTCGGCATTGCGCGGCATCTGGGGAATTTTCTTGTGTGGTGTGTACCTCCTTTAACACATCATGTACATTCAACGAAACAAGATCGCCAGGTGGTGTGACAACAATATTTTGTACAATGAGGGTTATTGTTTCAGCAAATGGTATTGCACGGCATGGCAGTACCGCCTCTTCCCACTCCGCATCATCAGTTACAGTAAGATTCGGGCAAGGATTCCCAGACGAAGCGTTAGCAAGCTCGTTGGTTTTTCCCGCCACGTGATCTACCTTGAAATCGTACTCCTGCAGTAACAACGCCTAGCAGGCAAGTTTACTTTTCCCGTTATACATTCCCTCTAACCATACAAGGCATCGATTGTCACTTTTGAGTGTGAACAGTCTTCCTAGCAAAGACGCCCAGTACTTCCACAATGCATGTACAATGGCAAACCATTCTTGTTTGTTAACGTGATATTTACGGTCTGTGTCACCGTACTTTGCACTGTGATTACTGATGATATGTTTTTCCCCATGTGTTCTCTCCTGATACAGCATGGCCCCAATGCCTTCTTGACTGGCATCTGTTTGAACGACAATAGATCATTCTGGGTTGAATCTAGACAATGGAATACAGTTCTGAAATGCAATTTTAATGTCATGAAATGCTTGATCGGCTTGAGGTGTCCAGACAAATTTACGTTTCTCACACAACAAAGCAGTTAACGGAGCAGTGATTATGGAAAAGATTGGGAAAAATTCCCTTAACCAATTAATTAAGCCAAAAAACTTCCTGACTTGTTTACGTGATCTGGGTGTGGGTTTGTTTTGAATGTCCCGTATGTGTTGTTGTTCTGGTACGTGACCGTTTTCTGGTATATAATGCCCTTGAAACTCCATTTTACTTGTACTCAACTTACACTTTTCCACTTTGCATGTAAGTTTATTACTTTCGAGCCATTTAAACACACGGCTCAAATGGTGCAAATGCTCTTCCCAGCTGTTAGACCAAACAAGTACATCATCCGAATACGTCATCGTAAAGTCTCCAATAAATCCATCCAATACATAAACAATTAATTTCTGAAACGTTGCAGGAGCACACTTTAAACTAAATGGCATGGCTACAAGCTGAAATCTACATACATCTGGGGTAGTAAAGGCAGTTTTCTTTCTGTTCTGTGGGCGGATAGGCACTTGCCAATATGCACAAATTAAATCAAGCAACGTGAAAACTGAAGCTGGTCGTAGTGTTGACAAAGTGTCTTTCATGTTTATGACTGGTGGCGGCATGATTACAGTAATCTTATTTAGGTGTCGAAAATCGACACAGAATCGCCATTCGCCATCTTTCTTTGGAGCAAGGGTAATACTTGAATTATAGTCTTTGTGTAGGTTCAATAATATTATAGTTGAGCATCTCACATACCTGTTGGTTGATGACACGGCGAAAGAAAATACCTGGGTCTCGTGGCTTGGAATACACCGGGTCCTCGCGCATTGTGATGATCGTATGCTCTGTGATGTCAGTGCACTGCAGCTTCCCCTCAGTGTGGAACACACTAGTATATTAGTCCAGCAGATGTTGCAGACGTTGCTGATGTGTGGTGGGCACCTCGTGCTCGAAGTCAGCTAGCGGCATAGCAGTTGTTGTTTTTATTGGTGGTGTTGCTCCCACGGTGTAAACGGTCCATTGGCCACGTGTCCCTACGTGCAGACGATTCAGGTGCGGTTATATTGCGGCATGGTTGCCAACAAGCCATGGCAGTCCCAAAATCACTTCTTCGAAAACAAGTCCAGCACAATGTAGACATCGCACTTGATACGCAGCTCTCTAATTCCTACCGTTACATGCATCACACTTCTCGCTTATCCCTGGTTGAGGGTGGTAGCGAATTGCAGACGTCTCGGTGGTACTTTAGTCATTATTGCTTGTACTAAACCTTCATGCACAAAGTTGTGACTAGCGGCAGTGTCAATAACAGCTGTGACATTTTTCCCTTCAAGTTCAACACATACTCGTAGCGCTTTGACGGTACTGTCAGTTAGCTGGAATACTTTTGCACCTTCATTAGGTGGATTGATACGACTTGGTAGTGAGATTGGTGCAGGTGCAGTTACGCCAAACTCCCGACTTACTTTTCCAACCTGTTACCCTGGTAACCATTTCCCCTGTTGTGGTGGTGGAAGTTTCTGGGCCCGCAGTTATGCCTCACAGGCGTAAACACTGGTGGCGGTCACATAACATATGGCAGCACTGTAGGTGTTGACGTGTGAAAGTTTGATCTCGGGGATTAGTATGCCTGTCCCGCTCGCAAGTCCTGTTCATACAAACATGCTTTGCTTGTAAACAGTTCTACACTTGCCCCTGTTACCCGTCTCAGATACAGCTTAATGTCTGGTGTTGACAATGTCACAATGATTTCTAAAACGCTGCGTGTCAGCTGACTTGGGTTCTAACGCTTGAACAAGCCTAGCTTACACTGTATAAATTCCTCAATGTCTTCACATTCATGTTGCTGTTCATGGTACAGTCACGTTTGTGACTGTATAGCATCCCCGTCTGTGTCAAATCGACCTAGCACTCTCTCACAGAACTCCTCCCACGTGACTCGATAACCCCTTACCAAGTTCCACCATGTGGCAGCATTCCCCTTAACCTGTTGGCAGTTACCTCACTCCAGTCATCCCTATATATGCAATGCATATGCAAATACTCTTCGCACACTGCTAGGAAAGTACCCGAGTCTTCTGAGTCATGTCTCGCAAAAGTTGGCAGAAATACATTGTGATCTGGCCCGGTTAAACCCTGTGGCATGTAAGTAACAACTACTGGCAGCATTGGTTTCACCTCTGGTGTTGGTGGTGGCGCAATCTCAGCACAATTCATCTTCAGCACTTGTCATGGTAGGTGGTAAAGTCCGCAGCCCCTATGCATCGTAAATGCAAGTCTTTCCTACACTGTTTGCACTGCACCCACTTGGTTCCCGTCCCATCATTTCCGGTGCGCGTGCACAGGCGTTGCTCTTATGGTGTAGAGACGTTGTTGGGCGTTAACATAAGGGTTGCTCCCACATACTTCCCAGAAACAAGTTAATTTCATTCAATCTGCTACAATGCACACATCGATGGGAATGTCTAAGAAGCTCGCGGATGTCTTGAGGGCTTCTCGCAGTCGATCAGATGTGGTGTCCGTCATCTTCACGCAGTTGACGAAAATGACGCGATGCCTCTGAACCCACTTGGCCCCACTTGTGAATGCCAATTTACGCCGTCAGGTGAGCCACGAGATGAACGATGACACAAATACTTACTGGTAATTTGGGTGCCAGAGGTGCTTACAAATCACCGCACTATTGACACTCAGGGTTCTCAGGGTACTCAGGCATGTTGTGGGTTCTGTGTGTCTGTCTCACCCATGCATACTTACAAACACGTTGGCAATACTAAACATATAATAAAATCACTGAAATAAACAATTGATAAAACATATGTGGCGAGGACACTGTCACTACTGAATAAAAAATTGAGTTCACAGAAGACTTGTTTTTATTGATATTGTTCAAACACATCAACGTGCCAATGAAATAATTATCTCGGACATGACTAGTCATTTCCACTTGGGTGCTCCCAAGCCCGTAATTAACCTAGCGCACGCCTAAATGGATGATATCACCGAGGTGCGTGAAAGAATAGTCTTCGCAAGGGAAGTGGGCCTACAGCCGCTAGGGTGGACTGACGGTATTTCCCTGAAGACAGGACACGGTGAATTACAAATTACTTCCCTTAATACACATTAATATGCATGATTACTCAGCATCACTAATGGAAACTCATCGGGGCTCACCCTCCAGCACGTGGGTAGTATGGTGACGGCCTATACACAGAGCCGGCTAGGATGGGAATAATCGCACCGTACACTAATTACACAATTATATAGACCCTTGAATGAGACATCAAATAAGATGGGATACAAGATGAATATTCACAATAAACACACACGTGTCAAAGCAAGCTTAGGTGGCACGGATGCTGCTGGATGAAGTGCGTAGCGGACCACGTGAGGCAGGTGAAAGTGGAATATTTCTGTGTGTAAACAGCAAACTATATTCAGACAAAATATTATTCGTGTTGAGCAAGTGGTTCTCTTTATGATTAGCTTTGTTACAGGCTTGTAACATGGCTGATGGTGGTGAAATCAAACATTACTGTGACAGCATTATCAAGTACAAAAACATCAATTTACTTGAAAAATACATTGACTGTATGAAACTGACACAGAACCCTGAAATAAATGATTGCACATACAATGTTACATAAATAAGCTTACAAAATGCAATGATGGCATATACAAAGACTTGGCTTCAATCGGCCACGTGGTTATACGAAAAGTTGCCGTAACATTTTCAAATACGAAAATTACCCTCAAATACATACATAAAAATAAAGCTCTTAAAATTGCATGTAGCAATTATGCCGAAGTTACACAGAAATACCATAAACATAGGCAGATGACCTCTAATTCAAAATATGTGGGTCACGTGACCTCTCTAACATCTTTCTCCTCCTTCTCCTCGATTAAATTAAAAATGCCACAATGGCGTAAGAATTAGTCAAGCGGAAGCATAATGCTGGGGAAAATGTCTGGCAAAACATAAGTAAGCAAAGATTAACCAGTAAACTACATTGACTATTGAAACCTAAATCAGTGAACAAAAGTTGTAGTGTGCACGTAACTGTGTCTTACCTCGCCAGCTCTCCTCGACAGACTGTCCAGATACAAGTTTCGCATGCACCTACCATGGCCGCCTACGGAGTTCACATAAGCGGAAGTGCTATGCACGCCGAGTGAAATATTTTACATTGAAAATAAAAATGACAAATTCAATTAGATATTGTTTTACATTTCTATTACTTTCTGATGAATTATAGTATTATTTTAATGTCTGTTTGTGATGGCGTTCATGCCAGAATATTAAGTGTTCTTAATCTCGGTGCTGCGGGCACTTTGAACATTCATAACCAAACAATTAAAATTAGTACAAGCACTTTAAAACATTTTAAGACATATTAAACACTGTAAAGACAATATAACACATTTGACACTGAAATTAACATTTACAGGAAAGTTCAAAATTATCGGCATCTTCGCGCACGTGCAGAACACGTGACACGTGACCGACGTCATGGGCTCTAGCGCCGCTGGCTGTTAGCCGGCGTCAAGGTAAAGTGAATTTATATTTTAAGAGAACCGAAGTTGGTTCATGTGTTGCTTTAATGTACTTGTATTAAATATACAAAATTTGAGACTAATAATTATGTGGGGCATAAAAAATTCTTTGTTATATTGTAAGGAGAATAGAAGTTCGTGAATTTTGAATTTTTTTTTAATTTCTAGTTTTTGGGAAAATTTTTGTTTGAATTTGTAAATTTTTTTCAGATGAGTCTTTTTTTATTATGATCGGACGTTAGTTTTATTTCTTTTTTTATTTTGATTGGGACTCCAGCTTATTTTATTTGGTTTGTTCAAAATTTTTCTTTTGAGGAAATAAGATTGATAAGTCTATTTTTGGTTAGTTGGTTTTGGGTTGTGTTTCTAAGACGTTCAATGATGACGATAGCTGAAGAGGTCACTAGAAAATGGGTGCTGTACGGACAATTGCTGAGTTGCAGGACATTTTTTTGTTTGTTAGGCCAGCAGTCGAGAATGTTTGTGGCAAGAACTTAAGTTTTCTTCCCTTGCAGTTTAGTGAAATTTTTTTCTTGAGAGAAACTTCCATTGCCACCTTGTACAGTTTTTCAGTGTGATTGACCTGTAAATGTTCCTGCTGGGTATGCATAGAAATTTCTGTGTTGTTCATTAGCCACAAGTTTGTAGATGCCTTGAGGAGTGAGGGGCAGGTGACTGTGCCAAGCTGGCGGCATCTGGTAGGCAGCCCAGGGCAAGGGAGTAGTCGCAAGGACAATTCTCTATCAATATTTCTGGATGTTGCGAGATCTGTACGCTATGATTGGCTGGTAGGTGCAGCTTGGCTAGTGACGTATAGGCGACCTAGGAGGGAGGGAGGAAGGAGAGTTTGTGGAGTGACGCCGGGCAAGAAGGGCGTGTCCTAGGAGGCGATCGGCTCTGGAGGAAGCTGAACACGGTCAACCCAATGATAAGTAATCTTTTTCTTTTAGGAGCATTCCTATTTGATTATCAGGGGGAACGGTGCCGGGTAGTACTTATAAATAAATCAATTTTAGGTAGGTAGAGGGACATTTGTCATCTATTGAGCTTGAAATCGGCTGTCAGATGCCATAGCTGTACCTTGGGAAGATACACACCATAGCCGCAAAGTTACATCCCTCGGATAAGACTTTTATCAGGTGTTTGCCATTATCTTGATGTAACCGCAGAACAGAGATGAGTTGAATGTTTGCCTTTACCCTAGTCGCTAATTACATTCTTAAGTTCACTGTCGTAAATTGAAGCTTCTTTAAGTGTGGTGTATTATCTTGATAAGTTGGTATCCCTGCTTGTGGGTTGTAATTTTGCTGTTGAGCCTTTAGTCTCTTTTCGTTTGCCATTAATTTAGGACTACTGGCCAATCAAAGGAGAAATAGCAGTTTGTTTACACTTAAATTTGGTTTTTATATTTTAGGATAAATACTTGCTGAGTAAAGGTGTTGCTTCATATATGTATTAGTTTGAAAGAAGTTTTAATAGTTTTTTTTTTTTTGAGAATACTTACCTAAGTACATTAAATTCTTCTTCTTTTTTGATAACAGTTTGTTTACATTTGGCAAGCGGGTTAACATAACCTATTGAAACTAACATATTTGGTGTTTGTGATTACTTAATCTAAGTAATTAATAAAGATTTGCACTGTAGTGACACCCCTATTTTCAAGGAGGTGTGTATCTTTGTCCTAGAAAATTCTGTCGTACATGATTTTAATTTATTTTTGTGTTTTTAAATTGATTTGTGGAGTACCTTAAAAACATAAAGCTTAACTGAAATTAGATCTTTCAATGTGATTCAAATCTTGTCGAAAGTTGTTTGTTTGTAGAAAAGAATGACAATAAGATAATTTCATTTTTACCATTCTCTTTATGTTTAACTGTTGTTTTTTAATTCTCTTCAGTTGCGATATACTTGATTGTTTGTAATCATACCTATATTTAATGATAATAACATGTGTTTTCTTTTTATTCAGTAAAAAAGAGTATTTATTTTTGGGTAATTAATCTGCATGTTTATACTTTCTATTTAAGGAATAATAAATAGTAGTAAAATTATATTTGGATGTTTGGAGTGTGTCTGACATTGGTTTACAAGGTTACAGATCCCTTCACCAACAATTAACTCTTTTAACAAATTGAGTATTTATTTATTTATTCTCGTTATAGACACATACAGTTGCTACAAGTTGAATACCCGTACATGTTGACGACGATTTAAGAGTTATTTACTCTAGGACTACAGTGTGAACTCATAGTCGCTCTGACTTCAGATATATAAATACTATGTAAATTACTTAGGCTTCTGCCATAGTAGTGATAACCATCATTTTTCTTGATAGCTTACTAAACCACGAAACAATCCCAGTCCTCTCTTTCCCCTTTTCACCCAGCCAACCCCCCTCTAATTTTTGGTACCTTGAGCTAAGCCTTGTGCGTCTTACCCTTCACCTGCCCAAAATAGCTTTTGGTTGGCACCCTTCCCCCCCCCCCCTTCTGTTTTGAGTTGTATGCAATAATTTTGGTTTTTGATGCTTCCAACCTGAAAATGACGAGAGAACTGAATCATTTGATGTGAAGGATATTTAAACTTGTTAAAAACAGAAGATTTCTTTAGGGCATCTGAGTGGCCCTACAACAGCTCAGTCATGGAGGCATTATTACCGTATTTTCTTTTTCTTGCGGGATTGTAGCATATGAGTTTGACCTTGAACAGATGCTTAATCTTTTGGAGCACCTCACAGTCTTCCACCCCTTCTCGTAAGTCCCCTGTTGTGTATGTAACTGGAAAACGTTAAGATTGTGGACGAAGTTGAGAGACAGAGGTTGGCAGTAAGTAGGGAACAAGATGGCAGAGCGGAGTGGTATTGTAAAATAGTGGTAATAAGCTTGAATTGAACTAGAAATAAGAAAGTACTGTATTGAGTGAGAGGTCTAATTTACTAGCATGGTTTTTGCACTCATGTCGCTCGTGATCTGTAAGCGAAGGCGGACACAAACAAGCCCAACTTTTTGAATCTTTCTGGTAATCTCAATGAAAAACCGGAGAAGATTTATACAAAACATCGACATTTACATGATTGCATCTGGGAAGTCGGAAAAATCATCGCAAATCAAAGCAGTGATTCTACTTAACCTCGTGGGAGAAGAGGCAGTCAAAGTTTTTAACATTTAACATGTCGGATGAAGATAGAAAAAAATATTGACGCCGTCAGGTGAGACACGAGACGAACGATGACACAAATACTTACTGGTAATTTGGGCGCCAGCGGTGCTTCCAATCACCGCACTATTGAGACTCAGGGTTCTCAGGGATGTTGTGGGTTCTGTGTGTCCATCTCACCCGTGCATACTTACAAACACGTTGGCAATACTAAATTTTAATAAACATCACTGAAATAAACAATTGATAAAACATATGTGGATAGGACACTGTCACTACTGAATAAAAGAATTGAGTTAACTGAAGACTTGTTTTTATTGATATTGTTAATACACATCAACGTGCCAATGAAATGATTATCACTGTCATGACTAGCCAATTCCGCTCGGGTGCTCACCAGCCCATAATTAATCCAGCACACATCTAAATGGATGATCTCACCGAGGTGCATGAAAGCACACCTTCATAAGGGAAGAGGGCCTACAGCCGCTAGGGTGGACAGACGGTATTTCCCTGAAGACAGGACACTGTGAATTACAAATCAAAACCCTTAATGCACATCAACATGAGTGATTACTGGGCATCGCTAAAGCAAATTCGTCGGGGCTCACCCTCCAACATGTGGTTAGTATGGTGATGGCCTATACACAGAGCCGGCTAGGATGGGAATAATTGCACCATACATTAATTACACAATTATATAGACCATTGAATGATATATAAAATAAGATGAGACACGAGATGAATATTCACAATAAACCCACACATTTGAAAAAACAAGTTTAGACGGCGCGGATGCCGCTGGATGAAGTTCGTAGCGGACCACGTGGTGCAGGTGAAATTGCAATATTTCTGGGTGGAAACAGAAAACTATATTCAGAAAAAAAATATTATTCATGTTGAGCAAGTGGTTCTCTTTACGATTAGCGTTGTTACAGGCTTTTAACATGCCTGATGGCGGTGAAATCAAAAATTACTGTGACCGCGTGGTCAAGTACAAATAGCATCAATTTACTTGAAAAATACATTTAACCCTGAATGAAACTGACATAGAATCCTGAAATAAATGATTGCACATACAATGTTATATAAATAAGATCTTTAAATGCAATGATGGCATATACAAAGACTTGGCGTCAGTCGGCCACGTGGTTATACGTGATGTTGCCGTAAAATATTCAAATACAAAAATTACCCTCAAATACATACATAAAAATAAAGCTCTTAAAATTCAGTGTAGCAATTATGCAGAAGTTATACTGAAATGCCATAAACATTGGCAGATGGTGCCTGATTCAAAATATGTGGGTCGCGTGACCTCTCAGACATCTTTCTCCTCCTTCTTCTGGATTAAGTTAAAAATGCCACAAGGGCTTAAGTATTAGTAAAGTGGAAGCATAATGCTGGGGAAAATGTCTGGCTCTCCTCGACAGACTGTCCAGATACAAGCATTGCACGGAGCTACCATGGCCGCCTACGGGGTTCGCATAAGTGGAAGTGCTATGCACGCCGAGTGAAAGATTTTATATTGAAAATAAGACGGCAGAAATTAAATAAAATATTGTTTTACATTTCTATAATTTTCTTATGAATTTTATTATTATTAATGTCTTTTTGTGATGGCGTTCATGCTGGATTATTATGTGTTCTTAATCTCGGTGCCACGGGCATTTTGAATATTCATAACCAAACAATTATAATTAGTACAATCACTTTAAATCATTTTAAGACATATTAAACACTGTAAAGACAATAAAACACATTTAACCCTGAAATTAATATTTATACGAAAGTTAGTACGCAGTTATGAATTCGCTGTGCATACCGATGAAATTGTGCGGGATTGTATTTTTATGGGTGTCATTACAATAGGAAATGCTAATAATACAGGACTTGACATTATAAAAACATGTGAGCTTGGCAGATTAGCTGAAAAAAGCACAAAACAACTGCAGTGCCTTCAAGGTCAGATCAAGAAGACAGTAGTCTCAGAATCAACTGTTCCAGTATCAGTTAATGCTGTGTTCTCTTCCAAGAAAAATTATATTGGTTTGAAGAGGCAAAATAAAAAGGAAAACACTGTCAAGTGTTAACAGTGCCATTGTGTACATTCATGGAACAAATGCCCAACATATTATGGCAAATAGTGACATAAAAGTATAAAAATTAATCACTTGGCATTAAAGTGCCAAAGTTCTACAGGAATAAAAAAAGAAACGACTCTGGAGAAAGAAGGCTTAGATAGTGATGATGACTACGACGTGGTGAGTGGTACAAATGTATTAGCAAGGGACATAAAGCAATTCGAGAGCTTAGGAATGCAACAAAATGGCATGAAGTTATTGCAGTTGAGAACAGGAGAATAAGATTCAAGTTGGATATGTGGTCAGAGGTCAATGTTATTCCAGAAAAATTATTTTGGAAAACTGACAATCAGCTGAAAGTAAAGGACACAAATGAAGTCCTAGAGGGTAATGGTGGATATAAGGTGAAACTAATTGGAATTGTCAACCTGAGGTGTGAGGCAAATAATGTAGAAAAATACATGGGTTTTAGGATTGCAGATGCTGACAACACTCCTATACTGGGTCTGCAAGCTTGTGTTCACCTAAATTTTATTAGAAGAGTGCATCTAGTTGGTACTGATGATGTCATGGTAAAAGAGCCTGACAAAAGTAAGTTCATTCCAGACAATAAAGATGTATTTACTGACTTGGCAAAATCTCCAGGTAAATGCAACATAAGTGTAGACGAAAATGTTCAGCCCCAAATCAGATCTCCAAGGAGGCAACAACAAACAATTTCTAACAAATTGAAGACTGCACCACTTGCATCTTCGGTGAAAAAAGGAATTGTACAGAAAGTGGAAGAGCCAAATGCCTGGGTTCACAACATGGTGGTTCTGGAGAAATCAAATGGCACATTAATTCTTTGTCTGGACCCACAAGATTTGAACTGTGCAATTAAAAAAGAGTTCTATGAAATATCCACAATTGAACAGTTGACAGATAAACTATTTGAAAAGTCATTCTTCTCAGTCTTTGATCTTAAAGATAGTTTTTCACAACTAGAACTCAATAAGAAGTCAAGTAAATTGTGCACATTTTCCACTGCAAGGGGCTGCTACAAGTTCTTATATCTTCCATTTGGTACGTCTTGTGCACCAAAGAAATTTCAGGATGTAAATGAACGTGTGTTTGGCGACATTGATGGTGTTGTCATCTACATTGATTAAATTATATTTGCTGCATCATCAAAACAAGAACATGATAAAATTGCTGCAAAAGCGCTACAAAGAGCAAGAGAACAAAACATCAAATTTAATGCAGAGAAGCTTCAATATAATGTATCCGTAGACCATTTTATAATGCATTTATTTTTAAACAGGAAAATCAGACCTGACCCTGAAAGAATAGCAGCAATTCTATGCTTTCCTGACCCACAGAACAAGAAGAAGCTACAGAGACTACTTGGAATAGTCAACTATCTACGACTATTTATACCAAATATGGCAACACTGATAGCATCTCTGAGGGCACTATTGCGAGCAGATATCATCTGGCACTGGATGAAGAGCCATTCTGAATGTGTTGTTGCCATAAAATTAGCAATTAGCAGTGCCCCACCTATTACAATCTAGTGTGATGCATCCCAAGAGGGTCTGGGATGCTGCTTACTTCAGAATAGACAACCAATAGCGTTTGTATCACATAGCCTGACTGAGACAGAGAAGAAATGGGGACATATAGAAAAAGAACTCTTGGCAGTAGTCTATGCCACAAAGTGTTTCATTACTACATATATGGCCGTGCGTGCAGATTTTAACTGATCATAAGCCACTAGTGAATATAATGAGCAAACACGTGTCGAAAATTATGTCGCCCCCACTTCAGCGACTGAAGCTCAAGTTATTGAAATATAACCTGGAAGTGCAATACCTACCACCAGCCAAGCAGGCAAAATGATGCACGTATCAGATTTGCTGTCTCGAGAATACACAAAGTAGAAGTGGAAGATGATGATGAAATGTGAGACGTTATTCATAGTGTGGCCAAGCATATTCCAGTAAGTGGTGTGTGGAAGGAAGAATTCAGAAGAGAACTGGTGCCAGATTATGTGCTCAGTGAAATGGTGAAACTCGAGAAAACAGGGTGGCGTCGTAAAAAGTCCAGCATACCAGTGCATTGTCTTCCATACTGGCCTTCCTTTGTAGAGGATTGATTGTTGTTTCTAAATGACAAAATTATTGTTCCAAAAAATTTAAGGGCAAAGATCTTGAAAGTGATCCATGAAGGTTATTTTGGGGTTGGTAAAACAAAATCAAGGTTGTTCTTTTGGCCAGGAATGCCAAGTGACATCGAAAGGTATGTAGCAGAATGCAAAGTTTGTGAAAAGTACACGATCACAAATTGAAACGAACTGCTTATACCACATTCAATACTGAAACTTCCATTTGTGAATATAGGAGCAGAAAATCATGCATTCGGAGGAAAGAGTTACTTGATTGTGTATGATTACTTGTCTAAGTGGCTAGAAATAGTACAGTTACATAGTAAGCAACCAGGTAGAGTAGAACCTCTCTATTACGACCACTTATGTTGCCCAAGAATATGGCTGTAATGGAGTGGTGTGGGGAAGGGGGGGGGGGGGGGGGGGGTCATAAAAAACATTTGGAAAATTTTGGACCCATTTTGATCCACCCTTAACCCCTATACCACCAAACTTGCCATTTTTTGCACAAAGTTCAATTAAATCATCTCTAGCGCATAAAAAACCACTTTTTAAATTAAATATTAACATGTATATTTTAATACCTAGATGTCTCCTGATTAATTTGACACCCAAGAAAAGCATTTTGGTCTACCCTTTTTCGTAAAAAAGAAGACCTAAACACAGTATGATATGGCCATTGAAAGTGTGTGAAAAGATTAGACTATGTATCATTAAAATGTAAAGTTATTATTTAAGATCTATTATGCAGGTCTCGTGGGTCATACATTGCTATGAGGCACGAAGCGATCAAAATGTTTAGGTGGCGTTATGCAATACGTGTGTGAGCACCATGCTCTCGCTTTGGTCTGGCCGTGTACGTAACTGGACGGGCGCATAGATCGTCTGCAGCGTGGCCAGGTGGAGGCATGGCGATTTGCTGCTGAAGCTTGGCCCTAGATCCTCAGGCTAGGCAACTGTCAGTCTGTCGCTACCAGATGGCGGGCGACGACCGTCCGCCACCACTGCCATCATTACAGGGCCGCTTCACTTCATAACAGCGGCCCGGCGTTGGGAAAACATGATGATAGATGCAATTCACATCAATGTGTTGAATTTATACGAAATGTAGGCGGCATGTAGGTCTCTGCACTGGTACGATGAAGCCCAGCAATGTTTACGGGAATATAAATATTTAGTGCGGTCTACCTGGAATATTAACTATCCTTAATTTTTCATAAAAAATTTTTTGACGTTGCCTATACACGCACACTGCCTTACTCGCCAATATTTGGAACAGGTAACATAAGTACACATTTTTATTTGCACACACTTATCTTTATTCACTTTACACATAAAATTGACTTCACAAGAAAAAAATTGCCCACCATAAAAATTTTTTATTACTAGGCGTGGGCACACATAACTTTTTAAAAAAGGGCATTGAATTAAATTGAAGTTACCATAACATACGCTAAGAAACTAGTCTATGTAATGTGCTGCTATTTTTTACAGCAAAAGAGAAGGGCTAATGGAAGCGAAAAAAACAGGGAGGGTAAGGCAGAGGCAGCGGCATGGCACGTGACTAGGACAAAGAATACTTACTGGCCCAGCCTGCAACACACACACAAACCTCTGAGCTTCCATGGACAATACACCAGTGTCCCCTTCTGGCATTAAGAGCCAGAGGGACTCAGTTTACCTTATATGTCACCAATGTTAACTTGTGCCACAAATTACAAGAAAACTGTACCTTTTTCAAGGTGGCATTTGTTCTGCATTAAAAAGAATTAAATCATTGTTACTATTACTTAAAAACAGCAAATTTTCTTTATGACATACAACATTTTACTGTTACAATATTTCACAAACCTGAATTTTGCACATACATATTGTTTTCATATAAAAAAAAAAAAAAAAAAACCCTGCATACTTCCTCAGATAATTACGCAGCATATCAAATACTGCCTCCGCTGTATAAATAATATGATAACTTTTGAAATAAATCGAAAAAAAACTTTGGGAAATACGTTATATTCAAGAAATGAATTCTTAGATAGACGTGTTTAGCACTGGGGCATTAGGCAGGTAGAAGGATTGAAGGTTCATGCATATTACTCTTTAGCAATAAAAAATGGGTAGGTACAGTACGAAAGGCAATGGAAAATTTTTGCGACTTACAGCAAGACCAAGAAAAGGAAGATGAATCATTTACAAGTACAGAGCTCTAAAGAAAGGTAACTACTAATATTATGAACATAATATAGTTTATCTCACCTTATGTTCCCAGATTCTGACAGCTATTGCTGCCTAAATATGTTTTAATCACAACTGAATAACATCGCACTTGAAATAAGGAAACAGCAGCTGATTGTTACATAAAGTAATTATGGTATCTCTGAATAGACAATAATCTCTCTTTCATGAGGGGAAAACAAATGCCACTTAGTGAAATTAATAAATTGCAAAAGAATTTTGGAATAAACTTAATGTTATATGTATTTCAAAATAATCTTTCACAGCATCATATTAGTTACAGATTTACTCCATTCTATATGGAATTTATCATAAATTTAACTATTTATCTCAATGTTGGTGCAGTGAAAACGAACAGCCAGCCATGTTGCTTGTGTCAGGTATAATTTTTCGTGTGCACATGCTTGATTGAAGTCCCTGTCAGATTTTAAAAGATTTTAAATTGTGTACATATTTTTATTACAATGCTGTGACCAGAAAACACTGAATTAAATAACAATCTGTATAAATTTATTTGGAACACATTGAAATACTCTGTCATTGTTGCTTCCGCCCCGCTTAGGTACATAGTCATCACATTTAATGTTTCGTTTGTTTGCAAATTTTTATACAGTACTCTACGTTCATGAGATTCCACCAGCGATCTAGCAAAATGTGGAACCTATAAGTGAGAGAGAGAGAATGACACTTCATTTCCATGAACATTTTAATTAATGCTGTTATCTAAATAGATGCATTACTACTTTGAATAATTTACGAATAATTTGACAATTACATACTATTAATTTTTCTACAAACAATGTTTTTTAATCAATCAAATATTGTGAATTGAACTGTTACCCCACAGACAAGAAGGCGTGACAACCTCTTCTTACCAAGCCAGTGATGTCACGGCTAGTGGCAATCGTTGCTGGTGTTTATAAACAATATAACCGTAGACATACGTTCTTGTTTGGTAGTTTACAGCGTAGAGTGAATCTACGGTTTACGTTGGCATGTGATATGTTTTGCTTTGATTGTAAGCATTCAGGTAAAGTGAAATTCTCTATGGTGTGCAAGTTTATGTTCCTCAGCACAGAATAAAAAATTAAAGTATTGTATATTCTGTGTCCTCAGTGTCATGGAAATTATCCGAACGGACTGTAAGTTCATAATTTTAAATTTCCTGACAATTAAGAAATAAACAAATAATTTGTGGAGGAAACCAATCCGGAGGAAGCACTTCGCTTCTCGGAAGTGTTCAAGAGTATGTTGATATTTATCAATTTAACAAACAGCATAAATAGTTCTGTACAAAAGATAACTTCTGTGTAATAATTTTGTCCAGTACCACCAAACATTTGCAATAAAATACTTTCTTCTGAAGAACTATAAAAATTTGTTTAAAAATTAAGTTAATCCATTGCCTTATTATTCAAAATATCGTGTACCTTAAGTCTGAAATAAATTCATGTGATTAGGGGCATGTTTCCTTACACAAGATTTCATTAAAAAGAGCCGACTTATTTTAATTTTTTCACTTAAATATTAATATTGAAAGGGGAAAATATAAGTAAATAACGTAAGTCCTCTTGCTATTTTACATGACATAATAAAAATTAAAAATAATACAATCTGTAACGACACAGCAAAAAAAAAATTAATTGGCATAATCAGTTATATATGTGTTAATGACTTTTTTTTAAAATAGTTTGCAAGTTTATATAAATAAAATCAATTTTGGTTTAGTGAGAATATATAAAACTACTCTTTGTGACAATGTATATAATGAAATAGATGTTAGCTGATTTTATTTCACAATATAATTGACCCAGGTTTTTTCAAACATTTTAACATTTCGACATTGATCAGGGACACACTGGTTCGTGTTCAACGGCAAAGTGTCAGTTAATATAAACTCTGATGCCGGCTGACAGCCAGCGGCGCATGAGAGGTGACGTCGCTCACGTGTCACGTGTTCCGCACGTGCACGAAGAGGCCGATAATTTTGAACTTTCCTATAAATGTTAATTTCAGTGTCAAATGTGTTATATTGTCTTTACAGTGTTTAATATGTCTTAAAATGTTTTAAAGTGCTTGTACTAATTTTAATTGTTTGGATATGAATATTCAAAGTGCCCGCGGCACCGAGATTAAGAACACTTAATATTCTGGCATGAACGCCATCACAAACAGACATTAAAATAATACTATAATTCATCAGAAAGTAATAGAAATGTAAAACAATATCTAATTGAATTTGTCATTTTATTTTCAATGTAAAATATTTCACTCGGCGTGCATAGCACTTCCGCTTATGTGAACTCCGTAGGCGGCCATGGTAGGTCCATGCGAAACTTGTATCTGGACAGTCTGTCGAGGAGAGCTGGCGAGGTAAGACACAGTTACGTGCACACTACAACTTTTGTTCACTGATTTAGGTTTCAATAGTCAATGTAGTTTACTGGTTAATCTTTGCTTACTTATGTTTTGCCAGACATTTTCCCCAGCATTATGCTTCCGCTTGACTAATTCTTACGCCATTGTGGCATTTTTAATTTAATCGAGGAGAAGGAGGAGAAAGATGTTAGAGAGGTCACGTGACCCACATATTTTGAATTAGAGGTCATCTGCCTATGTTTATGGTATTTCTGTGTAACTTCGGCATAATTGCTACATGCAATTTTAAGAGCTTTATTTTTATGTATGTATTTGAGGGTAATTTTCGTATTTGAAAATGTTACGGCAACTTTTCGTATAACCACGTGGCCGATTGAAGCCAAGTCTTTGTATATGCCATCATTGCATTTTGTAAGCTTATTTATGTAACATTGTATGTGCAATCATTTATTTCAGGGTTCTATGTCAGTTTCATACAGGATTCAATGTATTTTTCAAGTAAATTGATGTTTTTGTACTTGATAATGCTGTCACAGTAATGTTTGATTTCACCACCATCAGCCATGTTACAAGCCTGTAACAACGCTTATCGTAAAGAGAACCATGTTCTCAACACGAATAATACTTTATTTGAATTTAGTTTGCCATTCCCAAGCAGAAATATTGCAATTTCACTTGCACCAACAGGTCCGCTACGAACTTCATCCAGCGGCATCCGCACCACCTAAGCTTATTTTCACACATGTGTGTGTTTATCGCGAATATTCATCTCGTGCCACATTTTATTTCATGTCTCATGCATGGGTCTATGTAATTGTGTAATTAGTATACGGTGCAATTACTCCCGTCCTAGCCGGCTGTGTATAGGCCATCACCACACTAACCACGTGTTGGAGGGCTAGCCCCGACGAGTTTGCGTTAATGATGCAGCATAATCAATTGTGTTAATGTGTATTAAGGGTATTCATTTGTAATTCCACGAGTCCTCTCTTCAGGGAAAATCCATCAGTCCACCCTAGCAGCTGTCGACCCTCTTCCCTTGTGAAGGCTGTGCTTTGATGCACCACGGTGAGATCATCCATTTAGGCATGCGCTAGATTAATTACGGGTTGTGGAGCACCCAAGCGGAATTGGATAGTCATGACCGAGATAAGCATTTCATTGGCACGTTGATGTATATAAACAATATCAATAAAACAAGTCTACAGTGAACTGAATTTTTTATTCAGTAGTAACAGTGTCCTAGCCAAATATGGTTTATCAATTGTTTATTTCAGTGATTTTATTAAAAGTTTAGTATGCCAACATGTTTGTAAGTACGCACGGGTGAGATGGACACAAAGAACCCACAACATCCCTGAAAACCCTGAGTGTCAATAGTGCAGTGATTGGGAAGCACCACTGGTGCCCAAATTACCAGTAAGTATTTGTGTCATCGTTCATCTCGTGTCTCACCCGACGGCGTAAATTAGTGGGGCTAAGTGTGTTCATCCACGACGCATCATCCGCATCAACAGCAAGAAGACAGCGGACACCACGCCTGATCGTGAGAAGCCCTCAAGACATCCGTGTCGGCAACCGTGACACACAGGAATGCGAGCGTGAGTTACTTGGACATGCCGATCACTGAATACGTGCATTGTGGGATATTGAGTGAATATAACTTGTTTGAGGTAAGCATGTGGGAGTAACCCCTATGTCAATGCACGCCTGACGTCTTTAGGCCATCAGAGCAATGCCTGTGCACGAGCACCGCATGTGACGGGATGGGAATGAAGTGAGCGCAGTGCCAAAAGTGTAGGAAAGACTCACATTTACGATGCATAGGGCCTGCGGAGTTTACCACCTACCGCGACGGTGTTATAAACTGTGACGAGTGCCGTAAGATGAACTGTAATAAGATCATGCTACCACAAACACCAGAGGTGAAACCCACACCGCCAGTAGTTGTTACGAACACACCACAGGGTTTAACCGGACCAGATCGCAATGTATTACTGCCAATCTTTGCAGAACACAACTCAGAAGTTCCTGGTACGTTCCTAGCAGTGTGTAATGAGAAATTGCGTAGGTATCATGTACATAGGGATGCCTGGACTGAGGTAACTGCCAATAGGTTAAGGGGAACTGCTGCCACATGGTGGAACTTGGTAAGGGATTATCGAGTCACGTGGGAGGAGTTTTGTGAGAGAGTGCTAAGTCGATTTGACACAGACGGAGATGCTATAGAGGCTCATGAATTACTGTACCATGAACAGCAAAGTGAACGTGAAGGTGTTGAGGAATTTATATGACACAAACTAGGCTTCTTCAAGCGTTTGACCCAGGTCAGCCGACACGCTGCGTTTTATAAATCATTGTGACATTGTCAACCTCGGACATTAGGCCGTATCTAAGAAGGGCAACAAGGGCAAGTGAAGAACAGTTTTATTAACAGGACGTGCGAACAGGATAGGCATACCAAACCCGAGATAAAACTTTCACACGTCAACACCTACAGTGCTGCCAGATGTTACGCGACCACTGCCAGTGTTAACACCCGTGAGGCAGAACCGCGGGCATAGAAACTTCCACCACAACAAGGGAATATACCAGGGCAACAGGTCTGAAAACTAATTCGGGAGGTTGGCGAAACTGCACCTGCACCAATCTCGCCACCATGTCGTATCAATCCGCCTAATGAAGGCGCAAAAGTATTCCAGGTAACGGACAGTACCAACAAAGTACTACGAGTATGTATTGAACTTGAAGGGAAAAATGTCACAGCTGTTACTGACACTGCCGCTAGTCACAACTTTGTGCGTGAGGGTTTAGTAGAAGCAATAACGACTAAGGTGTCACCGAGACGCCTACAATTCGCTACCACCCACTACCAGGGAGAAGCAAAATATGTGATGCACGTAAAAGTAGGAATTAGAGAGCTGCGTAACAACTGCAATGTCTATATTATTCCGAACGTGTGCGAAGAAGTGATTTTGGGACTGCCATGGCTTGTTCACAACCATGCCGTGATAGAACAGAACCAGAATCGTCAGCATCTAGGGACACGTGGCCGATGGATTGCTTATGCCGTGGGAGAAACACCACCAATAACAACAACTGCTGTGCCGCTTGATGACTTCGGGCACGAGGTGCCCACCACACAGCAGCAACATCTGCAACATCTGCTGATCCAGTATGCCAGTGTGTTCCATACTGAGGGGAAGCTGCAGTGCACCAATGTCATGTAGCACGCCATCGTCACAAAGTATGAGGACCCGGTGTACTCCCAACCACGAGACCCAGGTATTTTCTTTCGCCGTATCATCAACCAACAGGTATGTGAGATGATCAATGATAATGTTATTGAACCTCCACAAAGACTATAATTCAGATATTACCCTTGCCCCAAAAAAAGAAAGTGAACGGCGATTCTGTGCCGATTTTAGAATATTAAATATGATAACTGTAAACATGCAGCCACCAGTCATAAACATGAAATACACTTTGTGAACACTAGGACCAGCTTCAGTATTCACGTCACTTGATTTAAAGTCTGGATATTGGCAAGTGCCTATCCGTCCACAGGACAGAAAGAAAACAGCCTTTACTACCCCAGATGGACATAGATTTCAGTTTGTAGCCATGCCATTTGGTTTACAGTGTGCGCCTTCAACATTTCAGAACTTAATATATTAATGTATTATATGGATTTATTGGAGACTTTGCGATGGCGTATTTGGATGATGTACCTGTTTGGTCTAACAGCTGGGAAGAACATTTGCACCATTTGAGCCTTGTGTTTGAATGGCTCAAACGTAATAAACTTACGTGCAAAGTGGAAAAGTGTAAGTTGGGTATGAGTAAAATGGAGTTTCTAGTGCATTATGTAACAGAAAACGGACATGAACCAGAACAACAACACATACGGAGCATTCATAACAAACCCACACCCAGATCACGTAAACAAGTCAGGAATTTTTTTGGCTGAATTAATTGGTTAAGGGAATTTATCCCAATCTTTTCCGTAACCACTGCACCGTTAACTGCTTTGTTGTGTGAGAAACGTAAATTTGTCTGGAGACCTCAAGCTGATCCAGCATTTCAAGACATTAAAATTGCATTTCAGAACTGTAATCCACTGTCTAGATTCAACCCAGAATTATCTATTATCATACAAACAGATACCATTCAAGAAGTCATTGTGGCTGTGCTGTATCAGGAGTGAACACATGGGGAAAAAACATATCATCAGTTATCACAGTGCAAAGTTCGGAGACACAGAACGTAAATATCACATTAACGAACAAGAATGTTTGGCAATTGTACATGCATTGCGGAAGTACTGGCCGTACTTGCTAGGAAGGCAGTTCACACTCAAAACTGACACCCGATGTCTTGTATGGTTAGAGAAAATGCATAACGGGATAAGTAAACTTGCCCGCTGGGCGCTGTTACTGCAGGAGTATGATTTCAAGGTAGAACACGTGGCAGGAAAAACCAACGAGCTCACGGACGCCTTATCCAGGAATCCTTATCCAAATCTAATGGTAACTGATGATGCGGAGTGGGAAGAGGCGCTACTGCCGTACCATGCAATACCAACTGCAGAAACACAAACCCTCAGTGTACAAAACATTGCTGACATACCACCTCGCCAACTTGTTTCATTGAATGTACGTGAGGTGTTAAAAGAGGTAACACACTGCACAAGAAAGTTCCCCAGATGCCGCACAACGCTGACAACACTGGGCCACACGCTACACAGAACACTGGAGGGTAGTGGACAGGGAAATACAAACCAAACCACCTGGTGATTGTGTGCGATGGCGGACATATGTACCGAGAGAGAAACGGGACCATGCGTTAAAACACGCACATGACAGTTTGGAACATGGGCATCCAGGAGCCGAGCAGACACAAAGAAAAGTGCAGAAATGTTTTCACTGGACAGGGATTCAGGGAGATATCAGGAAATATGTACAGAACTGTGTCACGTGTAACACCCATGATCTGCGGAGAGCAGACGGCGATGCTCCACAACAACCAAGGTTGCCAACCGAGCCATTCAAAACCGTAAATATTGACATCATGAGCCCATACCCGAGTACAAAAACTGGGAAAAGATTTCTTGTTGTTGCCACAGATTTGTTTACCCCTTGGACAGAAGCATTTCCAGTCAGCAATGTTCATGAGCACACCGTGGCACAAATAACGCAGAACTAGTTTTTCCCGAGGTGGGGATACCCCGAATATTTGTTGACGGAAAATGAAACACAGTTTGTAGGGCGAAAATGGAGGGAGTACTGTACCAGGTGGGGAACAGAACACCCTACTACTCCAGCCTACCATACCAAAGCTCACCCAACCGAGAGATGAAACCAGGATGTAAAAACCAACAGGCAACATCACGTATAACCACGTGGCCGACTGAAACCAAGTCTTTGTATATGCCATCATTGCATTTTAAAAGCATATTAATATAACATTTCATGTGCATTCATTTTTTTCAGGGTGTTATGTATTTTTATTCAGGGTTTAACATATTTTTCACGTATATTGATGCTTTTTGTACTTAACCGCGCGGTCACACTAATGTTTGATTTTACACCCATCAGGCATGTTACAAGACTGTAACAATGATAATCGTAAAGAAAAAAATTTGCCAAACACAAATAATATTTTATCTGAATTTAGTTTGCCATTTCCATGCAGTAATATTGCAATTTCACCTGCACCACGTGGTGTGCTACGAACTTCATTCAGCACATTTCCGCCACCTAAGCTTGTTTTCACACATGTGTGTGTTTATTGTGAATATTCATCTTGTGTCTCATCGTATTTCATGTATCATTCAAGGGTCTATGTAATTGGTAATTAGTGTACAGTGCAATTACTCCCGTCCTAGTCAGCTCTGTGTATACGCCGTCACCACACTAACCATGTGCTGGAGGGAGAGACCCGACGAGTTTGCATTAGTGATGCTGAGAAATCACTCGTATTAATGTGAATTAAGTGTATTCATTTGTAATTCACAGTGTCCTGTCTTCAGGGAAAAACCGTCAGTCCACCCTAGCGGCTGTCAGCCCTCTTCCCTTTGGGAAGGCTGTGCTTTCACGCACCTCGATGAGATCATCCATTTAGGCGTGTGCTAGATTAATTAGGGGTTGGGGAGCACCCAAGCGGAACTGGATAGTCATGACAGAGATAACAATTTCATTGGCACGTTGATGTGTATAAACAATATCAATAAAAACAAGTCTTCTGTGAACTAAATTTTTTTATTCAGTAGTGACAGTGTCCTAGCCTCATATGTATTATCTATTGTTTATTTCAGTGATTTTATTAAAAGTTTAGTATGCCAACGTGTTTATAAGTACGCACGGGTAAGACGGACACACAGAACCCACAAGATCCCTGAGAACACTGAGTCCCAATAGTGCGGTGATTGGGAAGTACCACTGGTGCCCAAATTACCAGTAAGTATTTGTGTCATCGTTTGTCTTATGTCTCACCTGACGGCGTCAATGTGTGGTGGTGACCTTGTGAGCATAGCTGGTAGGCGTCGAGGGCAGGATCGGATAGAGGCTGCTCCTCGGTGCTGTGGTAGGTCTATTCTCCTAGGTAGAGAAAAGCTAGGCTCCCAGTCGGGTTCTGGCGTTCACACCTTGGGCCTCCTTGGTGGCTTTGGCTCAATTTCAGGGGGTGCCATTATTGGCGTCGGGTCGTCTTCATTACTGGGTCGCCACGAGAGTTTGTCGGTGATAGCTTTATTCTCTTGGTCAGGTATATCGCCCGGAAAGGGTCATATTTAGCCTCAGGTGGCCTTCCAAATATGTCCCTGCAGGTCTTCAGCTCAGTTGGCGTTTTCTTGCCTGCTTACTATGCGGTATGGTCCATCCCATTTGTTGGCAAGTCCAGCACTGAATTGATTGCTGGCTTTGCTGAGGGGATGACTCTTGAGCAGAACGGTTTCAGCAAGGTTGAAGCCTCTCACCACTCAGATATCTTTTGGCTGTGGCATACTGTTGGGTTCACTATCCCACTACCAGTCACCTGGTCGGCGAAGTGGTTAACCCAGAAGAAGCTGGCTCAAACTGGTGTTCACTGCTTCATTACTCTGATATCAAAGAGAAAACATGAAGGTGGGGATATATTTATCCCAGTGTTTATGGTCATTTCCCACACTGTAGGAGTCACATTTTAATCTCTTGGTTCCTCCGCTGAGTGGGGATGGCCTGGTAGTGGTAAGGAGGAGTAGGCCACGTCTCCACTTCCCACCCTTGACAAGCTGAATGCCACTGGTTGCTGGTAAACTGCGTACCATCATCGGTTAATATGGCTTGCAGGTATCCCCAGCGTGGAAACACCTCTGCTTCCAATTTACGAATGATTGGGGTGGTTTCCTGGATGGGTAACAGAAATGCCTCTACCCACCGAAAAAACTGGTCAGTTACTACCAGTAGGTATCGGTTACCCTTTGAGTTCCTGGATACAGGTCCATTAAATCTGCGGCTAAGTGAGTCCATGCCATTTTGGGTCCTCGGTTTGGCTGTAGGCGAAGGTACGGAGAACACCTTGCCACGATAGCATTTTATATAGTTGCTCACATACTGTCAGACGTAGTGGCTCATTCCATCTCAGCTGCAGCATGCTTCAATGTCCAGCAAAGTTTCCCGGGTACCTGCGTATCCTGCCTGTAGGTGATCATGATGATTACGACAGACGTCCAGTCGTAAATTTAGTGGAACAGACGGATTTGCTCCTCTGGGCTGCGTTTGGGAAAAAGTGGAGGAGACATTTTCTCCCATTCTTCCTTACCTTTTTCATCCTCTTCCAGAGCTGGGTACTGAGACAGAGAATATGGCAGGTCATTACTCTTGCCCAGGCAGTGTTGCACCTTGAAATCAAACTCTGTGAGGAACATGTCCCACCGCCCGAGCTTGGCCTTGGCATTATGTGATGCTCTTAACCACTGAAGGGCCTTAGAGTCCGTACGTAAGATGAAGTGTTGTTTTTCTAATATTAACGGTACTTCTGTACCACCCAAATGATTGCGAGACACTTCTGCTTGTTAATGCGATAACATTGTTTGGTTTCATTCAGCAGAGTCTATGCACATGCTATCACGTGTGGTCGGCCTCCAGCATCCTGTTGGTACAATACTGCCCCAAAACAGTTTTGGCAAACTTCTGTTTGTATGATTAAAGGTTTATTGCCTTGGAGTCAGTGTTCTTGTTGGATGTTACCAAAACTGCCCTTCAGAGCTTGTAAAGCCTGTTTCTGCTCCGGTCCCCATTTCCAACGGGCTTCCTTTTCAAGCGGGTGAAATGGTGCCATGTGGTGGGCGATATTGGGCACGAAGTCACTCAACCTATTACACAGACCCAGGTACCGATGTAGTTGTTTCTTGTTGGTTGGTTCTTCGGCCTCTTCAATTGCCCGTATTGAACTTTGCTGTGGAGATTTCCCTTCTGGGGATACCACGTGGCCTATAGTTAGTCAATTGATTATTTTCTGAAGAAGCTTTTGGATAACTTGCAGGCCATCCCGTGGAGTTTGAGTTGCTGTAGTACTCTCTGTATATGCAGAGGTGCTCCTTCCAGGTCTTGGAATAAATAATTACATCATCAAGGAAAGCGAAGCAAAATTTGCCACCATACCTGGTTAGTACCTCTGCGGACATTAGGTGTTGAAACGTGGCAGGGGCATTTTTATTACTTTGAACTGTAATATTTGAGCTTCAGGAGTTGTGAAGGCAATGAACTTTCTGCTGTCTGAGTGAACAGCAATTTGCCAGTACCCTGACTCCATATCCAGGGTACTAAAAATCTTCGCCTCGCCAATGTCTTGTAAGGTATGGGTTAAGTCAATGGCTGGGGGAGCTATGGGATGGGTTATGTCGTTCAAGGCCTTATAGTTTACACAAAAGCGGAATTTGCCATCCTTTTTAGGCACTAGTACCACGTGGGAATTGTACAGTGAGTTGGATGGCTCTACAATGCCTTGTCTCTTCATATAATTATTTACCTGTTCCCTTAGTAAATTGTGTCATCATGCTGACACCCAGAATGGTCAATTATAAATGGGAGCCTCCGTATTCATCCATATCTCGTGTTGGATGGAGCGAGTTTGGCATAGCAAACCATGGAGGTTTGAACTTTGCTGTGGAGATTTCCCTTCAGGGGATACCACGTGGCCAATAGTTAGTCAATTGATTATTTTCTGAAGAAGCTTTTGGATAACTTGCAGGCCATCCCGTGGAGTTTGAGTTGCTCTAGTACTCTCTGTATATGCAGAGGTGCTCCTCCCAGGTCCAATCGTGCTGGCATGTTCGTCCAGGAATTGCCTGAGTTCTAGAAATTTAATCTTCTCGAATTTGTGGTTGATCTAATTCGGATTGATGAAGATGGGTAATACGGCTTTGAGGCTGTGTTCCCAATTCACCGTCACCTGGTATTTATCTCCCAAGTAAACTTTTTGTTGCCCATGGTCAATAACACATTGTTGTTGTTGAAGCCATGGGCATCCAATATTACTGCTTCTGTCAATACGGGAGAGACCACAAATTTGGCTGGGTTGGAGTGCCTGTATAGACTGACAGGGTAATTCGGCCATCGACTTGGAGGGTAGCGTCGGGTTGCGCCATGCGAATGACGTTTGATTGCGGTCAAAGGGTGGCATTTTGCTAAATGTTCAACAAATTGCTTCTAGTGAAATTCCCTGTAGTGGCCGTATCTAATAAGGCTAGGACCCTTTGTCATTTACTTCCACCTCAAAATGGGGGACAACAGGAGGAGTAGGTTCCTCATTTAAACGCTGAATGCTGGGCCCTTGTTATCCGGTAGTGGGGGCCCGCTACGCACCCTGCCTGTGGCGTTTCCCGCATTGCGAGTTGAGGGTATTTTGACAGTACTGTTAGGTTGGTTCAAGGCTTCTGTCCTGGTGGTTTGTTTATTACTCGTGATCCCCTGGCCTGTCGACTTGCATGAACAGTCTTTATTCTAATGGCTTTCCGGGTAAAACCAGCACTTCAGTACAAACGAGGCGTGTGGAGTAGGGGTAGGAGAATTCCTTTGTGTCTTGGATGACGGAGTTCGTGAGTCAGTGGTTTTAATTACTCAGGGCGCTTTACCATTTCATCAATGGCCGAAGGCTTAGGCATGATTAGCACATTTCAAAAGCCAGGTAATAACATTCTGCTAATAGACTGAACAGAGCTTGCCTCATCCCCTCTGGAAATGCTCTATGGAACATCTGTTCCTTTACTTTGATGAATACTTAGGCTTTATATCCTCTTACCTGGGTCTGGCTATAGAATTGTATAGTCAGACAGGCCAGTATGTCTTTGCCAGTAAACAAAAGGCATAGATGTCTGATAGACACTAAAGTACACTTTCCGGTCGGCGTGAACTTGGGACAGATCCCTATCTATGTGTACAACCAATAGTGGTTGATGGCATGGACTCGGTGCTCTAATCAGTTCCCCGCCACTGGCACGCAAACCTAGAGTGGTGAGCCATATGGGCTGCCTTCCTACAACTCTTAGGTGAGGTCGCAACTGGGGTTAGGCCTTCAATCTGAAGCAAATATTCCTTCCAGCACCATAAACGCTCCAGGGGAATACAACTTGAGGTGACTGTCTCGTCCCAGCTGGATGAGTTGCTAGTGGTTGTGTGTTTGACGTATGGATTCCTGATGGGAAACCAAAGTCCTACTCTATAGTTCGTCCTGGTATAGCAATACCCTATCTCGGTTGATGTCATACCGTAATATAATTTCTAATGGTCGAAGGGAAATACCTCTAGAATAGATATCCTCAGTAAAAGGAACAAACCATATTTATCAGAGATAATAAACACAGTGATGCATCCTACTTCCTAACCAAGCAGAGTATTATATGGAAGTAACCTATGATATACAGGTGTAGGCGACCTGCTCCTAGACTAACCAAGATGGTGAATGACTTTGATGGCTATGAAAATATCTCTGGTCGAAGCTTCTCTAGCCAAGGGATGTCTAGAAGAGACCTTACAAAGAGGGGACCACCACTTTAAGAGCAGTGGGTGTAGTTGTCTCTAAAAGCAAGCAGAGGTGGCTGCTGAACCAGGAGGAATAGCAGCCGAGAGTGTGTTGAAGTCTGCAGGTACTGTCGAAGGAGAGTTTCTGTAAGATACTGATGGTGGTAGACGACAATGGAGCTTCTGGTCGCTGGTGGTAGAGGCTGCAGGAGCCTCTGGTAATGTCAATGGTGGCAGCCTCTAGTGGCTCTTGGAAGAATGGTAGACAGTAACCCAGCACACTAGTGTGCTGGGGCAAGTTACTGGAGAAAGGAATAACTCACGAGCCCGGGCGTGCACTCTCTTACATAGTCCGCTGGACAGGTGCAATTCCGGGCCATGGTGAGAGGTATGATGTCACCTCATGATGTCCCTCTAGTGCGAGGCCTGGGTGGGAGTAGCTACCTTCTACCCAGTGCTCTGCTTCATGCATATTCAGGTGCACTGAGGATTGCCCAGAGGCAGGTCTTGGCTTGTAAATTCTCAACAGGGATGGTGGGCGGAGCGCTTCTCGACGGCTTCCACAACCTTACATTCACGTATTAAGAATCACCCTCCATGGTACTGGTGATCTAAGGGACACTTGCCGGGTTTGACCCTTCCTCGGATTGTATAGAAATACGTGAGGCTGATGAGCCATAATCATTTAGTAAATAAACAGGAAAGCGGAACATGTCAACTCTTACTACCCTCGGAGGACAAATGAACAATAACCTATAGTCTAAACCTTTATCTGAAAGTTAAACAATGCACTACTTGATACCCTCCAAGGACAAAAAGAATAATAACAATGACCATAACCTCTAAAGTATCTCTACGTCAATAAACTCGTGACATAACCAAAATTACATTGCTGTTTGCTTAAATCATATACTAAATTTTTATTGAAAAATTATCTTAATTAGTTGTCACCACAACCTATTAATCCAAAACTGAAAGGTATTAATAATATAACAATAAATTTGAATAACCGCAATGTTGCACCTTTTGAACTCCTAAAATGGTAAGTGTGTGTAAGATATGCCGGAAAATAGTTTGTGTGTGTGTGTGTGTGTATATATATCTCTCTCTTTCTATATATCTCTCTCTATCTCTCGCTTTGTCCTTATCTAATACTGTATGAATCTATTTCTGTCTCTTATTATTGAATTAAAACCTTAGAACAAATTATTCTGGCTATATTTTACATGAGAATTCAATAACACTTTTCGTTTAAAGAACTTTGTCTCTAAATGCAATACATTTTAAATGCTTTCTTTAACATGGAATTTCCAATTTACCTTCAAGAGCTAATTTTTGAAAGACAAACAGTATGTCAACAATTTTTAGTTTTGTAAAATGAAATTTAAAAAAAAAAACTATAATTCGGTGATACTGTTGCAAGAAGACAGTCTTTGTTACTTACCAATGACATAGGCAGAGTTTCCATAACTGCTGGTGTCCTGATTCTCAATGCTATAAAACGTCTCGTCCATAGACAAACTGTTTGAATCAAACTGGCCATTCTGCAGACTGAGTTCTTGATCACGACCAACCCTATACAAATTCATTACAGTGCTGTATGAACATATGTCCTTACACTTGTACTATCAAACATATTTAGTCTTTAGTTGACTTATTGATATCCCATCTTCTATACATATCAAGAACTCAATTACAGCTATAAAATAAAATAAACCTAATATGTAGCATGACATACAATTACAAAACACAGTATGTGTGTGTTTATATATATATATATATATATATATATATATATATATATATATATATATATATATGTAACAGGTTACAAACCTGTTCTCTCATTGTAGTTCTCAGTAAAAACCAACGGACTAGCTCAGCCAGCTGACAAACGATCGTTCTGCGACGAACTGTTGTGATGTGATGCGCTCGTTGACTGTTGTGATACTTGAGAAAGGTCGCACTTCCTTACATATTGGTAGAAAGCTTCCTCATTGAAAACATATGTTTTCAAGCAGTTGGTCATATCAGCCAAAGGTGACCTCTAATTTTCCTCATTTCACCATGTTGTGCCTTGCGGTGGCGATGCTTTTAGTTTACTAACCCAGTGGAAAGGAAAAATGCACTTGATGTCTGTTGTTGACGTGTTACTACTGATGAAATGAGGAAAGAACACTAACAAATTTGGAAACATGAAAATATATAAAATTATGAAATACAAATAAGCTGTCATTGCCACGACCTTTCACACATATTACACGAATTACTATCCTTGACTGAAATATAGACAATTGAAATACTTCCAGAATATACTTTATATACATATATATAACATATTACACTAAAATTATGCTAATTATAAATTAGTAAATACCCTATCTACCATTTTTCAAGGGACTGTCCAAACATTTCCATAGATGCAGGATTTCAGTAGATGAGGGTTCTGACATGAACATCAATCAAATACGACTTCTGACAAATTAGAGAAAAACAATGGAACCATTATCATATGAAGAACTGGCTAAAGCAATAAAAAAATGTGCTGTTGGAATACAAATGTCAGGCACTGTGTGTGTGCAAAGCAAGCTGCTCAGCATTATTTTGAAGGGATGGCAGGATAATTCAATGTGTCATATTAGACTGGTTAACTATGTTCAAACAACAGCACAGTATTTGGGAGGTTTCAACATGAAAAACTTATGATAGAGGTTCTGCCATCATCATGATTTCAATCTATAGCTTCTAAGGAGTGGTTCTTGGTAGCAAACTCACTACCCTTCCGTAGCTTTCCCCTCTTTGTTCTGCCTCCTTTCCCCTCCAATACTGCATCATTACAGACGTCAACAACAGACGTCAAGCACATCTTTTCCTTTTCACTGGGTTAGTAAACTAAAAACATCACCACCGCAAGACATGGCATGGTGAAACACGGAAAATAACAGAGGTCACTTTTAGCTGATGTGACCGACTGCTCGAAAAAAATAAGTTTTCATTGAGGAAACTTTTTACCAATATATAACGAAGCGCAACCTTTCTCGGGTATCACAACAGTTCGTCACAGCACGATCGTTTGTCAGCTGTCAGTTGGACAGACTGCAACGAGTGATCACGTTACTCGCACCGACCAACGCCCATGACTTTAACCTTCTTTTTTATTTCAAACATTTAAAACAATTATTCAATTTATTTTCCGTCGGAGCGAGGAGTCAATAGGGTGCTGGGAGAGAAAAGTAACGATTCTCTCTCGTCTTCATAACTCTTGAAGTGAGAAATTTTGTTTAATGAAGGCTGCCATTCTGTCTTGTTTTTTTTTTTTTGTTTGTTCGCCAGCTGCGAGTGTCAATAGTTTGTTTTGCCGAGACAATAAATTTCCAGTAAACATTTAACTTCTTCTGTTATTTATTGGCAATCCTGGTATCAACCAACTTTCATTATTGTGTAGTCAAAGTCTCCAACTCATGCTGAGCTGGTTTGTTGATGTTTATCGAGGACTACAATCAGAGAACAGGACAGTAACCTGTTACAAGCTACTACATGCCTGTGCACTGATATAGAAATATGTGCCCGTGCAGTTTGCCAGTGACAATGAACAGTGAGTAGTGGTAGGAGTAGTAAAACGATGATTGTGGTGAAATTTATTTAATCATTTTTTTGGGTGCTGTAGTCTGTTCTAGTGAACTCACGTCATAGTATATCTTTTCAAAATGGTAGTTTTGGCATTCCGCACTAAATTCATTTTGGCTTAACTAAGTGTACTAGAGGTGTGTGTTTCTCTAGTAGATCAAAGTTTCTTGAGTAGTGTTAATAGTGCGGCCCATTTCTACTACTTGGTTTTCCATTCGGCCTCTCATACCACGACTCAATCTTGGCACTTTAAACTTTTTTAATGATTGTGGTATATACATTTTAGAAAGGACAGTGAGGCTTTTGGAGGATTTAATGATTGCCCTTGCGGTACCTTAATATATTTTACAGGTATTTTTAAATTGTGCATTTTATTTCAGACAATTGCTTTAACGGACCCCATACGGCAACCTTTCATCCTGGGTGAGATGAACACATTGCCAATGTCATGATTCTAATGTTCCTTACACATTTAAGAAGTAATACAAGATGAGGTAAATGTTGGTCTGGGCTTCGCATAGTTCACAGCTTTTGTAATAATGCTTATGAGAGAAAGACATCACCAAATTAAATCAATGAGGATCACTCAAACTTTAGATTTTAGAAGTAACATTCTATAAGTGCCCTTAATGTCATGCAGTGTTTCATTTGTGATTCTAGTGTAAGTTTTTACTAAACCTTTCAAGTCTTGTCCTCTTTTGAGAAACTGCTTACATAATATTTGTGAAGTATTATCAATTACTAGACAGCAAAGAGTTGTGCATATTTATAATAGCCATTCACGTCAGATAACTACAGTGCATCGTAATTTTGGCACTTTAAGGTATCAAGTGTAGCCATGAATGTAATGTATATTTTTGATGTAATCATTCCGTATTTAAAGCATGCCATACATATTTTTGAATAAATGATCCCTTGTTAAACGGTGCAGAAAAGAACTTTGTGGCACCTTGTTTTTTGTGATACTATAAATATTGTGTGTAATTTTTTTTTGTATACTCAGTTAAGACCCGAATGCATTGTTCAATTCAAATATGTAATTAATGCTCAAAATGAACATCATTGAAAGTACCTGAATTTGCATAGAAACTTTTGTGACAGGCATAATATAAATTCATATTCAGAATTTGAGTACCTGAATTGTAATCAGTATTTGTGTCAGCCATTTCATTTTTGTGTGGAATGATATTCATGGTAGTGGAAACTCAGTTTTTTTAATTTATTTTTTTAAATATCATTGCAATCCAATATTTTATTTAATGTTGCATAAGAATAATTTAATTGAATTAAATTGAACTGTGAAATAGAGCATAGATATTGGTTGTGATAATGTGTTTTAATTTATGTGGTGCTGCTTGCATTGAATTGTGTAATAAATGTACACTTTGTTTTGAAATCTGTGTTGCAATATTTATTTATGGCTAGTTTGTCACAGACTAAGTGGTGATCAGTAAACTGCAAGTGAATTCCCCAAAAGATTCCAAGCAATTTGTTGCAGATCAAAATCTATAGCAGGAACAAATTTATAGTGCTGACAAAATGGGGTTACATACATTGAATTTGCTTTCCAACAAGAAAATTGGTATCTGAATTTGAAACCTGAAATGTCCCTGCTATGAATCCCATAAAGAAAATACTGACCGCAATGTGATGTGCAAATGCTGATGATACTCAAAACATTTTTCTAGCATTAACCAGAAAAAGACACGGATAGAAAGGAAAATATTCAATACCCGGTTCGACCATCACTTTGTGGTGAAGGTCTGAGAGCATTTGAAATCCAAAGGTCTACTAAATAAGACAGTACTGTTATTTAATAATGCACCCTCCCATCCAGCTGCAGATGTTCTCAAATCTGATGGAGGTAACGTAAGTATTTTTGAAATATTTACCACCTAATGTGACAGGCTTAATAAAACCTATGGGCCAAGGAGTCACTGTAACTATGAAACAACTACACAAAAGCAGCCTTCTTTAGATGCACATTGACAATGATATTGATCTAATAAGTTTGTGAGCAGTTAAATCTTTTTAATGAAATTATGAAGTTTCAAAGGCCTGAAACATGACAAAACCAGCAAAACTAAGTAAATTCTGAAACAAAAATTCATCTGACATCTACGTTTAACACTGTCTTGGTTCGAAGACTAGAACTCTTCAGCAGAAGATTTATCTGTTGCTCTACAAGTCATGATGGGATGTGAAAATGTTGACAGTAGTGCTATTACAGAGAGGTTTGAAGTAGACCAAACAGGTCCAGTTTATGAAGTGATGAGTGATAGTGACATGTGTTGGAAAGTGAATTATCATAGGAGTAATTGTGGCAACACTGACTGTTTTAGTGTATGTTTTGTCGTGACCATGCAATGGTGTGCTCGTATGTGGAATAAAGAGTAGCTGACAAATATGTTTTATTCGACTGCGTCAACATAGGTTATGGGCCCAGGACATACAGTGTTATTTTATTTAGCTATTACGTGTAGTATAACATTGCAAAAAAAACTGTGAACATGAATAATACAAACATTTTGTCGTAACTGAAGACGCTGCCGAGAGTAACGGCATACAACGTGGCGTCATCAGCTTTAGCGTTCATGGGGAAACTAAAGGTCAGACAAAATTATACAACCTGGAAGTTCCACATGAAAGCATTTCTGAAACTCGAAGATCAGTGGGACATAGTGCAGGGTACAGTCAAACCTGAAGATGCAAATGATTAGGATAGAAAAGCACTGTCCAAAATTTCACTCCTCTTGGAAAATGATCTCATTCACCACATTGAAAATTGCGACACTACGAAGGCAGCATGGGACAAGATTCAACGGCTGTTTGAAGACTCTGGCTTAACAAGGAAAGTCGGACTACTTAGGCAGCTGATACTTAAGAGGTTGAATAATTGTGGCACAATCAAAGAGTATGTGACCAAGATAATATCTACTGCACAACATCTACGAGACGTGAAGTTTGATATAAGTGATGAGTGGATTGGCACATTGCTTCTAGCCGGGCTTCCCGAACAGTATAAACCCATGATCATGGGCATAGAGTCGTTGGGAGCTGAGGTTACCGGAGAGTCGATAAAGGTGAAGCTTCTCCAAGACATGAAGTTACCAGGTCCGAAGATAAACACATCCAACAATGAGGCCACCCTTTGTAACCATGAAGGTAAACAGTGCTCCAAAGCTGCTTTTATAGCCAACAGGGTAAAAATTTTGTAAAAACAAAACAAACCCCTTCTGTGCTTCAATTGTAAACACATGGAACATTTTGCTGCTAAATGCCATTTGAAAACAAATAATAATGACATAACTGGGCAGAGAGACGCTAGCAAGAAACTGGAAAACGGGAGTTAAAATGCATTTTAACATGCACGGTTTCAAGAGAGAACACAACCAATCCTCTCTGGTACTTGGATTCTGGTGCATCGATTCACCTGACAAGAAAGGAAGCAGATTCACGCGAGGTAGTCAACAAAACTGGAGTAGAAATCTACACCGCCAATAACCAGTCACTGAAGATGGAAGCTGTGGGTAATGCAGAAATTGAATTAATGATCAGCAGTAATACTAGTAGTGTGACTGCACACAATGTCCACTTCGTTCCAAGTGTCGTAGCAAACATATTGTCATTAAATAAAATTACCAGTAAAGGCAACACAGTTATATTTAGTAAAGATTATAGTCAAGTTATAAATGCTGAGGGTGACCTGATAGCATCTGCAACACAAGTGAATGGTATACATATTTGTTGGAAACGCCGCAGATTGAAACGGTACATCAGGTATGTGATGCACAAAATAATACACGAGTTGTAGCACCAAAGGTTAGGCTACCTTAATCAGAGAGGCATGCATTTGCTGAAGGGTATTCCAACAGGTGTTGAGCAGTTGACCACAAATGATAAACCATGTAAAGTGAGCATTATTGGCAAACATCCTAGTTCTCCTTTTAATGCAGCTTGTTTAGAGCAGAAGCACCATTGGAATTGGTTCACACAGATTTATGCAGACCCATGGAGAATATGTCCATAGGAGGAAACAGGTATTTTGTTGTGTTCATAGATGACTATTCATGCATGGTTCACTTCTGTTTATTTCCTGAAAACCGAAGATGAAGCATGTAATGCCTTCAAAAATTGTTGTGCATTGGCAGAAAACCAGACTGGGAAGAACATCAAAACATTGAGATCTGACAATGGATTGGAATTTGTGAATCATGAATTTGATAGTTTTCTTAAGCTTAAGGGTATTGTGCATCAAAAAACTGTCAGATACACACGCCAACAGAATGGTGAGAGTGAAGAAGCAAATAGGAAAATTGTTGAGAAATCGAGATGCTTATTACAGAATGCTGGTTCGTGAAAAGATTACTGGGCAGAAGCAGTTGACTGCAGTATACCGTAACAATAGGTGCCCAACAAAAGCCCTTGACAAGACACTGTACGAGGCTTGGCACTTAAGGTAACCTAGCCTAAAATACCTGAGGGTTTTTGGTTGCGAGGTTATGGGCTCAGGTACCAAAGCAGAAGCGGCAGAAATGGGATACCTGCTCAGAAAAGCTTAAATTTGTTGGTTACAGTGAGAATACGAAGGGCTATCCTCTCATTAATCTGGTTACTAAGAAAGTGACAATCAGCAGGGATGTCGTATTTTTGGAGCACAAGATGTTACTGTTATATCTCTTTAAATGACTCGTGATTTTAGATGCTGAGATAACATATCTCTAATATAGATTATGTCACTAGATGCTGGATGGTTCATAATTTAAAACACACAACCACAATTTCAACACAGCTTTAATCGCCATCATCTTTACACTCCGCTGCCTCAGTGCAGCAAACTACTACATATCAACAGTTACTACATCTCCATTTTTTTTACACAATTTAAATCATATGGTTATTTCAACCAATCATAACTTTTCCATGAACTTACTTAGCCTATTACCTGTTACAGCACACCTTTACAATAACTCTGGTTAGCCTTAACCTAGGTTTCATAATCCCTCAAATACTGAGGTCAACTACATAGTCTCCTGCTATGTGTGACGAGAGCAGTCTCAGTTGGGTCCATGCTAGCCTGGTTGGACATCTCCTCCAGCTTCTGCTTCTCCAACTCAGCCTGCTTTTGTGCATGTCTAAACTCCCGGCTCTGATGATCCCATCCCTTGAACTCCTCACTGGTTGTCGGTTGTCACCTGTCTGTACTGCTCCGGTTCTCTCTCTTTCATCATCTGTCAGCCAGATTTTCTCTTTAAAATTGTATTCCCTACTACCCCTATGCAATTGTACTCTGTTACGATGTATGAAGTTGCCTTCTTCAGTCAATATTCTGTACGATCGTGGTCGTTGAGGGTCCACTCCTACTACTGTCCCTGTCATTCCAAAACCCCTTTGTGTTTTTTGTGTATTACATTCTTCGCTAACCTGTATGGCTTTAATTATCTTTTCCTCCCATCATAGTGGGTTTGTTGTTCGATTTATCTCGCTTCTAGTCTAGTTCTGTCAGTTCCCTGTTCTTTTCTGTTGTGTGTTGTGCTGAATGTCAGCATACTTCTTGGTTTCCTGCCAAACATAATTTCAGCTGGAGATTTTCAATTATTTTCTAATGGTGTGTTATTTAGCTCTAACATAGCTAATTCTAAGTCTTTTTCCTCTGACAATACTTTTTTCAACATTTTCTTTACAATTTGGAGCTGATGCTCAACTAAGCCATTTGATTGAGGATACTGAGGGCTTGATGTGACATGACTAACATTCCAGTCTTTGATAAATTGCCGGAACTTCGAATTTAACACCATTATCTCTTGCTCACTTTAGTACTAACTCTAACTGCTTGTCACGTTCTTCCTGATCCTTGCCCCATATCACCAAATCATCAATATACACTGCAACCCCTGCGATACCTGAGAAAATTTGTGAATAACTTTTATGAAAAATTTCTGTAGCAGAGCACAACCCATAGGACATTCTGGTAAACATGTACTTCCCAAACATAGTATTGACTGTCGGCTCCTTTCATCCAGGTAGTCAATACTTTGGTACCTGTCATCTGTGACACAAGTTCATCGAAAGTTGGTAGTGGATAATATTCCCTAACTATAACTTTATTTAAATGATATGGATCTAAACATATTCTTATGCTGTTGTCTGGCTTCTGTACAATAACAAGTGAACTCACCCATGGTGTTGGTTCTGTAACTGACTTGACTATTCCATGCTTTTCCAGTCCTATTAATTCCTTCCTTAGGGGCTCTAATAATTGAACAGGTATTTTCCTTGTTCTTGACACTTGTGGTTGTGCATCCGTCTTTAACACTATGATATACATATAATTTAGTTCCCCAATACCTACAAATAGATCTTTATGTGTATCCAATAACCTATTTACCTCTGTATTACCAGTTGTCCTTTCTCTACTCAAAATTAGTATTGTCATATTTACTGGGTCTTGAACTAGTTCAACTCCCTTATCTAACCCATACAATTCAATAGTTGATAGTCCCAAGACTAATGGTGTGTTCTTTTCTTCACTCATCACTTGGAACTCTACCACCGTTATTCTACCTCCTCTAAAGGTGTATTTACTTTAACACTTTCCTATAACCTGTATTGGTAACCCACTATACTTCTCTAATTTTGTTGTGGATGGTATTATATTTACTCCTAGCCTCTCTCTGTCAGACCTGTTCATAACAATAACTTGGGCTCCTGTATCTAATTTTAGGTTCACAAACTTATCTTTAATTTGTACTTTCTCTACCACGTCAAAATTAGCAAGGTTAGCAACATTAATTTTACCAAGCAAAAATAGGTTTTTACTGAGAACATTATCAGAAACACATTCCTTGTCATATACTGTATCAGTGTTTTGTTCCCCTCTTATACACAAAACTCGTTCATTTTTGTCTCTGTCCCTGGGTGTCCATTTCACCTGGTGGCTTATGAATTTTATACACTTTCTTTACATTACTCTTGCAAAACCTAGCAAAATGTCCTAGTTTTTTACATTTCATACAAGTTTTACTGTAGGCCGAACAAACCTTTCGTTGATGTCTCTTACCACATCTTGTGCACTGTAAGTAGTCTTCATTCTGCGATGTCCTCTGGGTCTGGTGCTGAAGTGAAAATCCTCCCCGTCGAGACTGCATTCCTTGCTGCTATTGCGGATGTTGTTATTGGCCTTCTTTCTTTCTCTCTTGTGACTCCCCTGTTGTCTTCTTTCCTCCGTACCGTCCATTATTCACAGCATGGATACTCACCATCTTGTCACCGTGCATCACAGTCTTCAATTGTGTTCTTGTGAGTTCTGTGTTTTTGCATATCTGGAGACACTTTTCTAATGACAATTCATCAGTATTCAACAACTTTGTCTTAACCTCGTTGTCTAGCAACCCACTGATAATTCTGTCTTTTATCAAACTGTCCTTCATTTCCCCAAACTCACAGCTCTGAGATAATTTCCTGAGCTCCGTCATTTCTATTGACTCACCTTCTCTCTGTGCTCTGGTGAAGAAAATATGCCTTTCCACGCTAACATTTGCTTGAGGGATGCAGTATGTTTCCAGGGCTTGCAATACTTTCTGTGGGTCTTTCTTGTCTTCGGCACTGAGCTCAGAGATGTTCAATATTTCCAACCTCTCTTCGCCAACTACCGTTAACAAAATAGTGGTCTGTACTTCTGGCGACTGTTTTGTACCTCCCGACGCAAACATGTACAACTCGTATTTTTGTTTAAACTTGTGGTAATTTTCTGCAACATTACCTGTAAATAGTAGAGGACCTGGTGGTTTTAAGTTATTCATCGCAGTTTTGTTTGCAGATAATTCTTCACTCGGCCATGTTCCTTTCTTCCAGCCACGCGGTCTCGTATCTCATTGTATTTTCTTCTGCTGCCAATGTTCTTGTCCCGACTGCGGCATGCTATATATCTTGAGATGACTCATAATTTTAGATGCTGACATAACATATCTCTAATATAGATTATGCCACTAGATGCTGGATGGTTCATGATTTAAAACACACAACCACAGTTTCAACACAGCTTTAATCGCCATCTTCTTTACACTCTGCTGCCTCAGTGCAGCTAACTACTACAAATCAACAGTTACGTTACCAAGCACTTCACCCGCTGAAGCAGCCAAGAAAAGTTCATCCCTACCAGGGGAAGATGGCAACTGTTTTGCTGAAAATGAAATTGGAGGGGAAGAGGAACAGATTCAGTGTGAAGCCTCTCTCAGGGATCCAGCGATCAACAAGCTTAATTCAGAAGACAGTGAAGAAGAAGAAGAAGAATTCAGAGGCTTCCCAGCACATGAAGCGGACCGTGCTGAGTATGCCGAAGGGGCAAGGAGATCAAATCGACCACGTAAACAGAAGAAGAATGATCCTGACTTCAATACATACCTTGCTACCGAAGAAAATGAACTTTATACTCCAGAGGAAGCAATGATCAGCCCTCATGCTCTGAAATGGAAAGAAGCCATGTCTGAAGAGCTGTCTTCATTTATAAACAATGAAGCATATGAATGGGTTGATTTTCCACAAGGCAAAACAACATTCAAAACAAAATAGGTGTACAAGTTGAAAAACTCTGGGGGTAAAGATCTAGTCTACAAAGCCAGGCTGGTGGTTAAAGGATGTGGGCGAAAAGCTGGCACTGATTATGTAGAAACTTTTTGTCCAGTAATTAGGTATACATCACTCAGGTATCTTTTTGCATTGGCTGTTAAGGAAGACTTGAAAATGGTGCGAACGGACGTAAAAACGGTGTATCTTCATGGATACTTAGGTGATGAGATTTACGTACAGCCACCAACAGAAGTCGATGACAATCAATCAATAAATTTGGTGCCTCACGAAAGCAATGTATGGATTAAAGCAGAGTGGCAGATGCTGGAACAGACATCTCCATAAAACTCTGACTGCCATGGGTTTGGAAAATCAAAAGCAGAACCATTCATAACTATAGGAGACACAAAAAGGAAACCATCATTGTCCCTATATATGTGGACAATGTCATAATTTTGACCATTGATGAACATGCTGAAAAGAAGGTTCGAAATACCCTGGAGTCTCGGTTTCACATGAAGTATTTAGGTGAAATCAAGAATTCTGTAGGGATGAAAATCACCAGAGACTCCGAGAAGGGGGTGCTTTGGAGTGAACAAACAGGCTACATCGACAGGCTGCTGAAGAAGTTTAGGATGGCAGAATGCAAGCCAGTGTCGATGCCAATGGAAACCAGTTTCAAGCTTAATGGTTCAAGTGAGAGTGATGAGCAGTATGGCAAAACCCTGCCGTATCAGCAGGCCATAGGTAGTCTCTTATATTTGTCCCAAGTTTCCAGGTCTGACCTTAAATTCCGTTAACTGCCTAAGCAAATTCAACAACATTCCTAAAATATCCCACTGGGTGGCTGTGAAGAGAATCTTCAGGTATCTAAAGGGCACCAAGGACCTTAGATTGAAATTCAACAGAAGCTGTGACCTCGCCTTCGAAATCTTCAGCGATACAGACTGGGGGAACAAGATCAACAACAGGCACTCCGTTACAGGAAGCAGCTGTAAATTCATGGGAGGTGCAATATCATGGTCCAGCAAAAAACAGAAGACCGTCGCTTTGAGTACTGTGGAAGCTGAATACATGGCACCCAGCTTCACAGTCCAGGAGGCCTTGTGGTTGGAGACTTTGTCTAGTGAATTACAACCTAGTGTTTGTAAGCCATTCACTATATATTCTGATAGCAAAGGGGCCATGAAACTTGCAAAAAGTGACTTGACAATCCAAACGTCTAAATATATTGATGTTAGGTATAACTTTATTAGGAAACATGTACAGGGCAAAGTAATTTCTCTTCAGTATGTTCTGACGCCGGCTAACAGCAGGCCACGTTAAGACAATGACGGCGCTCACCACTCACGTGACACGTGGGCATGCACATGCCCAACGAAGCCATAACATGAACTTTCCAATAATGGAATATTTATTTGAAATGTAAAATTATGTCTTTTGTTTATTTTCAGGTTTCTCAAGTGTTTAAATGTTTAAGATGTATGCTTGATAATACTGCACAACGTTTGGTTATAAATTCAAAATGTGCGCTGCGCGAAGATTAAGAACATTATTATTCCGGCATGAACGTCGTCATGAAAGACATTTAAAGAATACAGAAAATTCACAATTTAAATCTCAAATATAGATAAATATTCAAATTATTTATGTGCCCTTTATTTAACAATATAAAAGTTTACTCTGCGTGCATAACACTTCCGCTTGTGTAAACCCCATAGGCAGACATGGTAGGCCTGCACCTTTTATTCTAAACTACCTTATTCAAGTGTTCTGTGAAGTTACAACCCGAAGGTAGGGCGGGATTTTATTGCATCTCAGTACTAACTCCTTACGCCTACTAGGAGGGAAAATCATGCAAGGAGATATGAATCGCGGCAAAGAGAGATTGGGCAGCCATGGCATGCACTTAGGGGCCATGACTATCTCCCTAGGTGTACTTAGATCTAGTCTTAACTATGAAAAGCAAGGGAAAAAACCATCAAGAGAGACGTAAAAACCCTTGCGACAGAGAAGTAAAAATTTCAAAAAATTATTCATGCAATAAATTTAATTTAATAGAATCCTATAGGAGACAGTGATTGGAAAACACTCTTAGTTAATAGAGTTGGAAAGACTCGTAGAGAGGGGGCGGTAGCTTTGTTTATTCTTAACTTGATGCCAGCAGCAACCAGAGAGGTTTTTGGGCGCCTCTCTGGTGGGAGAAGTGACGCTATTGGACATCTTCCCCCGATCTCTTCTATGAACCTGAAAACTTAACGACAGAAAGTGAGCTGCCAGTAAATTTCAGCAGAGCTGGCTCTTACTGGTTTTTACTATAACATTAAAAGAGGACAAGGACCTGTGGATGAAAAGACATATAAAGCTAGCCTAATTGACCTATAATAATATCCTAAATATATCCTATAGTAGCATATGTCCTCGGGGACATATGTATCTAGAATGATGCTGCGCTACCTCACAGCAGCCAATCTCCATAGCCATAGGCTGTAACAGAGCATATTTTGGCAGTATGCTGTAATTGCATGGAGCTTCTCAATGAGGAGGGGGGGGGGGGGGGGATAAGTGACATAATTATGCGGAGGTCTCTCACGAATTGAAGCATTGAACCACACAATGCTGCAAACCTCTACCTCTCGGCAGAGACGGCCTTGGAATCAGCTGCTGAGCAGGGCCAATCATACTAGCAACTGGCAGGGATGAAAGGTTAATTCTATGTTAGCCTATAATATCCTAAATAAAAATAATTAAAGTGAAGTCGTATGGTTAGTTAATCTAGGCCGACCTGTCCCTTCGGGGCTGCTCAGGTTAAACTACTGTGTGTAACACGCAGGGCTAAGGGGGCCTGTGGGTTAGAAGCGACTTGGGTTGCTTATAGCTCTGGGTCTCATCGATATCATACTCCGCTATCAGTGGCGATGCGTGCTATAATTTCATGGGCAAGCTACTGTGTGTAGGGGGCAGTAGTGGCATTGATCTCTCCAATAAAGGAGGAGGGTGGTCCGGGGGTCCTCCCCGGGAAAATTAGGATTTCAAGGTTGAAAATGGTGCCATTTAAACATTTTTTGTACCTAAATATAAAATACTCTGCTTGTAAAAATATTAATATTTTTTAACATAAATTTGCTCGAGTGAAAAATATTACAAAGATACCTTAATCAAACTCGGAACCTTGTTCACTCAAAATCAATATTATTTTAATACCCACTGACAGTGAGGTATTTACATACGGAGCAATTTTCATTACTTAATTGTTCGGACCTATCTAGACCAAAATATACTCTATTTTAACTAAATTCTTTAAGAGACAAAACCGAATGTATGTCAACTTCAGAACACTCGTGCTTTGAACAGTATTGCACAGATTGTTAAGGTTGCAATACGTAGTTGCAGTCCACATGTTAACATCCTTTGAAAACAATAAACATGGCCAGCAAAACAGTTTGTTTAGGCTGTTACATCCACCTAACCACAAGTGTTTCTGATAAACATTTTTTTTGGAAATGACATACAAAATTACCTTTCTTGCATGTTGTCATGATCGTAAGTACAAGTGTTGCCCTACCCTCTTTTATAATGTCACATCTTTCCTGAAAAGTGACAGCACTGCTGGAAAAATGCTTCAATCGTAATCCACATACACCACACTTACATCCACATGTTTCTGTTGCACTCATTCTATCTACTCGGTTCTCAGTCTCGCACTGTAATTTTATAATTTTTATGTAGGGTATACATTGCACACAAATATTTATAACATTCTAAGCACCAAAACTAAATTAGATAAAAACAATATGATTCATGTTGTGTGCATGAACTTGCCCACGCATTGATCTAGTTACTGTAAGCTATACCACGCCAACTGCCTGCGGGTAGGCCAGCTTCGGCAAGGAAGACTGCCTCTCCCCGGGCAGTCTTCCTACCCTTCCTCCCATCCGGCGGACGGAAACCATTGCCATCACCTACCTGCTGAAAGCATTACTTACAGCGCTTCCAAACATCTTGGTTTTGCTAGACGATTGTTTTTTTATAATGTACAGTATTGATTCCCGATTAATATGTGTACATCAGTGAAAAGTTACCTTAAAGTAAATATAAGTTAGAATTCAATATTTATTTTAAATATAACATTTTCAACAAACTGTCTGGGCAAGTACTGCTTGCCTTACTTGCCCTAAGGAGACGCCACTGTCCCTGATGACAGCACTGAGAGGATTGGCATGTTCCTCAAGGGACGGATAAAAGGTTTGGGCTTGCTTGGAGAATTAAATCTTGCAGCAGTTCTTGTTTAAGTTCTGCGTGCATGTTTCTGATGGGAATGTACCGTGGTGCACGAGAAGCCAATTTGAGGCATTTATTCTGCACCACTTGTAAAGAATTTAAGTGAGTGGGAGCACAGTAAGCCCACGCAGGGGCTGCATATGTGATAATGGATCTAACCAATGATTTGTACAATTGTATCCCATTTTTCTGTGACAAACTGTAAATACGATTTAATATTGGATACAAGGCAGACAGGCGGGCATAAGCAAGATTACACTTTGTCTCCACATGGCATCGCCATGTCAGCTTACTATCAATGATTAGGCCAAGGTACTTAACCTCTTCCTTGAAGGGACTATTTTCTCTGAAAAGAGTTAATTGTAAATTTGGGGGAATGTTTTGGTGGCGTGTGAAGACTACTGCTTCACTCTTGCCTACATTTATCTTAATTCGCCACAGGCAAAAATAATTTTTGAACTCACTGAGTTGTGCCTGGAGACTCTGAATTGCAAGTGCAGCTTTACGGGAGTGCGTGTAGATGACTGTGTCATTGGCATAGACACCCATAGTAATAAATCGATTTTGGGGAGGGAGGGCATGGTATGCCATGAGTATAAATATTGTATAGCACTGGTCCCAGGATGCTGCCCTGGAGGACGCCAGTCCTAATGTATTTATTGGTAAATAGCGTTCCTTCAATGGAAAACGAAAAGGAACGTTGATCTAAATATGACGCCCGAAGCTTGATGTAGCAGTCTAGGAATTTAGTATGATATAGCTTATATATTAGTCCTGCGTGGAACACCCTATCACAGGCCTTTTCCACGTCTAAAAATACTGTTACCGGAAACTGGCGACAGTTAAAAGATTTTGTTATGTGTTCCGATACGCGAACAAGTTGATGCACTGTTGAGTGCTTTTTCCTAAAGCCAAATTGCTCATTAAGAAATAAATTATTATCGTGAATATGTTTAATTAAATGGTAAAAAAGTACTCATTCATGTATCTTAGAGAGCATGGATAGCAAACTGATGGGGCAATAATTTTGCAATTGGGAAGGGTCTTTGCCAGGCTTGAGAAATACAATTACTGTGGCACTTTCCCATGAAGCGGGGAAATGGGCAAGATTAAAACTTGCATTAATGCACTCGGCTATAGCCTCAAACATGCTGTCAGTCAGTTTCTTGAAAACTATGGCCTGCAGGGAATCAAACGTTTCATACGTTTAATACTGCGTTTGACCCCCTCAGCATGCGTGGGTTCTGGCTCAGCCACCGTATCCTGAGTGCATAGGCGGGATAATTCATTGGATCAGATATTAGATTGCCAGGCAGTGATTTCAATGTCTATATGATCTCTAAGACTGTTAATCTGGGCTTTGGTTTGTCTAAATCTTGTTTGAGAAAAGAGCCTGTGCAGCCTATTTTTACGTGAGATAAGTTTCCCCGATATGATCAGGAAGCTTATCTGTGTTAATCTACAGTGTCTTTTCCCGGACATACTTATTTACTCCCATCTGAATTAGTTCTGTGATGTGTTCGACAGTAGAGTTCAATTCCTTGGGAGTACTAATAGGAGCTGTGAGATTTATTTCTTCATCTAGATATTCCTTAAAGCCGGGCCAGTTTGCATGCTTATAAGCTTTAATTTTACAAATTGGTGTATTGTCAGTTTCAAGTTCATTGAATGACAAGTGGACAGGATAATGGTCCGAAGCCAACTCATGTAGCACATTAAATTCTAAGGCCATATTAAAACCTTTATTTAGCACAATATCAAGAATATTGGGCCTATTATTAACAATACGAGGGTCAAAAGTAGGTTTGCTAGGGTCGTAAATAGTATAATTATGGTGCTCTTGATGTCTAAACAAGGTATTCCCATTGGCTGTGCACGCGAGACAGACCCAAGCAGAATGTTTTGCATTTAAATCGGCCACAGCGAGTAAAACTGGGTATGCGTTTGTTAATTTGTCTAAATCTGAGCACAAAAGTGTGTGGCCTGGCGGGCGTATACTGAATAAATTGCAATATGTTGATTCCCGAGTTTAATGGTAGCATACACAGCTTTGAGTCTTTGAAGTTGAATTAATTTTGCGGGATTACATACTATTCAATTATACATTAAAATCATGACACCTCCATCATATCTGTCATGATCATTTTGAATGCATGTATAGTTCGGAATTGAGAATCTATGCTGTGGATCTAAATGAGTTTCATTTATTGCAATTATAGGAATCTGATGGCGAGAAATAAAATCTAACAGCTGCTGTTTTTGACTGTGAATGCCGTTTGCATTCCTGTAAATAAGACTACTGACTAAATTAAACCTAAATAGCAGAGCATTTGGCAACTGCGTATTAACAGCCATCAGTGTTGGGGCTGCTCCAGCCAGGGCTCGCCCTTTTTCTTCAACCGATTTGGTTTGGCCGGTCCAAACCATTAGCAATGTGCAGAGTGTCTCCAGCAGTCTGCTAAAGGCGGGTAATTTTTCGTTCAGAGAGCTAGCCCTCGCCTCCTGCAGTAATTTCTGCATATTAAGGGTTTCAGATACTGGAGGCAGCTGGGGTTGTGTCCATCTGGCCTGCTGGGCCAGTTTTAACTGGCTGGCAGAAACCTGCTCCCCCAGTGGGCGTTGAGCTGGGAGGGCGCGACACACTCTTGTCGAGTGTCCAAATCGCTGGCAGTTGCTGCACTGCCCTGGGGTCATTCGGGGCACTGGTACACTTCGACCTTAATCACAAGGATGTAGAGTCCACGAAGTTGATAGATAGATTGTAACTTTTCACTGGCAGGGAATTCTACAATAAAAATATCCAGGGGCTGGCGATTGCGCATTGAGAGTTTTGGCATGATTGCAAGTGGTTTGAAGCCAAGGGAGACGAGTTCTTCGTGAATCCAGGTGCTTGGAATGCTCTTGTCTAGCTCCTTAAGGACTACTTTGAGGGTATCTAAAATGGAAATTGCTTTGTGATAGTCTTCGAAGGAGGCAGGGAGGTAGGAAACTCCCTGTGGAACAACTCTATTTTGAGTTGGAGGGCTTAGCTGTTCTCTGAACAGCTTACAAACGTCGGGGTAAGTGCACTGCTGTGTGTGATATACAGTCAGTGGCCTGAGATTGGCCTCTTTGCCCTGATTTGTTCTGCGCTTGGATTGGCTGGTGCGGAAGTGGGAGCACCCAAATTAGTCAGGCCTTGCTGGCTGGAAGTTCCTCCTGCAGAGGTCGAACTGGCTGCCATTTGGCTGGCTTTTCTCTTCTTAGAGGCAATGTCTTCATCCTTTTTCTCCTATAAATCAGCCATGGTACAGTGTTGGGGGGGGAGGGGGGGCGGTCCCCGAAGGGTCTATCTTCTACACTCTTCAATCTTCTCAAATGGGTGGAAAACTAACTAAAAAACCCTAAAATAAAAATACCTAGTTCTCAATTGGCCTCCACAAACTAATTTCTCTGACCTCTCCCCTTTACCGGAGACAAGGCTAGGGGAAACCAGCAGCTTGGAAATATTTAAGTTACCCTGGCTAGGGGTGTACCTTTAACCTATGCCCTATGAGAGAGCACAGACCTGGTGATGCAGAGAAGCTTGCAATCCCCTTCTAACAAAAATTACACTTTTTCTAATCACATTCAATACAAATTGGGTGCGCTTAAGCGGTTTGCCTGCACTGCACAGCAAACTATCCTTTCCTAAACAAGCAAGGCTGAGCTACTGCAAAGCACATCCAACCTGGACCGAGCACAATGGCAAAATGGTAGGTCTGCACAACCTTTGCCTCTGGGCAGTCTATCGAGGAGAGCTGGCAAGGTAAGACGCTGTCACATACGCACTACAAACTTCTTGCACTGATGTAGATTACAATAGTTTTACATCAGTATACCGATTAACCTTTATTTTGCATACATTTTGCCAGACATTCCCCAGCATTATGCTTCCGCTTAACTTAATCATTTGTGCCCTTATGGCTTTTCCAATGTAAACGAGGAGTAAGAGGAGAAAGATGTCGGAGAGGTCACGTGGCCCACGCAACTTTAAATCAGACGCCATCCGCCAATGTTAAAGACGTTTCAGTGTAATTTCTATTTAATTGCTGCCTGCAATTTTAAGGACTATCTTTTCATTATTTATTTCAGGGCCATATTTTTACGGCCACATCACTTGCAAAAACGTGGTTAACCACCACCAAGTCAATGTCAGATCCATCCATGTGTTTTGACGGTTTATTTGTATAAAATCACGTGCGCCGTAATTTATTTCAGGGTTTTATCTATTGTTTCATTCAGGGTTCCATGTAATTTTCATGAAATTGATACTTTGTACGTGACCACGCGGTCTATTCCAAGATTGATTTTGATTTACCCGCCATCAGGCATACTAAAAGCATATCAATGCCACAATCTGCAAGAGAACATTTTTCCTATAAATAATAATTTGTCTGAACAGAATTTTTAGTTTTTATGTAGAAATATTGAAATTCTATTTGCACTACGTGATCCGCTACGAATGTTACCCAGTGGCATCTGTGCCATCCAAACTTGCTTTCATGCATCTGCGTGTTTATTGCGGCCATCCATGTAGTGTCCCATCTTATTTCATATGTATTTGTGTCATTTATGTAAAGTGTACGGTGATATTATTTCCGTCCTAGCTGGCTATGTGTATAGGCCGTCACCACACTAACCACGTGCAGCATGATGAGCCCCAACGAGACCGCGTTAGTGATGCCAAATAATCAAACGTGTTTGTTAATTTCATAATTCTCTGCACCCTGTCTTCAGGAAAAATTGGCAGTCCACCCTAGCAGCTGTTGACCCCTTTCCTTGGAAGATTGTGTCTTCTGGCACCACAGAGAAGTCAACCACCTAGGAGTGTGCTACAATAATTGCAGGCTGGGGAGCACCCAAACGGAGTTAGCTAGACACGTCCAAGTTTCATAGGGTTAACCTTGGCACAATTTTGTATGGTTGATAGAATAAAAGCAAGTGTCACACTTTTTTAAATCTTTTTTTGTAGTGACAGCAACCTCTCGCCATTTTTCAACAATAAAAGTTTAGTAAAGCTCGGGTGAGACGGACACACAGAACCCACAGCATCCCTGAGAACCCTGAGTCTCAACATGCTGTGACTGGGAAACACTGCTGGCACCCATCTACCGTAAGTTTATTGTGTCATTGTTCATCTCGTGTCTTACCCGATGGCATCAATTGGCGTTCCCAAGTGGGGCCAGTGTGTTCATCCGTGTCGCGTCATCTGCATCAAAATGGCAGACACCACACCTGATCATCCGCGTCTGCAACCACAATATCCGCAATCACAAACATGAACTACTTGGACATGCCAGTCGAACGATGTGTACATTGTGGAAGGTTGAGTGAAGTAAACTTGTTTGCTGAAAATTCATGGCATCAACCGTTTTGCCAATGTACATCCAATACTGCATCAACTGCATCAAAAAAATGCCTGTGCACACGCACCGGAAATGACGGGGCAGAAACTAAGTGGGCGCAGTGCCAGCAGTGCAAACGGGCCTCTCATTTGTGATGCATAGGGCCTGATGAATATGTAACCTTCTGCGATGGTATTATAAACTGTGACGAGTACCGTACAACCAACTGTGCAGAGATCGCGCCACCGAGAACACCAGAGGTGAAACCCACACCTCCATCAGTAGTCGTCATGTACACACCACAGGGCTTAACAGGACCAGACCGTAATGTACTTTTGCCAACTTTTGTAGGACTTGATGTAGAGGATTCAGGAACGCTCCTAGCAATATGCAAAGTAAAACTACACACACACACCGGGTCACCGTGAAGATTGGCAGGAGGTCATGGCGAACAGATTAAGGCGAACAGCTGCCATGTGGTGGAACCTAGTAAGAGACAATCACGTAACATGGAAACACTTCTATGACAGGTTACTGGGATGGTTTGACACAGATGGCGATGCATTTCATGCACAAGCGTGATTATATCACGAACAACAGCGTGAGCGAGAAGGGATCAAAGAGTTCGTCCAGCATGCAAATAAGGTCTTTCCAAACGCCTGAACCCAGGTCAACCAACATGTGGAGTACTAGAAATAATTGTTGCTCTGTCAACACCGGACATTAGACCGTATCTGTGGTGGGCCACAAGGGTGAGTGTAGAGCAGTTTACGCAGGAGGCGTGCCTCTATAAACAGTATGTGCAAGCAGGACCGGCATACTAATCCCCAAGGCAGCAGCACCACACGTCAACACCCATATTGATGCCAGATGTTACAAGGTCACCATCACCATTTATACCCATAAGACACAATCGCGGACAATGGAACTTCCCCCACAACAACCGAGAGAACAATTACAAGAAAATAGGTCGGGAAAATGAGTCGGGAGGTTGACAAAACAGCACCTGCACTAATCTCACAGTCAGGCGGCAGGAATCCGCCTAATGAAGGTGCCACAGTGTTCCAGATCAGTGACAGTACTTGAGGGGAACAGTGTGATAACCGTGATAAGACACTGCTGCTAGTCACAACTTTGTACATAAAGGATTAATACAGGCAATAACGAGAGTGCTGCCATGTCGCATACAGTTTGCCATCACAAATTAACAGGGTGAGGCAAAAAGTGTGATGCATATGACAGTGGGGATACGTGAACTCCGTACAAAGTGTGATGTCTACATTGTGCCGGACCTGTGTGAGGAGATGATATTGGGATTACCGTGGTTGATTAACAACCAAGCCATGATTGAGCCACATCTCGACCGTCTGCATGTGGGGACAGGTGGGAGGTGGCAACTGTATACAGTAGGAGCAACACCGCCGGCGACAACAGCTGCCGTGCGCTCAGTGAGTTCGAGCACGAGGTGCCCGAACAACATCAGCAACATTTGCTGGACCAGTATGCCAGTGTACTCCACACTGATAGGAAGCTGCAGTGCACCGACGTCACCAAGCATGCCATTATCACGATGCACGAGGACCCGGTGTACTCCAAGCCACAAGACTGAAGTATTTTCTTCCGGCGGGTCATCAATCAGCAGGTATGTGAGATGCTCAATGATAATGTGATTGAACCAACACAGAGTCTCTACAATTCAGACATTACGCAAACTCCTAAGAAGGATGGCGAATGGAGGTTTTGTGTAGATTTTTGCCCCCTTAACAAAATCACTGTAAACATGCCACCCCCAGTCATTAACATCAAAGATGCTTTGTCAACATTAGGGCCAGCTACTGTGTTTGCATCACTTGATCTTAAATCAGGGTATTGGCAAGTACCAATCTGCCCACAAGACCGTAAAAAGACTGCCTTTACCACGCCAGACGGGCGTAGATTTCAGTTTGTTGCCTTTCCATTTGGCCTAAAACATGCCCCTGCCACTTTTCAAAACCTCATGGTAAATGTGTTAGATGGTTACACAGGAGACTTTGTGATGGCTTACCTTCATGATGTACTTGTATGGTCAAAAAGTTGGGAAGAACACCTACACTACCTGACCCTTGTGTTCGAGAGGCTCAAATATAACAAACTCACATGTAAGGTTGACAAGTGTAATTTGGGGATGACTAGGATGGAGTTCTTCGGACACTAATTAACTGTAACAGGGAATGGACATGAACTGGAGCAACAGAATGTATAAGAAATACAAAACAAACCCACATCCATATCACGCAAACAGGTTCGGAAATTTTTTGGCTTAATAAACTGGTTAAGAGAATTCATTCCAAATTTTTCCGTGATAACTGCACCAATGAATGAATTGCTACATGAAAAACAAAAATTTGTATGGACACCTCAAGTTGATTAAGCATTTAAAGAAATTAAACTTGCTTTCCAAAATTGTCAGCCGTTAGCCAGGTTTAACCCGGAGTTACCTGTTGTCATGCAGACAGATGCGAGTCAAGATGGCATCGGGGCACTGTTATACTAGGTGGGAGCCAGGTGGGAGAACATGGGGAGAAGCGTATTATTAACTACCACAGTGCCAAGTTTGGCGAGGCAGAACACAAGTACCATGTGAACGAGCAAGAGTATTTAGCAATTTTGCACGTGCTGAGAAAGACAGTTCACGTTGAAAATGGATAACCACTATCTAGTTTAGTTGGAAGGCATGCATAACGGGAAAAGTAAACTCATCCGCTGGGCCTTACTGCTCCAGGAGTTCGATTTCAAGGTAGAACACGTGGCAGGGAAAACCTACGAGCTCGCTGATGCACTGTCCAGAAACCCCTGTCCGAACTTAATGGTAAAGGATAACGCTGAGTGGGAAGAGGTGCTACCACCTTGCTGCACCACAGAGATAACAGACACGCCAGCTTTTGTTTTGCAGAACATTGTCGCCACACCCCCTGGTAAATTTGTTTCATTAAATGTCTGTGACATAATAATAGATGTACACACCGCGCAAAAGAATATTCCCAAAATGCTGTGCAACGCTGACAACACTATACCACAAGGTACTCAGAACATTGGAGAGTGGTGGACCAGGAAATTCAAACCAAATCCCCCTGTAATTACACGAGATGGGGAATGTACGTGCACAAGGAAACACGGAAACTTGTACTCAGATAAGCACATGATAGTTTAGAGCATGGACACCCAGGTTCGGAACAAACACAAAGGAATGTGCAAAAGTATTTTCATTGGCCAGGAGTTCAAGGGGATGTACGTAAGCATGTGCAGAGTTGTGTCACGTGCAACACCCGGAAGCCACGGAGAACATATGGTGATGCTCCACAACAACCAAGACTGCCAACTGAGACGTTCAAAACCATAGCACTTGATATCATGGGCCCGTACCTCAGCACCAAAAGCGGTAAAAGGTTTCTCATTGTCACCACGGATTTGTTTACCAAATGGACACGGTTGTACAGGTCATGCAAACAGAATTTTTTCCAAGATGAGGGCATCCCGAGTACCTACTGACCGATAATGGTACACAGTTCATAGGGAGAAAGTGGAGAGATTACTGCACCAGATGGGGGACTGAACACCGTACCATCCCGGCCTACCACACCAGGGCCAATCCAACCGAACGCCATAACCAGGATGTAAAAATTCAGTTACGCATCAGGTTAGAAGAAGACCATACCAGATGGACAGAGTTTATTAAGGATGTCCTATCTTTTTTGAGAAACAGGGTAAATGCAGTAACCGGGAAAGCACCCGCCAAAATGGTACAGGGTTGCGAACTGCGTGCACCTGGAGAACCCTGCAAAAACCAGCCAATACCTCCTGAGGGGATTGTCGCGCATCAAATGCAAATTCATGAAGAGGCAAGGGCGAACCAAGAAAGTTATTACAATGTTTGGGTACCAGAAAGTAGGAGGCCACCGCCAGAGTTAGTACCCAGTATGTATGTATACGTAAAGGAAAACCCGTTATCGGCGGGAGTGAAGAACCGTTGTGCCGGACTCGCACCCAAATGGATTGGGCCGGTCAGAGTAATGGCCAAGATGGGAAATTCCATGTTTCTGGTGAAGCTGGGTCCGAGACGAGTCACAAAACGTCACCACAATGACCCGCGTATAGCCCGCACACTTGCAGGGAAGAGGGGCAAGGAATAGCCGGAAGGCACAGTACCGCAGCAAGCGCGACGTTGCGTACCAGGTAGTACAAGTGATGACAGGAGTAGCACGTAGCAGAGCATCAACACCAGTCCCGCGAACAAGCTCTCGGGGAATGTAAACAATAGCAGTGAGAACACTACATCATTTAGGGGCTTCGTGCCATCAGAGCACTCCATACCAAACAGGGAGGGAGAATACGATGAAGTGTACCTCATAAGTGAACGAAGACAGTAGTACTGAAACACCATTTCAGGGCTTTCCTGTGGAGGAAAGTAGTAGCAGTACACATCAAAGCAGTTTCACGGGTTTCACACATGTAAATGAAAGAAGTGGTAATAACAGTGTATACGTAAACCACAACATAACCAGCTCCACTGACCTAAGTTTTAAGGGGTTTCCCTAAAGCAACAATCTCAATGGTTGTAACCAAAGGGAAAATATCAATCAGAATACCACAATTGTCAATTTAACACCTTTCAAACCTTTTGCGGTCCCCCACAGGGGATAGCCTAATAGGGCAAGGAAGTTTCAAAGGATTTGGGGGAAGTAGTAGGGCAGTGAGTGTGACGTCACATGTCAACAAGCAACAGCACAGCTCTCGCAAGAGGGGCAGCGAGTCACCACTATGCCCCCACAACATGATTCCAGCCTACATCCCCACCCCCTCCACATGCCGTAGAATCAGGAGACTCCCAGGGCCATGCTGCTTATGTCCTCAACCGGTGGTCCTGGTTCATAGCCGGGCGAAGTTGAGTTGCTTGCACCGTCTTCGCCTTCGAGGAAGGGGTCATTTGACGCAGGCTAACAGACAGCCGCGCTAAGACAATGACAGCGCTCACCACGCTGTCTATTCCAAGATTGATTTTCCCGCCATTAGACGTGCTAAAAGCCTATCAATGCCACAATCTGCAAGAGAACATTTTTCCTATCAATAATAACAATTTGTCTGAACAGAATTTGCAGTTTTTACGGAGAAATATTGAAATTCTATCTGCACGTGATCCGCTACAATCTTATCCAGCAGCATCTGCACCATTTAAACTTGCTTTTACGGCATCCACGCCATTTAAACTGGCTTTTATGTAACTGCGTGTTTATTGTGACCATCCATGTCATGCCCCATCTTATTTCACGTGTATTTGTGTCATTTAAGTCAAGTGTACGGTGATATTATTTCTGTCCTAGCTGGTTACATGTATAGGCCATCACCACACTAACCACGTGCGGCAAGACGAGCACCGAGTCCGCATTAGTGATGCCAAATAATCTCACATGTTTGTTCATTTCATAATTCTCTGCACCCTGTCTTCAGGAAAAATCGGCAGTCCACCCTAGTGGCCGTCGACCCCTTTCCTTGTGAAGATTGTATCTTCTATCACCACAGAGAAGTCATCCATCTAGGAGTGCGTTAGAATAATTGCGGGCTGGGGAGTACCCGAACGGAGTTAGCTAGACACGTCCGAGTTTCATAGGGTTAATCTTGGCACAATTTTGTATGGTAGACAGAATAAAAGCAAGTATCACAGTGCTTAACGTCTTTTGTGTAGTGACAGCAACCTCTCGCCATTTTTCAGTGATAAAAGTTTAGTAAAGATGTTTAGGAATGAAAAGTGTTTTGTAGGTATGCTCAGGAGAGACGGACACACAGAACCCACAGCATCTCTGAGAACCCTGAGTCCCAACATGCGGTGACTGGGAAACACCACTGCCGCCCATGAGTTTATTGTGTCACCGTTCGTCTCATGTCTCACCCAATGGTGTCAGTTCCCAGTGAAGAAATGATGTCAGACATACTGACAAAGCCTTTATGTAAAGAGACTATTTTGTCAAAATGCTAGGACTTAAATGATACGTTTTTTTTTAATTTTAAAAAAGAAAACAATGTTCTGTAGAGATGATCACGATTATTGTGTGTAGGGCTAATTTTTTTAATCAGTAGTGTAATAATTGTGGTTGTAATTACGTTTGAATTGTATAGTGATAGTTAAAGGGGAAGTGTTGGAGAGTGAATTATCATGGGAGTAATTGTGGTCACACTGCCTGTTTTTTTAGTGTGTGTTTTCTCGCGACTATGCAATGGTGTGCTCGTATGTGGAATAAAGAGTAGCTGATAAATATGTTTTATTCAACTGTGCAAACAATACATTCAAGGGCAGGAAGTGTAAAGCAATGACAGCAATGGAGATAAGATAGCTTTCATACAACAATAGTGTATCTATCATGCTTCTGCACTGCAATGGACTGTTAACCTACTAATTGCCTGGAACAGCAAGAAGGCATGCTCCGGTCTAATAAGCTGATGTTACAGAATATACATAACAGAATAAGGAAAAATGAAGTAGCTGCAATGGGACAAAAAAAAAAAACAGATTTTTTTTTTTAAGTGATGTGTTGTTTCTAGTAAATTATGTTTACTGTACCTTTAGAGTTCTTTTAACTTACGTTAATTAGAATAATAAGCTTAGAATTTCAAAAATTGTTGGTTGGTAAGTACATAATTTGAATTTTATGTAATAATTTCTTAGAACTGGAATATGTCATTTCTGTTAAATAAGATTTTGTGCTGTATAGGTAAAGTTATACTGTATAAAGCACTATTAATTTTATTAGTGAAATTATGTACATGTAAAAAAATTTACAAGAAAATATAATCAAAAATAATTTTATGGCTAATTGATCAGCTATCCATGACACATGATTAGTATGTTACATAGCAGCAAGATAGAGGAAGATTTAGTGTCATGGTGTGGTCACCAGTAGCCAGGGCTGGCAGGCGACATGCGAGAGTGCAGGATGGCGCGACCTCGGCGAGCCAACCCGTCTGTTATGAAAACACCCCCACCAGGGAAAGGTATTGAGGCCACAGTCGCTCCAATATAAGCCTGAGGCGATGATGGCTCACGGTCATCTTGGATGCAGCCACCAGATGGACGACTCCAAGAGAGGACCACCAGATCCGTGGTCCCACTTCGACTCCCGACTGCTTCCACTGTCGAGGGGGTCTACCCGTAGACGTCAACGCTAATTAACAGGGTAAATATACTTCCAGTAGGGCACCCTAGGTCGTGAAGTATTAGGGATATTCACAGTGGTAATTTGGACTCCATCCGAGTCAAAGAGCACCTAAATAGTTAACGTTTGCCATACTGAGTTTGATACTGATAATACCTGCTCATTGTAGTAACGCCTTCAAGCGATCATTGTACGAAGTTGATATAGTTATTCCAGTTTGTAAAGTAATGCCAATAGGCGATCTTTGTAAGAGTTGTGACTGATGTTGAGAGTTGAATAAAGGTAGTATTTTGTATATTGGAGTGCTCTATCTATCTAGCTACTACCATCCTCCATATTAATGTGTGACCTGATCCCCTCAGGATGGGCCCCAGCAATGTGCTGAATTCTTGAGTCATATTTCATTCTCACATTTCAAAATGTGTCAGCTCATGAATGATGAGGGGGACAAGAGGAGACAACTACTATGGCCAGGACAGTAAGCAATAAGAGGTGAAGGAAGACAGAAATTAGTGCCACCGCTACTAAACAAAGACTGGAAACTTAACAGAGGGTGGTTGTGGGATTAATGGGTGTTTGCCTGTGTTTGCGCAACAATGTGTGTAGCTGCCAGTTCTCACTGTCATTCCTATATATGTAGACTACATTTTATGCTGCTATATACCAGCATTTGAAGTTTCAAACACCGAAACAATAATGTTATAAAAATGAAAGGATTTACTAAGTGTACTGTCATGGTGTTATAGGGTAGTGTACAGCTGGTCAGGGGGCAGGCCTGCAGAGAGGCAACTATATTAGGTGGAGTGCATGATGGGACAGTGTGTGCAATATGGCGGCTATGAACGGTACCAGAGTAAAAACTATATGGTGTCAGGTGTAAAATAATGACGTATATTACATACTTTGCAATGCAAATGACGGACACATGCGATTGTTTCATTGTTCAGATTCTATTCACTGTGCAATAACCGAGATAAGTGCATGCATAGATTGTGATCCGATTATCGAAAGTGTGGGTAAACCACGGGTGCGTGAATACAATCATGGCAGGCGTGGCACAGTTTCTGATTGTGCCACCAGACAATTTTGTGCTCCACACACCATCTGAGTAGCCCAAGTGGCTCAAGAGATTCAAATGATTCCAAATTGCGGCCAACTTGCAAAGTAAACAACAAGAAGCGCAAGTTAATATGTTGTTGTACTGCATGGGACCAGAGGAAGATAAAATGATGGAAACCTTCGCCATAAAAAAGAATAGGCGGAAAGCTATGATGTGGTGAAAGGCAGATTTGATAAGTTCTCTTTAGTATAAAAAGACGTCTACGAACACGCCAAATTCTTTAAGTAGATGCAGCAGGGCAGTGAACCTGCTGACGTGTTCATAAATGACGTGTGCAAACTTGCTGAAACATGTGACTTGCAGGGCTTATAGGATGAGCTTGTCACCACAGTGTTAGTTATTAGAGTAGCTGACGATAAGCTATCTGAACTATTGCAAATAGACAGTACATTGACCACAGAACAAGCAGTTGCATGAATACGACACGCAGAAAATGTGCGACAGCAGCAAACAGGCAATAAGGCAGCCGGAGATATGTGCATGGAACAGTGAGCAACCACAAGTCTCCTCAGAAGCCGACTGGAGTATCTCAGTCGCAATACTACCAGGAAAACACGTCATATACGTCAACACAACACAGAAGCACCTACAACCAGGTGCCCCAAATGTGGTGTCAGCCCATCAAATCAGCAATTTCAGTGTCTCACTAATAAGGTAAAGAGTTACAAATGTACGAAACAAGGACACTATGCAAGATGTTGTAAAAACGTTGGCGTTCACGAGCTCGATGCGACAGAAGCAAATGGAACTGGGGGGGTAGGTATTATTATATGGGTGAGATTGAGGCCTTGGAAATTAGTTCAGATCCATGGTTTTTATATGTGCATGTGAGAAGCTTGCTGGTAAAATTCAAAGTCAGTACAGGTGCAGATGTAACTGTAATTAGAAAGTAACTAAACGACAGTTTGGGAATGGTGCTGAAACAAACTGACAAAAAACTGTTTGGTGCAGGCTGTTGTCAGGCAGTAGATGTCATGGGCATGGCACAAGCATGCTTGTCTATCCAGAAGCAGTGTAGCGATCAAAAGATCTTTGTTGTAGCAGGTTAGCACGCACCACTGTTAGGCAGACCAGCCCTAAGAGATTTTAACCAGACGTATTCACTGGATTGGGAAAACTTAAGGAAGAATATAAGATAGTGATGGAAAAGGACAGCAAGCCATATGCAATTTCTGCACCGCGGAGAGCGGCACTGCTACTTTGAGACATTGTTTGAAGCAAGCTAAACAGAATGGTACAAGATAGTGTGATCTCACCGATCAGTTCACAGACAGAATGGTGTGCTCCAATTGTGGTTGTGCCTAAAAAGGAGGAAGCTGTAAGAATCTGTATTGATGAGACAAAATTAAACAGATATGTATGCAGAGAACGTCTCCAAATATCATACGTAGATGAGTCACTGTCGCAACTTGGGGAAGCCAAAGTATTCACAAAACTAGATGCTTCTAAAGGGTTTTGGCAGGTCCCCTTGGACAAAAATACTGCAACCCTAACCACCTTCCTCACTCCATTTGAATGGTTTTATTTCAACCGCTTACCCTGCGGGATAAATTCCAAGCCAGAACATTATCAATGAAGGATACAGGAGATACTGGAAGGGATGGTAGGGATAGTAGACCAAGCAGATAACATCCTTATTTATGGGGCAACACCGGAAGAACATTATACAAGGGTAGAGGTAGAATTGAGAAAGATGAAAGAAAAGGGATTCACACTCAACAAAAATAAGTGTCAAGTTTCGAGTGTCAACAGTTAAGTTCTTAGGACATGTGATAGGCAAAGGAAAGGTACAACCTGATTTAGAAAAACCAGGGCTGTAAAGGATATGCCAGAAACTACAAATGTACTGGAACTGCGACAATTTCTGGGTATGGCAAACTACCTGATGAAATTCATTCCACATTTGTTGAGCGAGACACAGCCACTGAGGGCATTGCTCAACAAAGGTAATGAATGGGTCTGGGGCGAGGCACAGAAGGAGGCAATGCAGTCTATAAAGAAGAGCTTACACAGCAACCTACCCTGGTACTCTATAGAAGAGGTGCTGAGATAAGACTATTAGCAGATGCATCGTTGTACGGCTTCAGAGCAGTCCTAGAGCAATGACAAGAGGATAGCAAATGGACACCAGTCATTTATGCATCCAGGAGTTTAAGCGAAAGAGAAACGAGATATACACAAACAGAAAAAGTAGCTCTGGCACTTACCTGGGCTTGCGAGAAATTTCCTGAGTATATCATGGGCACAAATGTAAAAATTCTGACAGATCATAAACAACTATTGACATTGTTAAGTTCCAAACCTGTGGCAGATCTGATAGCAAGATTACAGAGGTTGTGAATGCAGATGACATGATTTAGATACATGATCCAACATGTGCCAGACGCACTATTGCGAGCACCAACAGAGAGACGACTGGAAGAGGGTCAAGATGTTCTTTCGGAAGAACTACACATACACAATGTACTTGGAGAAACACCGTTCTCAAACATGCGTCTTTCATAAATCAGGGACATACAGGAAAGAATCCAGAAAGCCACAAATTAAAAAACAGTATCTTGAAAGGCTTTCATAAAAATTCTCCATATTGGTTTGTGAGGGGAAAAATTACATACAATGAGGGCTTAATCATGAAACGCAACAGAATTTATGTTCCACTGGAACTCTGGCCAGAAATGCTTCAATGTATCCTCAAAGGAAACATGGGGATCGTTTAAGGGCAGTCGCCATACAAGTGAGTCTGTGTGGTGGCCCAATATCTCGAACGAGGTAAAGAGAACGGTAGAAAATTGTACAGTGTGTCTAGAGCAGCGAAAACAATGAGCAGAAACATTGAAGTTCACACCGCTGCCTAGTGGACCATGGTTAATGTTTGGCATGAACTTAGTGGAACTGATGAAGAAACACTTCCTGGTTGTACAAGACTATTACTCTCGGTTCCTAGAAGTGCTCGGCCAAGACACGATTTTGTGGGACACAGTCATAGCACGACTAAAGAGCATTTTTTGCCAGACATGGGATACCCCAAACAGTTAGGATGGATGGAGGAACCCAGTTTACTTCCTATGACTACAAGCAGTTTGCAAAAAATTATGGCTTCCATACAGAAACGTCCAGTCCATGTTTTCCGCAGTCCAATGGGGAAGCTGAAAAGGCAGTGGACATTGCAAAATGCATCCTCTCCTGATCTGAAGACCCAAATCTTGGTCTCCTCTCATATAGAAGCACACCACTCTAATCTGGCTTCTCTCCAGCAGAATTACTTTTTTGGAGGAAATTGCGGAATACACTGCCAATGAGACATGCATAACTGGCACCGTCATGGGATGAGGGAGCTTTGGCACAGTTCAGGAGTAGGGATGAAGCAGTAAAATACAGGAACAAAAGGAACCATGATGATAGGAAAGGAATCAGGGACCTACCCCCCACTCCAAGTGGGTAACAAAGTGTGGATCTCAGGCATGAGACGTTATGGGCAAGTTCAAAATATATCCACTGCACCAAGATCATACATTGTGTCTACAGAAAAAGGGCAGATACATAGAAACAGATGCCAGCTGATAGAATTTAATGCAGGAAACAGTTTGTAGGGATCCCCCTTCCTCCTATCCCTTTACCGGTGTACTATAACAGCAATATGAATGCTGCTAATCAGTTAATGTACGTAAGAGTTGTCACCATAGCAGGTGGATTCACTCAGGGGGTGCATAGCATTTAAGGTCTGACTAGTAAACCAAAATTCCTTTAAACACAAAATTTTTTTATTGTTACCATTAAATACACATTTGCGGATAAGATGGATAACATAAAACTGAATACGACTAAGCATCGCCTCTTCCAACAAGTACACACGGAGTTACAAATTACTATAAATTACATGAGTCTAGATGAATCTTCCCAACCTTGCCAGAGATATTTAACGCTTAGGTTGACTGGGTAATGGAGACTCGAGAGATATTATTACGCTACACGGAATTATGCTCTCCATATAAGCAGTCTGTAGGATGACCCAGAGTTCCGCTAGGCCTTGATTATAGTGATGCCCTCTTCTTCATGGTCGGCTCCGACAATCATCACACTAATTGACTTCTTGCACAGCAGTGAGAGTCTGGGGGGGTTATGTCGCGCTAGTATTTATAGTCCTCAGGTAGTGTGTCATGCAGAACGTGCTCGCTCCAAATGCTAAAACCCATAGTACCTTAAGTGGTTTGTGTGCTGCACCTAGCTGGCCGCTACAAGTTGGAACAGCAGGAAGGGCATAATAACATCAGGGAAGGAAACCAACCCTGGACAGGTCAGAAGAGAGAAGTTGCTGATGCTACCCAGTCCAGTACAAGACTCTATCTGTAGCGACTCCCAAGCAGAAGACAGACACCCGAGATCACCAGAACCAGCTGCAGATTCCCCATTTTGGGGCTTCACAGAGAGTGCACAGGGCCCGGCAGAAGACCCTCCATTCCTAGGCTTCCCAACAGAAGACACCAGCAACCCAGGAACTAACAGAATACAGTCGAGTGGCACAACAAGGAGTGGGAGGTAGTGAGGAAACCCCAGAAATATATATAAAGAAAAGACAGAGTACGGGAGGTGTAGTGTCATGGTGTTATAGGGTAGTGTACAGCTGGTCGGGTGGCAGGCCTGAAGAAAGGTAACTATTAGGTGGAGTGCATGATGGGACAGTGTGTGCAAGATGGCGGCTATGAGCGGTACCAGAGTAAACAATACACTAAGCATGCTGATTACCCATGTCATTCATCCCCTTGATTACCAATTACCTTGGAAAATAGGGATTTTTTGTGTTTGTAAAATATTACTTCTCATGAGCTCATGAGCAGGTGGTTGAAGAAAACCCTGCTTCCTAATGGCATGTAAATACATGCTCATTTCTTAAATAAGTTAAAGTACTATAGTTTGCCACTCTGTAAGGGTTATTAACACTTTTGTTCATTGCAAAACTTGTAACAGAGTGTTTGCAAAATCTACAGCTTTTACCTACTGTTTTCCTCAAAGTGCTTTGGCGTACAGTCATCCCATTGGCAACTCATCTGAATGTGAATTCAAGTAATGACCCTTTACTTTTATAGCAAGATAAAAGTACGATAAATGATAAATATCTAAAGACAACTCCAAAGATTTTGTACAAAAGTTTAGCAGCTAAAATTGATTCTGAAACACCTCTTTTAGCCATTTCCACATCAAAAATAATCCTTGGAGTTGATATAAAAACTTGAAACTTTTTGTTGACAACAAAATGTTTCTTAGATGCTTTTTGTGTTTAGACAATTAGTAAATACCATTTTGTTAATTTTTTCTCATAGCATAATCTTCATTGCAAACATTAGACTCATCATCATTCATACCTGTACAATCAGGTTTAAGGTAAGGGTGAAGCATTTAAAATGTTCCCAGCCTAAATTACTTGTAACTGTGGTACTCTTGGAGTACACCGTTTTCAACTGCCTATAAGTAAACATAGAAAAATTTTCCTTGAGTGCATGAAGTGGAATTCCTGTCAGCACACACAACATGTAAGTACTGGTCAGTAGCTTCAGGCATGGTGGGAATTTGTAGTGCAACTTTATAAATAAGAGGGATACTATGCTCGTACAGGAAATTTATGTCTGCTAGAGAATAATAGATTCCAGCATGGGTTCTGTAGGTGGCAGGCACCGGACAGCTGAGAAGAGTAAACAGAGCACAGCTGTGACCCTGGCTGCTCTATAGACAAGGCGGGCGGGAAGAGCGCCCTACTCGTCGTTGTGGCGTGGCCATCGATACGGGTCGCCATGGCAACGACTGGTGCGTGCACAGGGCATGCTCTTTCCGCGCACTGCTGTCAACAGCTTCTGGCAATGGGAACAGCACATTCAGGCTGCTGTAGGCACCCTCCCCCAGGAATGGGGTTGGCAGTAATGTTCCCCATCTCCACGACCCCTGGTCATTTCGCGGTTACTGACAGATAGGAATGCCGGAAGGGCGCTTCGCCTCGCACTATCTGATTCCTGCTGTGTTGACCACGTGTTGAGTCCAGGCATTGTCAGCACGTTCCAGTTGCAGTAAGACCACGCCACCTAGCGACGACGTTGTGAACAGCACCTATTGTGTTCTCACAACACATTTGCATGAATTGTTCGCATTAGTCAACCGTTGTTTACGTCTTGGCAAATATGACTTACTCCATGACACATTGATACAATCAAATTGTTAGCCACACATACTGTAACATAGTTTATAACACGTATTACCCAGTGTACAAGGAAAAGAAAATAATTTACAGTCAGTGTGACACTGGCTTAGTGGGTAGAGGCAACTTTGGTATGTCTAGTACATACTGTATCGAACTTGGAGGGGTGGGGGGGAGGCTGTTTCATTTGTTTCTATATGTATAGTAGATTCTCATAGTATGTCAGATACTCTATACGGTCCTCGGTATCGGTGTGCGAGAGCTTTCTGCCTGCCCCTATTTCAAACCCAACATAATCATTAACTTGTAACGTTTTTCCCATGGGAACGGTCGAATTGAGCTTTCTGCTGACCTTGCGCCTGAAGTGGGTTAACTTTAGCCGTCTCATGGGCTTCCAATAATTTCTGACACCAGTCATACCCCCGCTGGGAATGTTGTCCTCCTACAACTTGGGCTGGTAGGACAGCTTCTACTCTGTGCAGTAAGTAAAATGGGGTAAACTTAGTTGTGCTATTAGTACTGGTGTTATAGTTGAAAAAAATAAAGTCTGTGTATAAATCCTAGTTAGCTTTATCAGTGTTGTGCAGGCAGTGAGTTCTTCACTGGTTATGCGATTGGAAGCTTCTACAAGCCTGTTACATCTCTGGTTATAGGCTGTGGTCATTAATTTCTTTATTCCTAGAGCTTTTAGGAGGTTACTAATCAATTAATTTTGAAAACTTGTGCCCTTATCAGTTAAAATTTGCTCAGGGCAGCCAAATTGTAGAACGACCTGTTTGGTGAAATCCACACATGTGGTGGCGTCTATCGAGGTGACAGCCTTTGTAACAATATACTGAGTAGAATACTCTGTTATAAAAAGAATATATTTATTTTTACGCACAGTGGTAAGGGGCCCTTTCATATCTAAGGCCCAAGTTCTGAAAAATAGCTGTGGCGGTATACGCGTCATCTGACCCATCGGTTTGGAATTAATAGCCTTAGCTTTTTGACAAATAGGACATGACATCACATATTATTTATATTGACGGTCATACTATCCCTGTAGTATGACTGCTTAATTTTGGTGAGGGTTTTGAGGGTGCCGAAGTGACCTCCCCCGAATATTGCATCATGATGGGCCTGAATAATTTCATTGGTATATACTTGCGGAACAAGAATTAACTTGGAGGGACACTGAGGCGTATTAATTTTTAAAAATATTTCACCATTCGCCGTAATCTCATATCGTCGGCTTAATCAACAGTACTTAATGTCGGCCTGATCTGGATTAAGTAATTCTAACTTAAGTTGTTTGCTGTGAGGGCCACTGTCATATTCTTCAAGAAGTGGTGAAGTCTTAACAGTAATGGGGTATAAATGAAAGATGGAATCATAATCAATTTTTATTTATTCCTGGTCATGTGTGCAGACAGGTAAAAAATGTGACGTATCTGATTTATTAACAATAAGTATCTTACACTTGAATACAGGATAAACACATGTATTCTGTAACTGACAAGTACTGTTTTCCTTAATTACCTGGATATTAACTTGATATATGGTTGTGATAATTTGGCAGATTACGTGCATAGGAAAGATGTGTTCATTCGCTAACGCTTGGGCTATACTATTTCTATCCTGAGACTGGTACTGTGATTTCAAATAATTTTAATATCATCCCAATGACTTTTGTGTATTTAAAAACAGTATTCCTAATTTTGTTAGCTTTGTTGGTGTCTTGTAAGATGGCTTCCGCGAATGCTTTGTACAGTAATGTGCAAGTCATAATTTCTTTCTTAACTGTGTAATTATTTTTGTTGACAATTACTCTCTGTGTGCATGTGCATATGTGTGTGTGCATGTGGTATGTGTGTGTGCGTGCATGCGTGCATATGTGCGTGTGTGCGTTTGAGTGTTGGTAACAATTCTGCTTAAGGCATTGGGTAGGGTATTCAGTTTACCTTTTATGATATGTGCCTCAAAATGGTACTCACTGAGTGCTATTGCCAATTTTTGTATTCTAATATTATGCTCAGCCATAGAGCGCAGATATCGTAAACTGGCGTGATCTGTCTCAATCCTAAATTGACTACCATATAAATATTGGCAGAAATGGTTACAAAGGTACCTAATAGACCCAAGTTCTCTCTCCGTAGTATTCCAGCGCAACTCCTAAACTGATAGCTTTTTTGATGCAAAAGCAATTATGTTGTGCTGGTTAGTGTACGGGTCTTCCTGTAGAAGTACTCCGCCAACAGCATCACGCTAGTATGATGATGTCCTCGTTAAACTTGCACAGAACAGGTGCCTGTAAAATAGCTCTTTTTAAATTAAGGAACACCTGTTGATGAACTTCATCCCATTTATAGGTTATACCATTCTTTGTCAAATCGATTACCGGCTGCACAATGATAGCATCATTCATGATGTACCTCCGCAGGTATTATTTCATGCCAACGAATGTAAAGAGTTGTTTAAAATTGGTAGGAGGTGCCATGTTTTCTATAGCATAGACTTTTTCAGGGTTCATAGAAATTCCATTAGGGTTAATTATAAGACCTAACACTTTTGTCTGTTCAGCAAAGGTGCATTTTTTTGGGTTGACTTTCACAAATAAACATTTTTAGCCGATGTAAAATCTTATTTATATTGGACATATGTTCCTCGAACGTATTCCCTAGGATGAAAATATCATCAATATAGGCAATTGCTACTGTCCAACGTGACAGTCCTATTAGCGTATTGATGAACATATGGAAGTACTGGGGGGAGGTACTTAACTCCATTGGCATTCTTTTGTACTCGAACAACCCCACACCATCAATTATAAACGCCAATTTGTATTGATCTTGCTTCCTAACTGGTATACTACAGAACCCTGGAAATAAATCCAAACTGGTTATGTATTGTGAATTTTGAAGAACATTAAAAATATCCTCAGTACAAGGCAACGGGTACTGAACCCTAGTCAAATATTGGTCCAGTTTACAGAAGTCTGTGAGAAAACATAGCCCGCCATTTTTTTTTTCGAAATGACCAAGCTCGGCGCAGAAGAGGGAGAATACGCCTCCTCAATATTATCAGCCTTTATTATGACATTTATTTGTACTAGAAGTTTGTCACGGATCTTAGCGCTAATTCTATAAGGCCTAGTTACAATAGGTTTGTCAGTAGTTAAGTCTAACTTTTTTTCAAAGTTGCGTTCATCAGACAATTCTACATTGGTGTTAACAAACCTGCCATGGTATATGTCAATAATGTTAGAGATGGCCTGTGTCTGTGCAGCAGATAACGTTTTATTTATATGTCACAGTTGTTATTGGTCAGCTTCAAAAGTATCTAAAACTTTACAATAATTCTTGATAGAGTTATTACCTTCATTCTATGGAAGACTTGAATACAGTGGTATTTCCATTATTTTCTGCGCTTCGAGAGAATGAATGAACAAAATATTGTATTTTAAGATGGGAACAATATCAAATGTCTTTATAAAGTCAACACCCAAAATTAAAACTTATTTAAGACCTTCAACGACTAAAAATTTTTGCGGGTAGCTGCACCCAAGATTACTCAAGTTAATGTTAGTTTCAAATTTTGGAGGAGCTATACTGACGTCGCTCCAACTAAATAAATTTCTTCAAGAGGGTAAAGGTGTTGGTTAGATATCATGGTACTGGTTAAGCTGATATGTGATCATCTGGAATCTACCAATGCAATAAAAGTTTGCCTTTAATTGTAACGAGGACGTATGGTGTCACAGTCCGCAGTCCTACATGCTGACAAGTAAATTTAGGTGAGGTGTGCACTTGTTTTTGTGTACCTGATCGAGGCGTGGCCCGCTCCTTTTATTTTTCAAAGTTGTGTCATCATCACGGGCCTCGCTCCTCGTGTTCAGAAAACAAGTGGTATTATCAGACATCTGATTTTGCAGAGTGCGCTCTACAAAAACAGTTTTCTGCGTCAGGCCAAATTTGTTTCTGAAATGGCAAAATCGGTCCCTAATGTCTGTTGCAAATTCGAATTTCTAGTGGGGAAACAGACTGCATCTCTAAAACTAACATAATAAAGTGGTCCCAGTTCATAAAAATGCACAATTTGTGTGTAAAGCACACACCATTATTGCTTGGCTGGGTCTGATCTCTAACAAAGTCACGGTGGTAGGCTGCAGCAGTCATGGAGTAAACATAACCGCTAGCCGCTCCCTTCTACTTCCTCCTTGCTCCCTTCCTCCTGCCAGCCTGTCCTCCCTCCACATGCCATGATCACACCACTCTGTTCCCTTTCTCCCTCTGCATGCCTTTCTTCCTCCCCTCTGCAAACTCCTTTCTCTTTGCTCTCTCCTTATTCTCTGCTCCCTCCCTACCACCAGGTCACACCCAAATCCCTCTCCTCTCTTACTCACTCCAGCAGTGTAGCCATGCCCACAACCCTCTACTCCCTTCTGCCGCCCTCCTTCCGTCTACCAATCCCCACTCTTGTTCTTACTCCCTTCCTCACCTTCTCTCTCTTTCATCTCTTTTTCTTTTTCCTCTGCCACCCCATTATTCAGCATCAGCATTCTCCCCCTCTTGCTCCTAACACCCCTATCACCTGTAGTCACATCTGCCTCAACAGGCAGCCAAATTTTCTTTGTCCTGCTCTCCCTCCCTCCACCTTCACGTTGCGTCATGGCACTAGCTGTCTCATCTTTTCGCTAATTTTGTCCCTTTACTAACCCTTGACAAAACTGTATACTAGATGTGAAAACTCTCACACAATCGATCTCACCCCAATTTGGCTTGCATTTGGTATCATTATTTTTTTTTCAGAGGGTTCAAAATTTATGAGTCAGCTTGCATCCTGTGTTGGCTTACATTCATTTAAATGTGGTAGTACTTAATATGTAGTTTCTCAGTTAGTCTGTGTTTAAATTGTATCAAGTACTGTCATTCCTGGTTAGCTGGTTGTGTGCTTTGCTTTAAGGGGTCGGCTACCAACTGGTGATTGTGAAGGGCCCGGAGTGCAGTGTGGACGAGGTGACAAGCGTGCTTCGAAGGCACATTCCGTCTGTAGAGGTGAACCAGAATATAGCCTCTGAGCTGTTGTACCTACTAGAGGAGGACAGTTCTTCGTGTTTTGAGCCCATGTTAAAGGAACTGGAGGATAACAAAGACCGTCTGAAGATAGACAGCTTTGGGGTGTCCCTCACTAGCATGGAGGAGGTGTTCATCAAGTGAGGATAGCTTATTACCTTCATAATACATAATACCGTATCTACCCGAAATGAAGACGAGCCAGAATCTAAGACGACCTCTTCCTAAAAAAATGTTTTTGAGGGAAAAATATTTAAAACTGAATTCAAGACTACCCCTGTGAAATGCTGAAGAAATTATTTAGGTTGAAAGTATTTTTGCATGAATTTATGACAAACCCTTCAAGAAGTAATGCTATTATATGTTAATATGATTTATTTTATTTACTTGAAAAAAATGCTAATCACATTGAAATAAGTGTGTCTAACCTGGCTGTATGGTAGCAGCATCTTTCTTACACTGTAAAACTTTTGTTATGTATTCGTCAATTGAGCCTTTTGGCTTCCCAGCAAAGCACTTCCTCTTTACAGCTGTGGCCAGGCAGGCAAAATCAGATAAGGGGACCCTTGTCAAAGTTGACATGTACAGTCTCAGCACTACAAAAATATGTACAACCATAGAACACATGGTATTTAAGCATTGAAAGCCTTTGTCAAAATCCTCTGTCTAATGGCATGCCAATTTTGGAGGGCTAACTGCTACCCGAGTAAAAAATTATGAATAAAAGCTAGTAGTAATTTTGTGCATGTAACACAAACTTAAATACTGAACTAGCAGTGTCACACATTTATGGTATTTGTGCCTTGGTTTTGAATTGCGGATGACACTGAATTGTTGACGACCCCTTATTTTTTCTATCCCTTTTCTGTCAAAAAACCGCGTGGTCATTTCGGGTAAATACGGTATGTTAACTACTATGTTTTTAACGGCCTGATTATACACCAGCCGTTTTCCTGCTGTTGTATGAGGCCGTGTTCTGATGCCTGCACAAATGCAGTTAAGAATAATAAAGAACATTTCTTTTGTTTTTGCTTGGGGTGGAAATTTTTTCAATGAGGTTTTCTGCTGCTTGCAATGCTTGCAGTAAATATTTGTTTAGGTTCTTTGAAATGAAACGACTTACGTACAAGATGAGTAAAATTAATTTTTTTTTCAAACGTTTAGTGAAAGAAAAAAAGTTAATAGCAGGTGGTTATCCTGTGTCTGCAAGCATACCACAAAGTATGCTTAAATGCAGCAGAAATTGCAACTGTTTGTGGACGGAGTTTTCAATGTTATGAATGCAGCCATCACGACAAACAAGCAAACACTTCAATGGTGAACAATAATCTGTTGCGGCCAACTGCACCATTCACACCATGAGTGCCATCCCCAGTGCCACATTTGCCACAGCACGGTGAACAAGATGCATTGCACGCATTGGAACGCATCATGGCAGCTGTAGCACACCTGCCCAATGCATGGATTGGAATGTCTTGGCTCAGTGCACCGCAGCTCTCTGCCACGCCCACCATGGTGGGAGTGAACACTGTGCCACGTGGCCAGCTGGGCAGATCAATATCGGCCGCCGCACCGTGGAAGTGCATGCCTGAGTGTAACAGCGGACTAACTCACATGGGTGAGTAGAAATGTGACTATGACGCAAGAAATTTCCATGTGTTCGGTCCCCGCGGACCACAAGTCCTCACCTGTAAACCAACGCCATTTACCCCACCACCCACCGTGTGTGAAACAACCATGTGTCATACCACAAGTGCGAAGTGTGGACCGTAATAGAACTGTAAAATTAATATGCAGTTCTTGCACAAAGCATGCGCAACGTGTGTAATTACCATTGCACAAATGCAAAAATGCAGGTCACGAAACAACAGTAGAAAAAGGATGCGCAAACAGTTGCGCGTGTTCATTAGCCGCATTGCCGTGGCAATTTATGAGCTGGACCTATATATATATATATATATATATATATATTGCCCATGCAACTGCACGGAACCAACATGTAAGGGTCCACGTGTAAAGTTTAAGTGAGTGTGCAGACCACCGAGACCAAGCAGAGCGTAAGCATGTAAAATTTTTGCAAGTGTAAATTTTGTGGTGTCCAAATGTAAACATTGTGACATTCTTCCCAGCAAGACTTTTAGAAGCATGGCAGTGTAACTCATTTCAAGATTCATTCATGCCTGTTTGTTTTTGTTTTGCAATTGGCGGTGCACATGTCGTCAGTCATGTGTTTGTTGACGTTCAGCCCACTCATTCATCTGTCACGCAGCAGGATGGGGGCGGTGAGTCACATCCTCCCTTCCTTCCTCTCGTGATACCACAATGCAGTTTCTACATGGTGTGAAGGGTAGGGAAGCACTTCACCCACCCTTATCTGCTCAGGGCATCGGGTCCGATCCCACGTCACTCATCGTGCTGAAATGTCACAACGCCGTGAGCGGAAATTGCCACACCACCCAGACAGTAACACATCCTTTGTATTATCACTTCATCCAAAGGCAAGTCAGAATCGGAGTACATCGGGGAGCATCAAGGGCCACCATGGTGACATCACTCTATCACATGGTACTGTCATTAAACACAGTCGCATGATGCACCCCAATGACCTACCTAGGCAACCTTTATGTCAAGCTCCCACCAGTGGCAGGAGAAGAAACAGAAGCTGCAGTGCCTTCCGTAGTAGAGTCTCTAGCAGATACGCAACTCCACGACGAGGAAAGAGAAGCACCCATGGTGAGCCTGGACAGCGAAGACTCCGACAAGCAGACCCCGGGGGGTACTGAGGTGGATGTGACAGCAGCACCTTGGAACAGCACACTACCAGCTGGGGCAGAAAGCCCTGCAGCGCCCGGCACACCAGCTCCTTGCAGGGAACTTCCAATGGCCGACAAAGGTGTTGTCGATGGCGCAGTGCCAGCGAGTGCCCCCGTACCAACACCAGTGTACATACAGATGCCAGCACTTCTGGTAGCACACCCACCTGCCATTGCCATGACACCCGATATTGCGACGTCACAACACCCGAGATCATAGCTACCCAACCATCACCCACATCACGTAACAACCCAGGTCCCTCTGCCACCATGTAGACAGTGTCAGGACGATCCACGAGTCTGAGCACCACTGGCGACGAACTAGACATCTCCGGCAGGAAAGCAGCAAGAATGCCATCCCTGGCTAGGGGGTCACAATCAGCTGACAGTCAACCCCTGGTTCCTGCCTGCCTGGGTCGCACCCAGCGACAGCATGGGAAACACGCATTGGACAGTGAAAAAGAAGCAAGTTGTGATGATGGAGTAAGCAGCAGTGAGTCGGCCGACTCATTCTGCCCTCGCCGAACATGCCAGCGGAGACAGTCGCCACCAGCATGCAGCACGTTCAGGAGCACTCTAGAGCCCTGCACAACAACAAGTCATCAGCAACAGACGGCACAGTTCACTACAGCCACATGTGGCTCTGAGAGAGTGCCCTTACATGCTGAGACAAAGGAAGCAGGCAAGACAGCATACCTACTGCAGGTAACAGCACTCGGCCAGCAAATGATCTCCAGAAGGAGAGGTGTCAGACGTGCGCGCGTGTCCCTCGCCTCCTAAAACAGTTTTCCCAGCCAAGCACCGAGTCCAGCACAGCTAGCAAGTCACTCTACATACGTGTGGATGCATGTGCTACGTGATCCACCCATGCACTTAGTGCAACAAGTGTAGCGAGTGCAAAGATTTGGAGTAGAGAATGCTCATGCACTTCAGTGTAGGGTGGTGCACATCAGTGTCAGCCAGGGTATGCAAATAGTCCTAACAGGCAGAAGGGCTTAATGGCAGATGCTGTAGAAACACTTAATAATGTAATAGTATAACAGGATGCCTTGAAATAAAGCCTGGCATGCAGAGCTGTGTTTAAAGGTTATATTGCAATGTGTTGTTTCACTTTATGTTTTTCATTCCCATTTCGTTCCACCGCAGTGTTCGTGTTTCGTTATCTCACGTTTAAAGCAAAAGTAAATTTGTATATTCAGCATTTAGCAGGCAAGCAAGTGTTTCTGTATTATAAATGTTGTTTGCAAGGTTCCAAGAAAGTAGTGCCCGCTTGGGACCCTCACCCCACCAAGGCCCGTTAGGCGCCAAGCTGGACAAAAGCAGTAGCTTCTGATAGCTCATGGGGGAAAGGCTGCATTTGTGTGCGCTACGGTAGCAAACATCTTTGTAACAATCACTTCATTGCAATAGTTAGTAATTTAATTGAAACTGCTTTGTAACTGTCACCGGAGACGCCTGCCCCTCTCCCCGGTGGTTTGCATTGCCCCGGGGAGATTAATTTGCACTTAACAATTGTCTGGCCCTAGGCCATTTTGCAGTGTAGCCTTACCGTCGGGCTGTGTCTGGTACAAATGTCTGTTGTTCTAAATGTGGAATGTTAATAAAGCTACGGAATACATGTATTAACAGTGACACTGCGTATTATTTACATGTTTAACCACAAGGTTTTTCAGGGCACGGGCCCTTAGAATACCCATTATAGTGCAATGTCTTATCAAGTATTTATTAATCATGTCAAATGACTATGTGTAATTGTTGCATAACTGCAATTTTCAAGGCTTGTGGTCAGACGATAGGCCACTGGTTAGTAACCGTTAAATATTACGTTGCTACAGTTACTGCATATAACCCAGCTTAAGAGGTTACCCAGCATAATCAGTATAAAATAATTTGCAACATTGTTAATGAGGGGAGAATTATTTCAAACTGGAAGGTTGGGTCCTAGGTGAACAGCCCGCGGGCTGGAGATCTACAAAGTCTGCTCTACCAGAAATCACAGCATCACCAGCACCTCGATGATGCCTTGCGCCTACCAGGTAAATAATCAGAATACCATCCTCACCTACAACCACACCGCCTCTCCAATGTGCCATCACGGCTTAACGAAACCTCCACATGGTGTCATAGAGTGATTGATGTGTATGCCTAAAATAAAAGTGAAGATAACATCAGACTTTTTATGTGCCTAAATATTTTAACCTTGAATTTTTGTGTTCCTTTTAAACAAAATAATATTTTCAGCAGAAGGTATTTATACAATACAAATAAAGTGTGACACTTGAAGCATTTCACTTTTTGAAGCCTGAACTAAGACATGGTCCATGTGGTTTTGTTTGCGCTAGGTTAAGGGTGCTGGACCAAGATTACAGGTTACTGTTGAAATACTGGGGCCTTGGATTATGCGGAGTAGGTCAAGTTGGCATCCGGCTTGGCACAAAGCCTGATATTATGAGCACACCTTACTCCCTTGCCCACCTGACTTGTAACCTGTTTCTCAAACTGCACAGGTGGTTGGGTACCACTGAAGCTGGTGTCTTAATGCTGCGGTTGACTGCTGGAATGCTGGGTTCTGCACTAGGCATGCTGGCTGCTTGTCGACGTGTGGTGCAAGAAGGAAATACACCTCTTGAATAAAAACACACAGGTAGGGAACAATACGTATTTATTATATATTAATGCTGGCTGCTTGTCGACGTGTGGTGCAAGAAAGAAATACACCTCTTGAATAAAAACACACAGGTAGGGAACAATACGTATTTATTATATATTAATAAACAAGGTGGCACATACTTTCTCCTACCAAGCAAAACGTGGATGAAAGAAACCCATGATAAAATCAAAGGAGGAGACCTGCTCCTAATCTAACTTGGTATAGAATGACTTTGACGGCTATAAAAACCACTCAGTCGCAGCTACTCTAACTCAGGATGTGTCGAAGAGACTTTACGAAAGTAAAGGTGGTTGTCGAATCAGGAGAAACAGCAATGGAGAGTGTGGTAGTGGTGTCTGCAGGCTTACTATTGAAGAGCTGGTGGTAGATGCTGCAGAACCTTCAGAGCTGGTGGTAGCCATTGACGGCAACCTCTGGGGCTGCTGCTGGCTGGTAGTAGAAGCCACTGGAACTCCTGGTGGCTGTTGAGAGAAGCCTCTGGAGCTTCTGGTTGTTGGTGGTGGCAGCCTCTGCCTCTAGAATTCTTGGAGAGGGCCATGAGGGCCTAATTTTCAGTAGAGAGTCCCAGCACACAAAGTGTTGAAGCGAACTACTGGAAAAGATAACATTCGTATTCAGCCACACACTGCTTTTTAGTGTGCTCGGCCTGCCCATGCTCGAGCTGGAGTGGGGGCTGTGACATCCCTCTGTGACGTCTGCCCGAAGCGAGCAGGGTTGGAGAATCTACCCTCTGCATTCGGCTATATGGCCTTGGGCGCTTGGTGGCGCTCTGCCATCTTCGGACAGCTTTGCTGGAGTGGCAACACTCTGTCTACCCGGTGCATTGGGGAGGCCAAGTGTTACTGCGGCAGCTTGGAAACATTGTTTATTTGATGTGCTTTAATTGCCACTAATCTGGGAGCGATCCTGTATGCACTCATGAATAATGTCTTGGGTTTGACCCTTCCTCGGGTTACGTAGAACTCTGTGAGTAGTGAGGTAAAGTCGTTCTGGAACCAGTAGAAAATACCATGTGTCTGAAACTGTCCCTCCACGGGAAACAATCCTGTAGCTATCAATGGTTCCTTCTTGATTTGGAAAAAACACGTTAGCATGAGTCATAGTTGTTTGGTATAACTGAATAAGCGGCACGCGTAACACTGTTTTTGGACAGAACTATCATGATGCTAAGAAAAACGCACTTGTTATTTATACTGATAATATTATTAATATTATAGGGTGATTGATGTCTTTAGATAGAGTGAAACAAAACTCATTAAATATATGCTTGATATGAAAGCCAGTTTGACAACAGACTTTTTGTGTGCATAAATATTTTTGTTATCTTTGTCGCACTCATAAAAATGTGTAGCCATGACCAACCCAAACCAAAAACTGACATTTTAAATACAGTTGTTCAGATACCATGTTTTCCGATACAATACCTATACCCTGATACCATTGCTGATACCCCGATGACAATGCCCTTTGTACTGGATTTTTGTATTCCTGTAAATATTGTTTAAATCACAATTCCATACAAATATAATATTTTCCAACTTAATTTCTCCCTTACAAAACGTTAGTGACAGAAAATTTGTATTATGTGGCAAAGTTTACGAAATTTGATGCACAATTTCTATTGCACAGTTTATAACGTGACTTGAGAAAGAAAAACCATGGTAACATGTTACACAAAATGGCATCTAACAATGTGCACATGTAGCACGGCGGCGGGCTTGCAAACTACGTAAGATATTTTTTAAAGAAAATGGCATCTAATAAGGTAGACTTGTAGCATGGCGGCCGGCGTGCCTATGTAAGGTATCATTCACACAATGGCATCTATTAATGTGCACTGTGGTGCGGCAGCAGACATACAAACTAAATATATCTTTCTCCTGTTTTGCAGAGAAATTATTTTCTCATGTAGGACTTACATGGCCAAGCTCCAACATGTTTACATTTTACTAGTGCAGGATGAAGGTTATGTCTTTATGAACGTGAGTGAACAAATTATTGAATAAGTGAAAAGCTATAAAATTTTTTTTCAAAAATATGCAGCTTATACATGTCGAAATACAGAAATTTTTGTGTATAAACAAGGTCATAACCTGATTTCACTGTCTATAACCGATTCTAATGTATTGGCATGATACCATACCCTATAGCGATATATTAAAATTGGTGAGGTATTGGAACAACTCTAATTTTTAACCAAAAACCGAAGCAAACTAAAAATGTGATAACTGATCAGCTCTAGAGATTATAATAAAATAACGTGTGCAGTAGAAATAAAAATAAAAAGTGTGGAAAAGTACAATATTATCATACGTCACAACAGATTCCATTTTGCTACACTAGCCATTTTGCAACAATATTCTGGAGACATATGGACAGTCACAAAATTGAGGGTGTATTATACTTATACACCTAAGGACATAAATTTAAGCCACTGAGAAGTTTCCTGTTAAAAGAAAGCTATGTGATGTATGTTTATAAATTTAAGACACATGCAAGTTGTTGCCCTTAAATTCTCCAGTCATAACTGATTCTGTTTCTTTAGTACTGTATGAACAATCATGCCCACAAGTGATCTACTGAATGTATAATTTCAAAATACAGTAGAACCATATTACAACATTTATAAAGGAACCCATGAAATGTCTACTAGGTACTTTATAAAGAGAAAAACTTTATAACAGGGTAGTTTTCTACAGAAAAAGTTATTTTGGCCCAAGAAAAGGAATCTTACTAAAGAGGAAAATGTTATAAATGTGAGGTGTTATAACAGGATTTTACTGTAAATATGCATCAAATATGGAAATATAATACCGTATTAACCCGAAAGGAAGACAAGGCTTTTTGACAGAAAAGGAATAAAAAGTACGGGGTTGTTAACAATTCAGGATAGCCTTCAATTCGAAACTTAGGCACAAATACCATGAATGTGCGACACTGCTAGTTCAGTATTTAAGTTTGTGTTACATGCACAAAATTACTACTAGCTTTTATTCATAATTTTTTACTCGGGTAGCAGTTAGCCCTCCAAAATTGGCATGCCATTAGACAGAGGATTTTGACAAAGGCTTTCAATGCTTAAATACCATGTGTTCTATGGTTGTACATATTTTTGTAGTGCTGAGACTGTACATGTCAACTTTGACAAGGGTCCCCTTATCTGATTTTGCCTGCCTGGCCACAGCTGTAAAGAGGAAGTGCTTTGCTGGGAAGCCAAAAGGCTCAATTGACGAATACATAACAAAAGTTTTACAGTGTAAGAAAGATGCTGCTACCATACAGCCAGGTTAGACACACTTATTTCAATGTGATTAGCATTTTTTTCAAGTAAATAAAATAAATCATATTAACATATAATAGCATTACTTCTTGAAGGGTTTGTCATAAATTCATGCAAAAATACTTTCAACCTAAATAATTTCTTCAGCATTTCACAGGGGTAGTCTTGAATTCAGTTTTAAATATTTTTCCCTCAAAAACATTTTTTTAGGAAGAGGTCGTCTTAGATTCTGGCTCGTCTTCATTTCGGGTAGATACGGTATTATGTATTATGAAGGTAATAAGCTATCCTCACTTGATGAACACCTCCTCCATGCTAGTGAGGGACACCCCAAAGCTGTCTATCTTCAGACGGTCTTTGTTATCCTCCAGTTCCTTTAACATGGGCTCAAAACACGAAGAACTGTCCTCCTCTAGTAGGTACAACAGCTCAGAGGCTATATTCTGGTTCACCTCTACAGACGGAATGTGCCTTCGAAGCACGCTTGTCACCTCGTCCACACTGCACTCCGGGCCCTTCACAATCACCAGTTGGTAGCCGACCCCTTAAAGCAAAGCACACAACCAGCTAACCAGGAATGACAGTACTTGATACAATTTAAACACAGACTAACTGAGAAACTACATATTAAGTACTACCACATTTAAATGAATGTAAGCCAACACAGGATGCAAGCTGACTCATAAATTTTGAACCCTCTGAAAAAAAAATAATGATACCAAATGCAAGCCAAATTGGGGTGAGATCGATTGTGTGAGAGTTTTCACATCTAGTATACAGTTTTGTCAAGGGTTAGTAAAGGGACAAAATTAGCGAAAAGATGAGACAGCTAGTGCCATGACGCAACGTGAAGGTGGAGGGAGGGAGAGCAGGACAAAGAAAATTTGGCTGCCTGTTGAGGCAGATGTGACTACAGGTGATAGGGGTGTTAGGAGCAAGAGGGGGAGAATGCTGATGCTGAATAATGGGGTGGCAGAGGAAAAAGAAAAAGAGATGAAAGAGAGAGAAGGTGAGGAAGGGAGTAAGAACAAGAGTGGGGATTGGTAGACGGAAGGAGGGCGGCAGAAGGGAGTAGAGGGTTGTGGGCATGGCTACACTGCTGGAGTGAGTAAGAGAGGAGATGGATTTGGGTGTGACCTGGTGGTAGGGAGGGAGCAGAGAATAAGGAGAGAGCAAAGAGAAAGGAGTTTGCAGAGGGGAGGAAGAAAGGCATGCAGAGGGAGAAAGGGAACAGAGTGGTGTGATCATGGCATGTGGAGGGAGGACAGGCTGGCAGGAGGAAGGGAGCAAGGAGGAAGTAGAAGGGAGCAGCTAGCGGTTATGTTTACTCCATGACTGCTGCAGCCTACCACCACAACTTTGTTAGAGGTCAGACCCAGCCAAGCAATAAGGGGATGCGCTTTACACACAAATTGTGCATTTTTATGAACTGGGACCACTTTATTATGTTAGTATTAGAGATGTAACAATACTGATAAATATACACTGTCCATTTTATCAGCATGTTTCATATATACTTGGTCAGAACTTTATGTAATATTGGCTGTTCCAATTATAAGCTGAGGCGTGATTGTTGAAGATTCAAATTGATTAAAAAAAAAGGCTTACAATGCTGTTAAAAAGGATACAGTCAACACCCTATTTATTGTTATTCAGGGGACTGCCAAAAAATTTCCATCCACGTGGAAGTTCAGTAGATGAGAGTTTTGATCTGTACATCAATAAAATTCAACTTCTGACCTTTTTACACTTCATTTTGAGTATAATGAGAGCTGTACATAATCTAATAAGTTAAGCTACAAAACACAATAAAAATGGGAAATTAAAAAAAAGTATTAATGTATTATTTTTACTGGAAACAATACTTTAAACAACATAACACCTAAACTCGTTTAAATAAAGAATATAACATCTCAAAATACTATATATTATTGATAGTAATCCAACACCAAATGCAAGCAGACATAAAACTTTCAAACCCTCTATTAATGAAAATAATATGACACCAAATGTAAGGCAAATTTTGAATGTCCTGCACGCACTCAATCAGCTGAGAGCATGTAAAGTTATCGATTGGGCAGTGTGTTCACTGTGGTGGGTGGTGAAGATGAAGTGGCGGGAGGGTTACCCCTGCATGCGCTACATGTTGCCTACACCTTGCGCGTGTGGAAAATGTGTCTTCTAAAGTAATTCAGTTTAGTTCACTCCAAAAAAATCTCGTAATTTTCAGACAGAAATGAATAAATAAGGCAATTATAGTTAATTTCTTTACTGTCTTTAATAATTAATCATTTAAAACCATATCCTCTGATTTTCACTGTTGCGTGTTACACTGCATTCGGGCTCCGTGCTTACCCATTATTAGATGGCAAATGGTGTCGAATAGGTCCGTATATTTCATAAGTTTATTCAAAAGACGTGTGTCTACTGAAATTAATTAATGTAAATCCTCAGATTTCCTCGAGGAAGTTACTGAAAATGAACTTTACACTCAATATTCAAACAATTTTTGGCAACAGGGGAGGTAATGTATATGCTTCTGGGCATATAATTATATTTGCAAAGATGCTGTCCATTGAGTTACATTAATATTCCGTTTTAAAAACATATTGATTTTACCCCAGATACAATGAAAGGCCAACTTTAGAGAACAAAAAGATCTCTAATCACAAAAAAAAAATCAGCTTTGTAAATAATAATTCTTAGTTAAAATGTATTGCATAAAATTTTCAGTCAAAACCATTTGCTTTGAAATACAAGTGATGATAGGTGCAACTATTTTGAGCAACAGATAATCTTAATAAAATTTCTAAGTTCTCCAGTAGCACTCTATTTGCACTACGGCCAGCCTGTGGAGGCATATGCGCGTGGCTGAGAGAGAGAGAGAGAGAGATAGAGGATGTACTTTTTCTTTTCTAGACAACATCTTCCCCTCTCTAAGGCATGTATGGGGTTGGAAGGAAGGTGCATGGCTGAGAGAGACAGAAAGAGGGGTTAGAGAGAGGACGCTAGGTCACCACGCTGGTTGCTAGGTAACCACTTCCTCTCTCAACTTATTTATTCATTTCTGTCTCAAAACTTAAATTTTTTTTTGCAGTGAAATATAACTAACTACTTTAAAAGACAGACATTTGCCTCGTGCGCTAGGTGTCAGCAACATGTAGCAGTGTGGAGTGGCAATACTCCCGCTGTTCCCCCCTTCCCGATTTCTTCATAAGCTACCGTGAACACACTGCCCGATTGATAAATTTTCCACGCTCTCTCGTCTGAACGAGTGCATCCCGGACATTCAAAATTTTACTTTGATTCGGTGTCATATTATTTTCAATTTTATTAGGGTTTGAAAGTTTTAAGTCAGCTTACATTAGGTGTTGGATTACAATCAATTATAAAAATATTTTGAGGCATTGATTTTCTTTATTTAAACGAGTTTGGGTGAAATACTTTTTAATGTATTATATACAATAATAGTAATACAGTAATACTTTTTCTAAAATTCCCATTTTTATTGTGTTTACTAGCTTAACTTTGTTGACAGAAGATGTACAGCTCTTATTATACTCAAAATGAACTCTAATACAGTCAGAAGTTGTATTTTATTGATGTACATGTCAGAACCCTCATTTACTGAAATCCTGCAGGTATGGAAATGTTTTGACAGTCCCCTGAAAAACGATAGATTGGAAGTCGACTGTATGTGGAGGGAGACTTTATGACTAGTTTCTAGAAGCAGGAAAAAATTACCTTACCACAGAAATCAAAATAACTATCAACTCTAAAGTTCATAATTTGTGTTTGTGTTTAAACTATAGCCTTATGATATGTTGAAGGGTGATTTGTTGAAATGTGAGTTCTAAGCTCATTTTGTCATCCGTTTTAATTTTGTTTTAACCCTTTGAAAAAGAAAAGATGTAACATGTGGATGTTGGTATGTTGAGGTTGGCAGCATTGTAAGTGAGAAGTCGCTTGCAAGTTGTATGTAACAAGATGTGTGGAGACTTTTAAGGAATAAATGTAAAATGACTGCTACTATTTAAAACAAGCTACGAAACAGGTAGCCCACCAAACACAGTACAAAATGGAAATAACTTTCAATATATCAGGGATATAGTCAGTGTCAAGTCACAAGAATGTAACATTTAGGTACATGGAAAGGAATTCTGGGAAAAAAATCAGCACAAGAGAGACTGAGAACAGTAAGTTTTAACTGAAGAGAGTTAGATTATCAGCAGAAGAAAAGAAATATACCTAGCATCTACAAAGGCCAGACAAGGCACTAATGAGAAATACCTAATGACTCCACGCAATGGTGGCAAAATGTCTTCTTGCAAGGAGACAACTTTATAACATAACCTTGTATTTCACAAAGCATCATGTCACACAAGTATATACCAGTATTTTACTGTAGCATAATTTAAGAAAATATCTTAGGTACCCAGTAATGCTTAATCTAATCAAACAACTAAATAAATATAAATAAATAATAATTCTCAAAATTGTTGTCTTGTGGGGGAACATAATTATTGTGGAGAACAAACCTGTTTTTCTCAAATTTTTTGTCTTCTCACAAATATTTTTACATCTAACTTATTATTGTAATTCATTATGGTCTCTCTCTCTCTCTCTCTCTCTCTCTCTCCCTCCTCTCTCTCTCTCTCTCTCTCTCTCTCTCTCTCTCTCTCTCTCTCTCTCTCTCTCTCTCTCTCTCTCTCTCTCTCTCTCTCTCTCTCTCTCTCTCTCTCTCTCTCTCTCCTCTCTCTCTCTCTCTCTCTCTCTCTCTCTCTCTCCCCCCCCCTCCCCCAAAAGTTCTACTGTACAGTACAAACTACAATAAATCATAAAAATTCAAGGCTTTGTGGAATTAGAACCGTTAGAATATTAGAACCAAATTGACATAGTTGACACTGCAGTCGCCATATCAGGACAGCAGCAGTGATTGAACTCTAAAGCAGATAATATTAATATTATAATATATTATTATATTATATTATTAATATTAAATTATTAATATTAATATTATAATATTAATGTTATCTGCTATCGAGTTCTATTACTGCTGCTGTCCTAACATGGTGACTGCAGTATCAGCTGAAATATCAATGTTGTTATAATATTTTGATGGTTCTAATTCCACAAAGCCTTAAATTTTAACGATTTATTGTAGTTTCTACTGTACAGTAGAACATTTGGAAAAAAACTGAGAAAACCCATAATGAATTACAATAATAAGTTAGATGTGAAAATATTTGTGAGAAGACAAAAATTGGAGAAGCAAAGTTTTGTGCTCTACAACTTCCGGCGTGAACGTGAACGCCGTCATAAAGAGACACTTAAATTGACATCAAAAATTCACAGGAAAATTATAAAAATTTAAAACAATATTTAATTTATTTGTGCCACTTTTATTTCAATAATAAAACATTTTAATCGGCATGCATAGCACTTCCACTTATGTGAACCCCATAGGCGGCCATGGTAGGTCCGTGCGACACATGCCTCTAGACAGTCTGTTGAGGAGAGATGGCGAGGTAAGACACTGTCACGTATGCACTACAATCTTTTGTTCATTGATGTAGATTTCAATAGCACTTTTGGTATACCGATTAACCCATGCTTGCATACTATTCGCGAGATATTTCCCCAGCATTATGCTTCCTCTTAACTAATTTATTTTGAACTTGTGGTATTTTCGACTTAATCTAGGAGAGAGGAGAAAGATGTCGGAGAGGTCATGTGACCTGCACAACTTGAATTTCTGTATAATTTCTGCGTGCAATTTTAAGGGCTTTGTTTTCATGTATGTATTTGAGGGTATTTTCCATGTTTCAATATTTTACGGCAACATCACGTATAACCCCATGGCTAACAGATGCCAAGTATTTGTATATGCCATCATTGCGTTTGGAGAGCTTATTTATGTAATATTGTATGTGCAATATTTTATTCAAGGTTCTATGTTCAATTTTGTCAGGGTTCCGTGTAATTTTCATGTAAATTGATGCTTTTTGTGTTTGACCACTTTGTCACGTTCATGTTTTATTTTACCACCATCAGGCCTGCAACACGCTTGCAATCACTTAAATCGTACGGAGAATAATTTTCTCTACCAGAATAATTTTTTGTTGGAATTTAATTTGCCGTTTTCACTAAGAAATATTGTAATTTCACCTGTACCACTTGGTTCGCTACAAACTTTATCCAGCGGCATCTGCACCATATAAACTTGTTTTCACACGTATGTATTTATTGTGACTATTCATCTCATGCCCCATAATCTTTTAAGGGTATTTATGTAATTTTGTAATTTGTGTACAGTAATATTACTTCCATCCTAGCCGGCTCTGTGTACAGGCCGTCACCACACTACCCAGGTGCTGGCGGGCGAGCCTAGGCGAGTTTATGTTAGTGATGCCAAGTAATCACACATGTTAACATGTTTTCATCAAGGGTTTTAGTTGTAATTCACCATGTCCTGTCTTCAAGGAAAAACCATCAGTCCACCCTAGTGGCTGTCCGCCCTCTTCCCTCGTAAAGGCTGTGCTTTCACACACCTCAGAGAAATCATCCGTCTAGGCATGAGCTAAATTAATTGCAGACTGGGGAGCACCCAAGCGGAATTGGCTTGTCATGACCGTGAAAATCATAACTTCATTGGCACATTGATCTGTACGATCATTAATAATAAAAGCAAGTCTACAGTGAACCTAACTCTTTCATTTAGTAGTGACAGTGTCCTAGCCAAATATATTTCATCAAGTGCTTATTTTCAAAGTGATGTTCATTAAAAGTTTAGTATAGCCTAAGTGTTTGTAAGTACGCACAGGTGAGAAGGACACACAGAACCCACAGCATCACTGAGAACCCTGAGTCTCAATAGTGCAATTATTGGGAAGCACCGCTGGCACCCATATTACCAGTAAGTATTTTTGTAATTGTTCATCTTGTGTCTCACCCGACAGCGTCAGATTTATTTAGTTGTTTGATTAAATTAAGTTGAGCATTATTGGATACCTTAAATATTATCTTATATCATGCTACAGTAAGATATAAATACCGGTATATACTAAATATTTTTAAATCAAGACTGCACTCCTTTTGTTACTGTCAGCAGCTGAGATAACTTATGACTGTTCATTTATTTACTGATGCTGCAGATGAGTCACTGACAAGATATGTTTTGGTATCTGGGGTGGAAGCTACACTTCCTGCTTAAACCACTGATAATCTGGAAGACAGGCAATCTTAGTAGTAGCAGATGACTAAAATGGCAGTAAGAGACTAATTCTAACCAAGAAACTGTAACATTGCTGTTTTCTACCAATGATGCGAAGAGAGTAAGGATAGGTCAGTATTAAATTACATATTTTCAACTGAATTAAATGTCTAAAATATAATATACACAAATTAATGACACCATTGATTGGCTATTGGCACTTCTGAATGGTTTCCTGCTGACCAGTAACGTTGGTGCTGTCAGTAGACAAAGTAAAGTAAAATAATCTACATTATAAACGTGCATAAACCTAATACTTACAATAATGTAAATAACAGTCACAATTAAATATGCAGTAAATAATGGAAGACTTAATATTGTTGCTGTTTGTTGCTTTGAAACAAATACAACTGATAAATAAAGATTATGACTTGATTCAAAAGACAGAGCCAATCCATAAATATTAATGCAGACACTACATGAAAATAAGACATAGTTCCATCATTGTAAACAGGAGGGAAAGTAATGACAAATATAACAGAAAACTAAATTAAAGTTATGCACTCATGTCCACATCCAGTAATGAGTATGGCAGAAATCAATCTCTAAATAAATGAAAGGGTAAACAAAATCTGAAATAATTTGTTTTAAACTAGCTAACATTCCCATAAATTATTAAAACTGTCCACAGACTTTAACCTTAGAGCTAAGAGTGACACTATTTTAAGATTTGACGTTTCACTTAGTAAAGTTCTAAAATAAATACCAAAATACCAAATGACCCCAAATATAAAATGCCACCACTGTTTTAACAAGGGAAAAAAATATATATATGAATTGTCATATTCATGAGAAGACAATTAAAAACCATTTTTTTTATTTTAAAATGTTTTACCGTTGCCATTTCTGTCATTTTGATATTTTACACACCTAAATTTTAATTAACTGATACAGTAGAGTCCCGTTATAGCGAGATGTCACGGTTCCAGGTTCAATCCTCGCAATAAGAGTTCCTTGCTGTTCCCAAATTAGACCGATTTTGATCCCCAGTACTACTTAAAAATTGCCCTAAAACTGATTTCAAATTGTGCCGAAACCACTATAACATAAAAATATAATGTTACATGAATACTAATTGTGTCAAAATGCGCGGCAAATCTGACTACGCCACGTAAGTATAGCTGCTCAGCTGGCAATCAGTTACTCGGCCTACGCAGCATTGTTCTGCAATCAGTTGCCCAGCCTACGCAGCATTTCTCGCTATCGCTTATTCGGCCGCTGATGCACTGCTCTGCAAGCGATAACTCGCCTGTCACAGCTCTGCACGACCGCCTAAAACCAAATACCCATATTTACTGGCATAATTCTCACGTCTATTCTACAGGATTTTAGTGCGAAAATTTAGGGTGCCCGAATTATGCAAGGAATTGTCAAGACACGTGCACGTAAACATTAAAATGGTGTTTACTGTAATAATCCCTCACCAACCACAGGAGATACGTTTTTTTATAAACACAGCACTTAATTTATTGATAATAGATATAAAGATACATATCCAAAATTAAATCACTCGTATGCTGGGGCTAGCAGTGAAAACATTACCGTGTGCACGTAGATGGGCGAGCTCATAGATCCCCGGTAGTGTGACCGGACGAACGCCTAGATCCTCTATAGCGCAGCAGGTCGTTGTGTTTTGCTGCTGACGCTCGACCCTAGATCCTCGGGCGGGGCAGCGGTCGTTTGCTACATGATTATTCTTACGGGCGGCGGCGCCTGCCAACTGCCGTCGTTACAGGTCCAGTTCAATTCGTAACAGCAGCCCGGTATTGGGAAAACATGACATGCACGTTAAAACTCAGAAATAATTAATTTTTGGCCCGCTTCTCTATTGCTGTGTTCCTCTACATACACAATTACCTGAAGTTTAAGTACAGCAATTAGACTGGAATATTTACCCAATATGTACTTACACTAAACAAAAATTAATTAAAATGTAAACTATTCCCTTTGTACTAAAAAAAAACACCCACATACAAATAAACTCCGTGACTGAATTTGTTTACATGTTTGCAGCGCAGGCGCGGCAGCCAGAAATAGATAACGGGACCAGTGACCTTGCAGTGTCTGCTACCTGGTGCGATCGAAAAAAGTGTGCATCACGTGGTTCCATTACCACTACATACCTCATTGAGAGAAACACGCTGTGTGAAAAATGAAAGGAAAAGTTTTTTTCCCTAATTCGGCACCATACCATAAATACGGGAGCGTGAATTGTGCCAGTGTGAGAATTATGCCAGTAAATACGGTAGTCACAGGAGAATTATACGTTTTCAACTAACAAAACCTGCATGGTGCGAGACTTACTCAAAACCAGCAAAAATTAAAGAAGGCAAAAACATACGCAATAACAAAACATAAACCAATTATTACGGCAAAAAAGATTTATTATGGATTAAAATACAATTCAGCATGACCATGAATATGCATGTCACCAGTCGTACCAACCAGCTTGCGATACAACCAAATCTGATCACCAAGTTCAAACTTAATCTTCTTACACAAAAACATGGAAGCATTACCAAATACGCTAATAACAGCAGTATTATCGGCCTTCCCTTCATGAACTGGAAAAGTCTTCCAACATATTATATCACGAGGATCAATGTCACTAATTTCCTTAGGCGCAGGATACTTTTGAGTATGTGACTTCCTAAAGAAACACATTTCCAACAAACCACTACCTGCTTCACGAACAAGTTACAACTTTTACAAACAAAATCCCATAGATAACACAAAAAGATAAAAGAAAAAGACACAAAGCAAGAAAAAACAAGCCTGTTGCCAAGCCTTCGCCTGATAAGGGGTCGGTGCAATAAGATATTGCGTGTTTTTTCGTGCTTTGTTCTTTTTCTTTTTGTGTTATAATGGATTTGTTTAACAGTTGTTGACTTGTTCGTGAAGTTTATAAAGGTTGTAATTTGTTCGTGTATTTCATTTTGCTCCATGTCATTCGAGAAGACACATCAATAATGGTTCCTTGGCACACTCGCATGTCTAGGTATTATTCTAACAGGTATACCGAAATATTTTGTCTTTTAGCAAGGATGACAATAAGGACAATAGGTCTTGGACTGTTAAGATTGTTGATATAGAAGAGAGTTATATTTTGTAGTCGTTTTTGTACCGTTTTGATCTGCAAGGAATAACCGCAAAAGCAGGTAGTGATTGGTTGGAAATGTGTTTCCTTAGGAAGTCGCATACTTAAAAGGATCCTGCGCCTAAGGAAATTAGTGACATTGACCCTCGTGATATAATATGTTGGAAGACTTTTCTAGTTCATAAAGGGAAGGCCGATAATACTGACTTTATTAGCGTATTTGGTAATGCTTCCATGTTTTCAATAAGATTAAGTTTGAACTTGGTGATCAGATTTGGTTGTATCGCAATTTGGTTGGTACTGCTGGTGACATGCATATTCATGGTCATGCTGGATTGTATTTTAATCCATAATAAATCTTTTTTGCCATAATAATAGGTTTATGTTATATCGTTTGTGTCATAAAGGAATCCTGACTAACTTACCTGCCACTACCCTTGCACCAAATGACCCAGAAAAATGAATTTACACCTGCACCTATAAATACACACATACTTGATTGACAGTTGACAGTGAAATTACAGTTCATGAAGAGAACTTATTAGGAGGAATACACCCTTGCGGTGTATTAAGGTTGTAGTTTGATAGTTGATTTCTGATCCAATATACAGGATATCAATTCTGTATTTGATTGTTGTTTGTGATGATTGTAAAATTATTATTCATGCTACATATTTACATTTATTTGTCATAATTGTACTCCTGGAGTAATTGTGATGGCATTGCTGTTTGTTTGACTGAATTCGGTTCAGTGGTTTGGATTTTATGGGTGATTTTGTTTTCAAGGTAATGGACATAGAATATTTGTTGTCCGTTTTGCCAAGCACAAGCAAGACACTAATATTACTGGTCTTGCCGCGTTTAAAAGTTATAACATGGGAGATAATCTGCCAAGCCTTCGCCTGTCAAGGATGGCTGAGGCGGTGAGATAAGTAAACATCCGCGATAAGATATTGCGTTTTTTCCCGTGCTTTGTGTCTTTTTCTTTTTGTGTTATTTATGGCACAGTGATAAAATGCAGTAGTAGTTGTGTTCCTATCTTTAATTGGTATGCTACAGTATAGAAAAAAACCCGGCGAAAATCTGTTAATATGTAGCTGTATTCGACTCCAGCAATTGCTTGGACTGTTATGTTTAAATAAAATTACTTTTCATTTTAAAATAACATCCGACCCACATATGCCAAGTTGTTTGAAACCAAACACAGTTGACAGCACAATGACAGTGAGACACTACGGAAAAGCAGAACTGGTTCATGAAAATGAGGTCACTGTAAAAAGGGCAGGATTCTATTTATAAAACAATGCCCTTGGTTTGAAAGAGTGAGGGGGTTAGGTCGCAAGGCGGAAGAATGTGATATTAGAGCGGCACAAGGTACTGTGGGAAATGAGGAGGCGCGGTGAGGGAGTGGAGTTACGGCAGACAGATAACAAAAGCGCGCTTCACACTGTCACGAGTCCCGCCGCAGCCTGCTTCATACGATCTCCCGACACACGCTTCAACTCGTAAAATTACAATTTTTCATGGAATATTTTTGCCATTTTTTCACAGTTCCTCAAAAAGACCTCATTACACCAGTGTACTCGCAGTTGCTGTGCTCACTACAATGGGATTCTACTGTACTTTTAGTTTTGTCTCCCCTTACTGCATCACAGCTGTCGTGCCAGTGTTAAAATCCACCATCACATCATATAATAACAAAATCAATTTTTAGTAACTTGACAAGGCTTAAGTAAATTGAATACCTTACATTATATCATTTGACGCCGGCAAACAACCAGCGGCGCTAGAGCCCATGACGGCGCTCACGTGTCAAGTGTTCCGTATGTACGCGAAGAGGCCGATAATTTGAACTTTCCTATAATTGTTCATTTCAGGGTAAAATGTGTTACATTGTCTTTACAGAGTTTAATATGTCTTAAAATGTTTTAAAGTGTTTGTACTAATTTTAATTGTTTGGTTATGAATATTCAAAGTGCCTGCGGCCCCGAGATTAAGAACACTTAAAATTCTTGCATGAACGCCATCACAAAGAGCCGTTAAAATAATAATGAAATTCATAACAAAATTATACAAATGTAAAACAATATCTTGTTTAATTTATGCCATTTTATTTTCAATATAAAATATGTTACTCATCGTGCATAGCACTTCCACTTATGTGAACCCCATAGGCAGCCATGGTAGGTCCGTGCAATGCTTGTATCTGGTCAGTCTGTCAAGGAGAGCTGGCAAGGTAAGACACTGTCATGTGCACACTACAACTTTTGTTCACTGATGTAGGTTTCCATAGTCAATTCAGTTTACCGGTTAATATTTGCTAGCGTATGTTTTGCCAGACAATTTCCCCAGCATTATGCCTCCGCTTTACTAATTTTATGCCCTTGTGGCATTTTTAACTTAATCAAGGAGAAGGAGGAGAAAAATGTCGGAGAGGTCACGCGACCCACACATTTTAAATCAGACGCCATCTGACTATATTTATGGCATTTCAGTGTAACTTCTGCATAATTGCTATATGCAATTTTAAGAGCTTTATTTTTATGTATGTATTTAACGGTAATTTTCGTGTTTGAATATTTTACGGCAACATCACGTATAACCAAGTGACTGACTGAAGCCAAGTCGTTGTATACGCCATCAATGCGTTTTAAGAACTTATATAACATCGTATGTGAAATTATTTATTTCAGGATTCTTTGTCAGCTTTATACAGGGTTCAATGTATTTTTCATGTAAATTGATGCTTTTTGTACCTGACCACATGGTCACAGTATTGTTTGATTTCACCGCCATCAGGCATGTTACAAGCCTGTAACAATGCAATCGTAAAGAGAATAATTTCCTCAGCAAGAATATTTTATCTGAATTTAGTTTGCCGTTTCCACGAACAAATATTGCACTTTCACCTGCACCACGAACTCTGCTACAAATTTCATCCAGCGGCCTCCGCGCCACCTAAGCTTGTTTTCACACATGTGTGTGTTTATTGTGAATATTCATCTCGTGTCCCATCTTATTTAATGTCTCATTCAAGGGTCTATGTAAACGTGTAATTTGTGTACAGTGCAGTTATTCCCATCCTAGTTGGCTATGTGTATAGGCCGTCACCACACACCACATGCTGGAGGGCGAGCCCCAAAGAGTTTGCGTTAGTGATGCCCAGTAATCACGTGTGTTAATGTGTATTAAGGGTTTTCATTTGTAATTCACCGTGTCCTGTCTTCAGGGAAAAACTGTCAGTCCACCCTAGCGGCTGTCGGCCCTCTTCCCTTGTGAAAGCTGTGCTTCCACACACCTCGGTGAGATCATCCATTTAGGCGTGCTCTAGATTAATTATGGGCTGGGGAGCACCCAAGCGGAATTTGGTAGTCATGACCGAGATAACCATTTCATTGGCACGTTGATGTGTATAAACAATATCAATAAAACAAGTCTACAGGGAACTCAATTTTTTATTCAGTTGTGACAGTGTCCTAGCCACATATGTTTATTCTATTGTTTATTTCAGTGATTTAATTAAAAGTTTAGTATTGCCAACGTGTTTGTAATAACGCACGGGTGAGACGGACACACAGAACCCATATCATCCCAGAAAATCCTGAGTCTCAATAGTGCGGTGATTGGGAAGCACCGCTGGTGCCCAAATTACCAGTAAGTATTTGTGTCATCGATCATCTCGTGTCTCACCCAATGGCATCACATTGATACTTTAAACATCTATTTGGACCATGTTTCAGCATCAATAACAACATAAAGATTTAAGGACAAAGCTGAACTGTAGGTTAGTCTAAACAACACATTTTCACATATAATTTTATTTATTTACGTCGTCGTCATTACTAATATCATTCTTATTATTAGTATGTTCGAATAAGAATAAACACCTTCGATGCACAATAAGATAGTTTTGCAACCACATAAGCAGCAGAATTGAATAGCTGTTACTGCTCAAATATCTACTGTATTTTTCTGAAGTGAATTTGATAGTTCTGTTGTAACAAAAACATGTATGGTGCATTTAAATCGGCAATATTTATCTATTACAAAATATTAAGCACTGTACATAATTTGATTTTTCGTGTAGCCTATGTCTGCAATATGCAAAACTATATAACTGTTTTGCTTTTAAAAATGAATATTTGTCTGTGTATTTGGATTCATCAGTTCTTTGCACTTACTGTAAATGTCAGTTTTATTACATGTACTTTACAAGAGGCCTAACTAATACTTTGAAAACTACTGCAATTAAATAAAACAAATTCAATACATAATTATAGCAATGTACTTGCATCCAAATTAGATTTCTCAGTGGCACAATGAACAAGCCACTTAATACTAAAAGTGCTCACAAGAATAAAATCTTTGAAATAGTAACAGAAAAAAGCTTATAAACCACATATGCACTTGTACCATTGAAGCCCATCAAATATGATGACTGGATTTTGCAGCTTGGTATTACTCACTCAGATCACCATAGAAATTTACAAAGGCAGGAGAACAATTAATTCCCACCTGGCACCCTAATGTCCTCCCACAACGGCAGAAATAATTTTGTACAATAGAGTTTGTAGGCTGAAAGTACTTGAAGTTATAAACAAAAATGTCCAGGTCGCGGGCACTTGCCGGTGTGGAGTTAGTCACGCTTGATGCATCTTCTTCACTGGTTCGTAGTCATTTGCTAACGGGCCCTAGGCACTTGGCGCTCACACTGCCGTTCATCTACACCCACTCTTAGCAGCCAGGTCCTAAAAAAGTGACCAAATTTGGGCATAACGTGGGCCAAAATCCCTTTCCCATGCTCTGTCGAACTGCGTCGCAACTAAAATTAATAAATTTTCTAAAACTTTCTGGAAGGAAAAACTGTATACAACAGTAGAAAAAAGCTTTTATCTACAAAACTGATGCAACCTGAACTATGGCTTCAGAAAAAGCAAACACATTACAAATAAACAATCAAACACAGCTAAAATTTCAAATACTGATAATATATTACACTGCTTGCCAAAAAAAAAAAAAAATAACCCAAATGCCTCTTTTAATTATCATTAATAACTTGCATTATTACACACTTGGTGGAGCAATCAAGGAAGGATAATTGCTTGGAAATTTCTCCCCCATTCACTGTCTCTAGTTAAAAAATGAGTGACTCATTCCCAAAGAATTACTAAAAATGTTGCCTCACCCTTTCACTGTGTTCAGTTAAAAAATGTGTCCAGCTTTTACTCACTGGTATTCCATGGTTTTGTAAATCCAAGAACCCTAGGTAGGCAACAGCTTTCAGCTGATGGTGAAATTCAGAATGTGTTTCTTGTTCATTTCAATATTTTTGATTTCCATGATTCAGGAGATATTGAACTATAGTATTTTATTTTATTATTGAATGTAGTCATGAAAACAAGGGTGGGAACTGATACCTGTGCTGTCCCTTCCCTCAATTATAGGGGATGGGACAGAGTCCCCTTGTCAACCCTTTCTCCATCACCACTAACTCCAAGTGAGAAAACAGTGGAGAAGAAACCTCAGTGAACAGGCTTGTATGAATGAGTTGTGTCGTGTGCTGATTTTATAAGTATAGGGATATATGTGACAATGAGGTTGGTAGGCCTGGAAGAGGGCAAGGAGTTGGAGAATTAACACAGTGATGATGGTATTTTCAACAAACACTTCAGTCCCTTGTGAGATTTTATGCATTTGCTTCAAAATGATCTTGCAAACAAAATGATATTTCAAACATTATAATATAATAAGTCAACTCTCGTTTCTACAGCCCCTGGAATAGCGACTTTCTCAAAATAACCTTTTTTTTTGGAAAACCATGAAAAAAATTTTATTGAAAAGGTTTCCCAATAACGACTCCATCGAAATAACAACCCTTTTCCTGGTAACTATAAAAGATTGTCAAATGGAGAGTTTACTACAAATTTTTATTTACAAGAAGATTATGTTGTAAAACATACTATAGCTGAAACAAACTGAAGGAAATGTATTACTAGGAAGAATTGTTATTTTATCATGTTTCCAAAAATATGCTTTATATGTATTTCAATTCTTATTTTTTATATTTGGTGCTGATGTTAACTTACAATACTGTCGTTCTGCAATTTACATGGTAAATAGGTTTATAAACAGTCCAAATGGTTTCCTTGTTAAATTTTTGAGGCATTATTATCTAGCAAGAAATAGTATGGCTATCTAGGAAAAATCCTTTGTCAACATTTTTTTATGCATTGACTATGGATTATAGCCATTTAAAAATGAATCAGGCTCAAACAACACCAGTTCACTGCTATGAAAAGGAGTAACTTCAAAAAATGCAGCACATAGCTCACCATATTTCTTCTTGAGATAGAAAGGTGAACCAAAGCATTTGAGTTTGCCAGCAGCCATGATCGCGATCCTGTCCCCAAGGAAGTCTGCCTCATCCATGAAGTGTGTGGTTAAGAGGATAGTCCTTCCCTGCCGCTCCATCTGCAGAAGGTTCCACAGTGTCCTGCGGGCTGCTGGATCCATACCCGAGGTTGGTTCGTCAATTATCACTACCTATCCACAAACAAAAGCTTTAACTGTGGTACCTTCTGCAAACCAGTAACACTAAAATTTCAACCCCAGCAGTGTATCTAATGTTGACAAACACCTGCTGAAGATAAGAAAGAAAGGATTTAGCTGTGGGAGAAATGAAAACATGACTACTAACATGATTGTAGAAACAGATTCGGTCCTCTTTAACCTATCTCACCAATATTATCTTGTAGATTTTTGACATGTTGCATACCTGTGCACTGCATCTACCATACTTCGGATAGACCCAACAACACTGATACAATACAAATCACTTGCAAACTCATTCAATCAACACAAAACTTGATCAGATTTTTTAAATAGACTTGATCTAATACGCACACCAGAAAATGGCGTGGTACCAAGACACCAAAAACCAACATACAAGCAATAATACAAAATGCACGTGCTACAAAATACATTTCACTCATGTAGAGGCACTAATAAAATCCACATTTAATGAAATACACTACAACAAAAATAAGTAACTGCCAAGATAACTTTCCGTTTCCGATAACACTTGCACGACATCAGTATAAAAAAAAAACATGGAGAGATCGCTGTGACATTTTCTATGTTCGAAATATTTCACATAACTGAAATGCACTCATCGTTTAACGTAATTTTTAAAAATATTTTTGGAAGTCATAAAGTAAATAAACTGACATGAATCAATTGATAGCTGCTGGTGGGGCCCGGCTGGCTGGTGGGCAAGCAGGGTAAGGTCACGTCAGCATTGCCAGATCTAATGGCAATTCTGCAGTTGCCATCTTCCACATCGCAGACACACACAAAGCACCCAGTTCACGCGCACCAATATTTGTGGGCCCATTGCCGATATTACAGCAAAAACTTAAAACACTTTATAAATAAAGAAAGATTGTATTTACAGTTTACGGGCACAATCCTCGCACAATTTTTACAGGATTCTGGTGAAAAAATGGTGTTTGCGCATGTGTGAATTAAGTGAAGATTTCAGATGCGCTTGTTTGTTCAACTACCCAGAATCAAGATAATTGAGAATCGAAGAATCAACAAAAATACTTTCAGAATCAAGAATCAAAAGGGCAATGGAATTGTCCTCTCTCTATTATACACTCATAGTCTTTTAAGTAATTTTGTCTATGGACCACTCAACTATGTCTGTTCTGCTTGTAACACATATCATTGGTAACCATGGTGGGAATATCACTGGGCTATGAATACCAATCATCAATTGCAGTGAAATACTCATCCAATCCCTTGTACAGTAGAACATCTCTATTATGACCCCTCACAGTTCCCGAGAATAGGGTCGTAATAGAGGGGAGGGGGTCATAATAAAAAAATTTGGAACATTTTGGGCCGATTTTGACCCACCCCTAACCCCTATACCCAAACTTGCCATTTTTTGCATGAAATTCATGTTCAATCATCTCTAGCGCATAAAAAAAACCACTATTTAAATTAAATATAAATATGTATATTTTAATAGCTGGATATCTCCTAATTAATTTGATACCCAAGAAAGGCATATTGGACCACCCCTTGTCGTAAAAAGAAGACCTAAACACAGTATGACATGGCCAAAGAAAGTGTGTGAAAAGATTAGACAATGTATTATTAAAATATCAAGTTATTATTCTTAATCTATTTTGCAGGTCTCGTGGGTCATACATTGCTATGAGGAACATAGCTATCAAAAAGTTTAGGTGGCATTGTGTAATACGTGTGTGCACGCCATGCTTTCGATTTGGTCTGGCCATGTATGTAGCTGGGCGAGCACCTAGATCCTCTGCAGCACGGCTGGGTGTGGGCGTGGCCGTTTGCCGCTGAAGCTGGGCCCTAGATCCTCAGGCTGGGCAGCTGTCAGTCGGTCGCTACAAGAGTACTCTGTCTGGCGAGAGGCGGCCACCCACCCACCACCACTACCGTCGTTCACAGGGTCGGTTCACTTCATAACAGCGGCACGGCGTTGGAAAAACATGCTGACAAATGCGATTCACATCAATGTGTTGCATTTATATGAAATGTAGGAGGCGTGTTGGCCACTGCACTGGCATGATAAGGCGCTGTAATGTTTACGGGAATATAAATATTTAGTGTGGTCTACATCAAATATTAACTATCCCGAATTTTTTACCAAAAACGTTTGAAGTTACCTATAGACACACACGACTTCACTCGCCATGAAATGGCACCAGTAACATAAGAACACATTTTATTTGCACACACTTTTTTTTTTTCACTTTACACATAAAATTGACTTCTCAAGAAAAAAAACAATTCCCCACCATAAAAAATTAACATATTACATAGGTGTGGGGGCACATAAACTTAAAAATAATCATTAAAAAAAAGGATATTTAATTAAATTTGAAGTTATCATACATACACTGATTAAGAAACTAGTCTATGTAATGTGCCCCTGTTTTTACAGTACAAGAGGAGGGATAATGGAAGCAGAAAAAGACAGGGAGGGTAAGGCAGAGGCAGTGGCATGTGACTAGGACAAAGAATACTTACTGTCCCAGCTTGCAACTCCCCCCTTCCCCCTCACCAACGCTTCCATGGACAATACACCAGTGTCCGCTTCTGGTGTTAAACTAGTACCACGGTTGGAGAAAATGCCTACAAAAACAAATCTGCGCATAACTGGAACCGCGGTTCAAGATACTGCACTTGGCGAGGGATTACAGTATCTATTTTGAGACGTGCCTCAAGTTTTTGACTTTTTCGACCCAAACTTTTTACGGTTCCTAGGGATTGAGTCGTAATAGAGAGGTGGTCGTAATAAATGGGGTCGTAATAGAGGAGTTTTACTATATTGCTAAACCATTGAAAACCACCTTGTTACTCAAAATTATTATCAGAGTCATAACTTCACCTCACTACTTATAACAGTTTTCCTACAGGATCGATACTTTCATCCTCACCAATTGGTAATCACTAATGTTTGATGGTTACTGTCTGTAATAATATGTTGCCTGTTTCATTCCTCTTCATACCGTCTCTCGAGGGACACTGTAAAAGCAAGACCTATTTAATAACTTTATGATTTGACCTCTGTGCCAGTTACTGCCTTTTCTCAGCCATACCTCATTACCTGCTGCTAGAGTTTGTAAGTCACGAGCATATTGATCATACTATGCCTGTTGTTTAAGCTACCTTTGTGTCAAGTCCTCTGCTATGTTCTGTGGAACTTTAGACTAACAGTTGTTGAATGTAAAGCAGAAGGTCTCGCAAATGTCTATTCAGTAGTAACTGTGCTGGGGAGGGTAAATGGGTATGAAGAGAATTGTTACGGTATTCCAACAAAGCCAGCATAACATCTTCATCATCCAAAACTGCCTTTTTAAGTATTTTCTTGATGATCTGGAATGACGTTTCACAAAACCATTTGACTGAGGATACAATGGACTCCATTTTTTTTGTACAAATTTCCACTGATTAGCAAAACATCGGAAGTCTGTAGAATCAAACTGAGTGCTGTTATCCATGTAGACTATTTCTGGTATACCTTGTCGTGCAAAAATTGCCTTAAAGTGTGCGATGATGTGTACACTACTCAAGATTTGAAACATGCTGAATTCGGAGTATTTGGAGTATGAATCTACAACTAAAAGGTAATCTGCCCCTTTAAAGTGAAGAATATCTGCCGCAATTACCTGCCATGGTCGTTGAGGTACCTCTTTGTTAATGTGCATTTCACGAGTATTGAGATTTTGCATTGCTAAATATATAGGGCGATTATTTACTACATCTGTTAATCCCTTGTTCAACAAGAGCCAAAAAATGCATTCTCGATCTCGTAGTTTGCATTTTTTGTATACCCATATGACAATAATGAAAACAACTTAAAATGTCTTTTCTCAGACACTGGAACAACCATCCTAGTAGTACTTTGTAAATCATATAATCTTGCACCACTAATTCATTTCTGTATGACCAAAATAGTTTAACTGCAGCAGGCAAGGACTTATTGACTGGCCAGCCTTTCATGATGAACTCTTTCAACTGACACAAGGTCTCATCCATCTGTGTGTGTGTTTTTATCATAGCTAGCATATCATTATATGCCTGGATGTGGTGAATGACTAAACCTGGATTTGCAATCACTTTCTCATGCAGTTCAATGTTTTCATCACTACAACTAACTCTGGACAATGCATCTGCTACCATCAAGTACGTACTTGCCAAGAACATGATTGAGTTGAACGTCATAATTTTGAAACTTTGTCCGCATACATTGTAGGCATAGTAGGCATTTGTCAAGTGGCTTATTAAAAATAGCTTCTAAACGTTTGTGATCAGTCTCTATCTCAACATGATTCCCATATAGATATTGGTGAAACAGTGCACACCCAAATAAAATTGCTAACAACTCTTTTTCTAATTACGTGAAGTTTTGTTGCACTGGACTCAGTGGTTTGGAAGCATATGCTACCAGTCGCTTTCCTTGAAGCAAAACTTCCCCCAGCCCTTTGCATGATGCATCAACTAAGAGAGTAATAGGCACAGATCGGCTGAAATACATTAGGACAGGAGTACCTATTAACAGTGTTTTCAATATGTCAAATACAACTTTATGCTTGTCAGACCATTGTCAATAAGTTTCCTGTTTACACAGTTCCCTCAACTCTGCTGTATCTTTTGCCAGATTAGGTACAAATTTGCTCACATAGTTTAATATTCCCAAAAATCAAATCAATTCATTAACATTTGTTGGTTCTCAGAACTCTGTATAGCCCTTATCATATCCTCATAAACCTTGACGCCCTCATGACTCACAATACAGTAGAACCTCTCTATTACGACCCCTCATGGTTCTCGAGAAAAGGGTTGTAATAAAAGGGGGGAGGGGGGTCATAAGTAAATTGGAAAATTTTGGGCAGATTTTGAGCCACCCCTAACCCCTATGCCACCCAAACATGCCATTTTTTTTTTCATTAAGTTCATGTTCAATCATCTCAAGCGCATAAAAAACCACTTTCAAAATTAAATATAAATATCTATATTTTAAAAGCTGGACGTCTCCTGATTAATTTTATACCCAACAAAGGCATATGGACAACCCCTTATCAGGGTGGCAGCGAATACATCGCCGGCTGCAGCGTGTACGTAGCTTGAACCACCTATATCCTCTGCAGCGCGGCCGGGTTCGGGCATGGTGGTTTGCTGCTGAAGCTCGGCCCTAGATCCTCAGGCTGGGCAGCTGTCTGTCGGTCACTACAAGATGGCGGGCGGCCGCTGCCCACCGCCAATGCCGTCGTTACAGGGCCGGTTCACTTTATAACAGCGGCCCAGCGTTGGGAAAATATCCTGATAGATGCTATTCACATCGTGTTGAATTTATATGAAAGTTAGGCAGCGTATTGGCCTATGCACTAGCACAATGAGGCCCGGCAATGTTTACGAGAGTACAAAAATTAAGTGCAGTCTCCTTGAAATATTAACTATCCCGAATTTTTCATCAAAAACTTTTGACGTTGCCTATATACGCGCATACGTACTCACCATAATATGATACCCGTAAAAATTAGCATATAATGTAAGCATGGGGGTACATAAACTTAAAAATAATCATTAAAAAAAAGGGCATTGATTTAATTTGAAGTTATTATACATACACTGATTAAGAAACTAGTCTGTGTAATGTGCCACTGTTTTTACAGCAAAAGGGAAGGGATAATGGAAGTGAAAAAAGACAGGGAGGGTAAGGCAGAGGCGGCGGCATGTGGGTTACGACAAAGAATCCTAACTGACCCGGACTGCAAATCCACCCCCCCTCCCCCCCAATTGCCCACCGGGCTTCCAAGAACAATAAACCAGTGCCCCCTTTCGGCATTAAGTAATTTATTGCTTCACGCTGTAAGGACTAGTTTTCCATAGACTGAAAACTGTGGATAATAGAAACTAGTACCAAGGTCTACAAAAAAAAAAACCTGCGCATAACTGAAACCGCAGTTCAAGATACCGCTGTTAGTGAGGGATTACTGTAACTATTTTTAGATGCGCCTCAAATTTTCGACTTTTTCGACCCAAACTTTTTACGGTTCCCCGGGATTGGGTCGTAATAGAGAGGTGGTTGTAATAAATGGGGTTGTAATAGAGGAGTTTTACTGTACTCCCTATATACTTTACTTCCGTCTGACAAAATTGTATTTGGTCTTATTAAAAATGACATGCTTTTCCTTGGTCCTTTGCAAAACCTTCTCTAGCCTGGTATTGTGTTCTTGCAAACCTTTCCCATACGCTATGATACAATCAATATAAATTTGGAACCCAGCAAATATCACTAAAGAGTGAGCTAATTACAGTAAGAAATATTTCTGGGGCACAGGAGTGGCCATATGGTAGCTGCATTAATCTCATTCTACACTGTGTGGGTGTATCAAATGTCATCAACAGAGAACTTTATTCGGTTAACCTGATCTGCCAGAAACTCATGTTGGCATCAAGAGTACTAAAGTACTTTGCCTCTTGTAACCTCATCAAGATTATTAAAATACTTTGTCCCTTGTAACCCAGTAGCTAATTCATCAAATGTTGGGAGTCTGCAATACTCTCTTTGTATAGCTTTATTTAACGCCTGAGGATCTAAACGAATCAGTAAATCTCTATTTGATTTTCTTACTATGACCAGAGGATTGAGCCATTCTGTTGCATAAACTTCTTTTTTCACAACTCCCATTTTAAGCATTCTGTTTCAGAACTCCCATTTTAAGCATCCCGTCTAACTCTTGATAGAGTTTATCCTGCAATAAAAATGGCACATTCTACAACCAACTACCTGTGGTACAATTTCACATTTTAACTTTAGTTCATATGGAGCTACCTTAATGTCCCCTAAGCCTTCAAATACTGACTGGTATTTAAGTATATTACATTCAATCTTAGGGGTCAATGACAATTTAACTTCATCTACCCTTTGTAAAATCCCCAACTGCTTTATTGCATCAAGTCCTAAGATGGATGGTGAGTTTTTCACATTAGTAACCTGAAATCCAAGAGCCTTGTTGAACCATCTCTTTTTGTGCAGTGTAAGTAGCATTTGCTTCCAACTTCAATGTCAAAACTAGAATATGTTGTAAGCCGGGTCTCAGACTGTTGAAGTGCACCCTCTGGAAGGTGCAGGGTTTGAAACACTGTTATTGGAAGGGCCCCTTTCCCTCCTTTAAAATATCTCAGGAACAGCAGTTCCTCCCTACATTGAAACCTAGTCCTGTCTCCTTCCCCATCCTGGGTGACACTCTGTATACCGTATACACTTTATTGGAAAAAATCTAGAAGGTTACAAAATATACTTTGTTTGTCTTTGTTCAGAAGTGCACTCTGGTAGTACATGGCTGGCTGGCTGATGTCACGTGGTCAAGGCGACGAGGGGGGGAGGGATAGTGCAGTGCGAGTCTTCGCCTGAGCAGAATTCACGCCAATAGGACGTGACGCGAGGTGGTATGTCTAATGTTCCCAGATGCACCAAAGGTATGGCCAACACTTGTAGTAAACTTCATTTTAAGGTTCCATAGGTTTTAACTTCCATCGATGTGCAGGGATAGCCGTCCCATCTCTCCTCTCCTGAAGACGACCCTCGTTGTCGACACGCTTACAGAAATCTTGAAGCGTAGGCTGGCCAGGGCATTATCCCAAGCTCCTTTCTGTATGAGACACGGGTCATAATATTAGCAGCAACCATAAAAGAGACAGGCACCAGGGTCTAACTCGACAAAACGTAGAACAGTAACTTTAACATTCAACTACTACTTTGGGTAGGGCTTGCTTAAAATTTTTACGCACATTTTTACCCATATATAAAAATCAATAACGTTAACAATACATTACACACACATATGGAAATAATAGTTCTTTTAAATATTTGTGCATTTTATATCCACTTAATGTATTTATTGAGTAGAGTACACTTCCTTACATAAACCTTTACATTCTCTCTCTAAAATTTCATAAAATACACTGTAAACTATTACCAGTATTCAATACAATAACTCTTAAATATTTGTATGCTTTACGTATAATTTTTACATCCATTGATGCACAGTATTGGAATTCCAAAAAAAGTCAGGGGACATCCTATCTATGTAGTGGGTACACGATTCTTTCTGCATTAGGAGATATGAACCTCTTCATATTTGTGCAGAAAATGTGGATCTTCAATTAATACTGTTACGGGCGAAAGGAACCTCATGATCTGAAATGGCCTGCGCCATTTCACAGCCAACATAGCACTAAAAAAAATCAATCTTAGAACTGAGGTGGTCAGCCTTAACTAAAATTAAACTACCCGGTTTTATGGTTACATCTTTGTAAGCTAGGTTACTCTTTTGTTCCATTTTTTTAGTGATACGAAATTAAGTTATGTGTTACCTCCACCTATATTTGTTCCACTTTTGTTACTCACATTTTCCAAACAAATACCATGGAGTGACCATGCATTTATTAAGGGGTGCATCAATTGTCTCTCCAAAAACACTTCAGCTGGTGCATACTTGTGTGCACTATGAACTATATTAGTAAAGTAAAAAAATGATCAGTATAATAACACTTCAGCTGGTGCATACTTGTGTGCACTATGAACTATATTAGTAAAGTAAAAAAATTATCAGTATAATACATCATCCCAGTGATGCTGTGTGTCTAACTGAAAGTTACGTAAGGCAATCTTAAAATTCTATTCAATTTGCCTGCGGATGATACGGGCCAGTATGAACTGATTTTACCCCACACATAAAAATTCAAGTCTCTGAACTCTTGAGACAAAAAATACATAGCGCTGTCTGTTACTACATATAGGGGTGATCCAAATACACTGTACAACCTTTGTATTACTACCTTACAGATTTCTACTCCCTTTAAAGTACGTAACGGAAAATATCAACAAAATTTGTTGAAACTATCTATTACTCCTAGGACGTAGACATAACCCGAGGTACTCTGGGGCAAATGACCCATTCCGTCTAGATAAACATGATCCCAAGGATACGCTGCTACCATAGCAGTATACTAGACTTCTTGTTTCTGGTTGTTGGATTTAGCGTGTTGACACGCATCACAACACTTTACCCAGTTTTCAAGGTCGGTACGTACTCCCGCACCCTCAAAGATTTCTTACACGTGACTTATGGTCCTGTCACACTCTACGTGCCCTCCGTAATAAGATTCATGGTAATATTTAAATACCATCCGCCTCAAATTTTTACGTACAAAAACTCTGAATTTCCATTGTCTCGTCTATTCTCCTACAAACCCTTTATGGATTACGTAAGGTGAATTTCCATTTTTAATTTCAGACAAAATCTGCTTACATTCCATATCAGAATTTTGGTGCTCTTTTATGTCAGTAAACACAATGGAAAACTTTTATAACATATTTAATTCTGAAACGTCTGTTTCCTGGCTCTGGCCTTAGTTGACTCTACACTCGATACACACTCCACAGGAGCCCCATTTTGCTCCGACTTGGCTAGTTCAAACTCCTCGGCACAGTACATGCAGGACAGCGCGTCGGTGAGACTGAATTATCAATCCCACAAATATGCTGTACATTGAATTTAAAACGGGCTAGTCTTACCAACCACCGCGCCAATCAACCTACCGACTTTTGAAATTTTAATAACCAACTAAGTGCTTGATTGTCCCTATACAAGGTGAACGGTACATGATCTAAATAGTACGCAAACTTTTCCATAGCCCAAATACAACTTATGAATTCATTTTCATAAATTTTATACTATTTCAATTCTGCGAGCATCAGAAATTTACTAGTGTATGCAATCAGTACAAAATGACTGTTTTTCTTTTGGTTTAAGCACACTCATATAGCTATTGCACTAGCATCGCAGTGCAGGAAAAATTCCTTGGAAAAATTAGGCAAATGCAGTACTGGAAGATTGCTAACTTTTCTTTCAAATTTTGGAAAGCATTTTCTTTCTCTATGTTCCATTCAAACTGTACACTTTTTTTTTTTTTTTTCAGCTTGTTTAACTGCTCTGTTAAGTTGGAGAAATTTGGTACAAATTTACTATAAAATGCCACCATTCCTAAAAATATTTTTAGTCCTGTTAAATTTTTAGGCTGTGTAAAATATACAACTGATTTTACCTTTACCGGATCTGTGCGCAAACAGAAATTATGAATCCTAAAATTGCACATGTTGTTGTGACCAACTTATCTTTTCAGGATTTACCGTCAGCCTAGCTTTTCGCAATGCGTATAGCACTAGCCGCAAGTGTTTCAGATGTTCTTCTAACGTATTACCGTAAATGCACATGTCTATATTCTTCTTGTAGTTCCTATCCGTTCCTGATGTTGGCAACCATCGCAGCTGTGCTATCTCTATTAAGCACTGCTCAGAATAACTCTGTAGATGTCTTGGAGGTCCACATTTTGAGGTTTTTCAACCAGGAGATTCTTCTCCTACCAACGCTTCTCTTCTCGGGTATCTTTCCTTGTAGAATAGACTGCAGTAGCTGGAATCTGCTTTCGTTCCTCATGATATGACAGAGGTACTGAAGCTTCCTTGTTTTCACCGTGGTCAATACTTCTTTGCACTTTTTCATCCTCCGAAGAATTTCAACATTTGTAACATGGCACTCTTAACATTCTCCGATATAACCACATCTCAAAGGCTTCCAATCATTTACTTAGTGCCTTCGTCAAAGTCCAAGTTTCAACTCCATAATATAGAACAGAGAACACATAACAGCGTAGAAGTCTCATTTTTGTGGTCATTGTTATCTCATGACTTTTAAAAAGGTTACTCATTTTGTTGAAGACAGCCTTTGGCTTTTCCAATACGAGACTTCACTTCCTCAGAGCAATTCCACTTCGAGATATGTATATTTGTGTACATGTTCAACAGGTCTCTGATTTATACTAATATGACATGTAAGGATACATTTTTTGCTAATTACCATTTATTTTGTTTTATTTATATTCATATCACGACCATATTCATAACTATTCTGTGTTACTCTATCCATAAGGTGCTGTAAACTTTCCAGGCTATCTGAAAAAATTACAGTATCATCTTCATAGCGAATGTTGTTTATACATTGCCCATTCAACAGGCTTCCCTTCTCCACATCCTCCAATGCTTCCCTGAAGATATATTCTGAATATATGTTAAATAATAATGGAGACATTATACAACCTTGTCTTACACCACATTGGATATATATATATATATATATATATATATATATATATATATATATCATCAGCTGTTTCACCTTCTAATCTCTCTGAAGCAAACTGGTTCCAGTATAAATTGACAATAATTCTTAGATTATTGTCATTCAAGCCAATACTATTTAAAATTTTAATCATCTTCTGGTGCTGTACTCTATCGAAGACCTTTTGGTAATCTATAAAGCAGGCATAAATGTCAAAATTTATATCGCTGCATCGTTGAAATAGTAATTGGATGCTAAAGAGAGCCTCTCGTGTTCCAACTGCATTCCTGAATCCAAACTGTGTACGAGATATTTGTTCTTCACATATCTTGTATATCCGTTGATGAATAATCTTCAGAAAAAGTTTCAACCAATGGCTCATGAGGCTTATCGTTCTGTAATCTCCACACAACTTAACTCCAGTTGTTTTTTTTTAGGCAATACAACAAATTTTGTCTATATACGTGAACACAAACTCATACAGATATTTTCCTAATATGTGATTTAACACTTATGACATACACTGGGGTCCAGAATTTACACCCTTAGGTTGACACATCCACTGATATAAGCCCGCCCCATGGTGTACAAAATAAAACCCTAACGGTGCCCTACTACCAGGGTGTAGCTCGCACTGTAAGAATGCTGAATTTAAATTCAAAATAATAACATAATTTGCCTTTTGCAAATGCTGAAATACCATTTCCATCATGGGTGCAGGGTAGGAATTGACATCTAACTTCTTATTCATTGTTTCTAAAATCACAAATTACTCTATATTGTCGCGGGGTTTCCTTGGGCAATAAAAATGACAGGCTCGCATACAGACTAGTGGAATTTTAGATTATTCCCTGTTCTTTTAAATCTGTGATCAATTGTTTAAACACTTTAATTTTGTGTACTGACACATGATATGGCATGCACAGTATGGGCTCATTATCTTCAAGTTTTAAAACTACTGGTATTTCTTTACAATGCCCTCACTTTGATGTAAGCACATCACTATATTGCATTTTAAGCTCTTCTAATGCTTGAACTACCTCTTAAGAATGCTGAAGCAATTGAATTCTACGGAAATGAGAAGGTTTTACTTGAAAATTAACTACAGTTTCAGGGTAAAACCTAAATTTTAATACCTTCTTTCCTAAGCAAATGTATGTGCGCGTACTTCCCAAAAAATCAATACCTCATATCAAATCATGTGACAGATGTTCAAACACGTGGAACGCTACTTTCCATGAAAAAGTTCCATCTTTATTTTCATTAAAGCTATTTCATTTGACTTGATC